>KZ308331.1:153322-325038 GCA_000376725.2 Ladona fulva | reverse complement strand
ACCTAAGATTAAAATTGTAGGTAAAAATATTAAATATTTTTTATTAAAAAATTGCAACGAATTTATTTTTTTCCTATGATTACATACAATTATATTTATTTTATCATCTAAAATCTCTTTTGATTCGAATCCTTTGATATTTCCCACTTCAGCAATATTTCATCTGTCCGACAACATACGTATGCCTTTAGGGTCTATAATTTAAGACACTTCCGGGATTATTAAATCTCCATCCCATTCAATTTTTTCGATGCAAAGGTTTTTCAAAAGATACGTTCTGTTCTTAAGTTTCTTAATTCTAGTTCTCATTTTCACTACCTAAAAAGCTCTACAATCTCGAGAAACAGTGTAATGCTGAGTGCTTGATGACACACACTGATGCAGATATGCGATTTAATGCCAAAAGAGAACAATAATGGAATGGTAGATATAAGTAACAGATTTAAATTAAACTCTAAAAAGGTTTCAACCATCGCGAAGTAAAAGTTTAAAAGTCTTATAACGCTGCCGATGGTCGGTGTTGAGTGAAGTCTAACTTCCTTAATGTTATAAGCTGGTTTCTCTTCATTTGCTGGTGAGAAATCTGGTTCCCATGTTAAACCGATTTCGCCTGAGATGGATGAGTAGAAACCAGCACAACAAGAACTCTCTCCAACTTCCCATCGAGGAAGGAATGCCGCCCCATTGCGAAGGGAAATTTAAAAGGCAAACAGAGGAAAATAGTTAAAATACTTAATAGTTAGAGACTCTTTACGATAAAACTACATATTATTATTCATTTTTTCCCATAATACCTTCATTTCATTTACTTCAATAATACCACCTTATCTTACATAAACGTATAGTACATCGCTAATATTAATTTCTCCTCTATGCCATTATATCTTCCTCTTTCGCAGGAATGTAAGTAGAGCAACTCTCCTCTCCTCTTACCTCTTTTGCTTAGTTGAGACCGTTGAATAGCAAAATGAGAGTGGAGAATCTCATTTCTAAAGAGTATTCTGTAGCACTCATATTTCTAATTTCCGGCAACTCTTTTGCAAAGCCGTTACCAAAAGATATACTACCGTCAAGCCTCTCGAGGTTTTTTATCCTTTTTTGCTTTGATAAAGTAATCATCAGTTTTCTCCTGAATGTGGATTCTTCAGGTTGTCGCATGAGATGAAAACCACTATTTTACAGGGACATACAGCAAATATTTATTTTATAAATAAATATTAGTTGCATTATTTCAAAGAAATATTTATTTATTATGCAAATCAATTATAAGATATATAAAAATAAATGTTTGTTTGTAAATATAATTGAAGAATACTTCCCTGGAGTAAATACCAAAGTAATTGTCCATCTTTTTTGATTCTAAGAATGTTTCTCTTTCACGAAAACTTCCTGGCCGCATTTATTTCTCAATTTGCCAATCAAAACGTCATTATTCATATGTGTAAAAATTAATTTTGTGTTATATATTCGAGTCTTCATAAAGCTCTATAACAGATTCACAGAGTGGAATTGAAATGGTGTTCATATTGATGATGTTGAGACAGTATGATGTCGAATATGTCGAGTTTCAAAGTTGCTTAATGTTATCCTACTTACTAGAACACAATATTTATTGCTGTTTTATCATGTTTATGGCCCTCATGCCTACTTCCATTTAATCCCCAATCACCCTTCCAAGTTTTACGGTTAAATGACGCTCAACGGAAAATGAAGAACAATTTCTTCGCTAAAACCAAAAATAACACTTAACCGAAAATATCCTAGCAACATAACATCTCTTTTCCCCCTTCATCTGATATTTCTAATTGCTCTCTTTTATTTAAAAATTATCAACCGAATGAATTCTACGATAAAACATTTTTCAACGAATAATGGTGCTTGATCGCGCCTGTGGTCACCAAATTGATTTTTACATTTTTATGAAGCGCATCCTCGGCTAGGAAAGAAGGACTTAGATGTCCATGACAACAGTTAGTTTCAGATCGCTCGATAAGGGAAAGTCTTGGCCACCGAATATTAATTATTAGTTGTGGGCTGTATCTACAATTAGTTTTTTGATCGAGGAAAATCCTCTGAGAAAGAAGTATGAAGTACCTGCTGTGGAATTTATTACCAATTTTCGTTTCATGTTACAATTAAGGATTTCCAACAAACCAGAACTGGAACGGTCTTTTATGAGAGAAATTTTTATATTCGTTTAGATTTCAATATAGTTTTGTATGCCGTAGGAACCACGTTGCTTCCAAGAACATAATCATTCTAGTATTAATAATAATACTAAAAATAATAAACGAAATTATTTCAAGACGAGACTAAGACTAGTTAATCTTACATCAAATCCTATGCCGTATAAATGTTTTTAAAAGGAGCTTTCGGTAGTTAAAAAGTATTAAGAAGTCGTAGCAGTAGTACTCTTAAAAATGCTGCGACATTTAAGGTTACTTGGCTCATATTGGCCCCCACCGAGCACCAGTAACCGCTTTTACCGTAAAAAAACGTGCTATCTATTTGGCCAACAGGGAGCCGTATTTAGAAGTCTCTTAGAAACCGACAAGAAAATCTTGAACTCCAGAGATAACTACTATTGCAGGTTCCATTTATTTCAAATTACTTCTAATAGTAGAAAAACATATTCTGTTCTCAACTTTGGATGTGCTCGGCCACTTAAGAATATCTGAGATCGAGAACGAGAACAAGGGTTGCTGGTAAACTGTGAAAATATCAAAGAAAGATTTGTATGGGATAAATGAGCCAATAAATGGATAGTGTTGGGTAGGAGGGCATTGTATAGAATAAGATATCAGGATATGTAGAAGCTTAGAAAGAATAAAGATCTCAAGAGTGTAGCAGAAAGTTATTTATAATGGAGAATAGAGATTATAAATGAGGCTGAGAAAGGAATAAAAACTTTTGCACGTTACCGCATAGCGTCAACATCATCACCTCATTGGTTGAAACCTAAGATTAAAATTGTAGGGAAACGTGTACTTTATACACGTGTACGTTTATTCTTCTCTCATCATGGTGAGCTACGTACTACAAAGTTGAGGTCGAAACAGAGAATTTTGATTTCATGAGACGTTAGCGGGATTCTCTAGATCTCACGCGGTGCGGTGACCAGACAAAGGAAACCGTCAAACTCCGGAAAAAGGCATCTTCGAAGAACCCAATACGTATTTCAATAGCGAAGCTATAATATTCAGGGATAGAAGAATACTGACTAAAGATTGCTTTCGTATTTTTTACCCATAATGAGCTCGTATGAAACCTTGAAACACGTATTGGGCTCTCCTAAGGGCCGGATTTTCTAAAATTGGACGTTTTTCATAACTAGGTAACCGCTTGAGTCCTTGGGCAGCCCCTTAACAACCTAAGGAGTACTTAAAGCTCTATTTTTAATAGCAGTCGTGTATATTTTCCCCTCTGTATATTTCCAAGCCCTCCGTGTACATTTTCAAGCTGTTAAGGCTGAAAATTTCATGAAATCACTGACCTTTCAAATAGACAGAAGATTTGATATTTACAACAAACATTGGTGACAAGAGTAAAGAGAGACATTTACACCTAGATCGGCACCATCCCAAATACCTTCTGCAAAGGGCGCCTATGCTCATCGATCGGTGCCGGCGCGAGGCGCCAACTCGGCGAAACGAAATTTCAACCGCGGAAGTCAGTGGCGGCAAGAAGTAGAGGAATCCGCAGATAAAGCTCTGTCTGTCTGCAAACAAAGGGCAATGGGTGGTTGACACCAATGTCATCGCCTTAATGCGGGCACACAAGACGAGTTTACAACTGCTCTGAGGACTTCCTGAGAGATAATGAGTAAATGGGATAGAGCTGTATTCTAATGGGAAATAGTAACATAAAACTCCTTAAGCCGAACACGTAGACTGATAAGCTAACAAGATGTTAATGTTGAGAGCAATGTAAATACACTAAAACTTGCCCAATTAAGACTTGACAGTTATTATATCTTGGCATACATTGAGAGGGCCATTTCCGGAAAAAAATATTACTAAGCGACCCATAATTTTTGAAGCATACCAATGTTTGATTGCAAACTCTCAAGCTAAGTGTGCCCGTATTAAGATTTGTCTCGCATTTAATTTTTCATGCCGTGTATATATTTACTATCCTACAGTTAATGACTAGTGCTGAGGCTTTAAGTCCATGTATAGATTTCAATTAGTAACGATGTAAAATTAAAACCTTTTTTCCGTGGAATAGGCTATTTTTCGGGAGAAATAGAGATTTTAAAATCCTGTTCACTGTATTTTGCCTCTCAGCTATGAAATGTCAGAGATAAGGGATTTGCTTGCAATAAGCTTCATTTATTGCATAGGCATTGCTTACATGGATTAAGGGTTATTGTAATGTATTGTATTGTAATACCTACCTAATACATATTTCGTTTTACTATTCTTTCTTTAACCCTCCTTTTTTGTCCTTATTGGTAATTGTTTATTTTTAAGTATATCTGGCTTAGTATTCAACGATGATTTTGGAGATTTTTACTTTCAGAAAATCGAGTTCAGGAACCATAAGCCATACTCAGAAATAATATACTCTTAATTACTGACGATTATATATCGCTCAATGGGCAAATATTCATGCAAAAAGATATTCATATT
Source organism: Ladona fulva (assembly GCA_000376725.2). Classification (NCBI taxonomy): domain Eukaryota; kingdom Metazoa; phylum Arthropoda; class Insecta; order Odonata; family Libellulidae; genus Ladona; species Ladona fulva. Next base: position 320,407 of record KZ308331.1, on the reverse strand, counting down.
TGTCTAAGTATTATATGTTTAATATTGAAATAATGAAAGCGCTCGAAAGATTACTTAAAATTTAGTATTAGAGGAAAACTCCGCCTGAGTGGCGAAAAAACAGACTACGGGAGAGAAACGTTTCTTCGGGGAAGAGAATATTTGGAGTAATCGGAAAGTACTACTTTTCACAATGGTTATTCAGTGAGCCAAAGCTGCTTTCAGATGTTACGCATGGCTTCACTTCTCTTATCCGGATTTAGGATTGCAGAGCGAAGATGGAGGGAGTTAACGGTGAAGAGTGCAGCGTTTTTATGGCCGTGAATATGTGGATGTGCTACATACACATAAAGGAAATCAATCTCCGTAAGCTGTATATTTAGATGCGATCCATTTTCGCGGAAAATTTTATTCCGCAAACTCGCGACCACTGAGCTTTCGAAAACAGGTCGCAGGAGTGTAGATACTGATTGTATCATCAGCTTTTCGTTCGCGGAGAACTCTTTCCATCAGCGAACGAATCACAGAGAGAACTCGGGAAACGACTCCATCGGTGAGGGTGTTTTTCCGGTGGATCGGCCGAAGGAAGTTCTCTCAGGTTTCAAACTTTTCCGTCAGAATGAGCCCTCTTCTAGCACAGATGCAGCAAGTCGATTCTCACACTTTTCTCCAATTCTATTTGCGTATAATTTTTAGAGTGCTGTTTGAACACATAACTATGGTGAAAAGTAGTACTTTCGATGAATAGTGTCAGCTCTAGACGTTGGAAATTTTTTCATCAATAATTAATGATTATCGTATAGGTGAATTAATGGCAACATGATAGCGAAAAGGATGGATGGGAAATGTTAAAGTTGTAAAGGGAGAAGAAGACAGAGAAAAGGAAGTTAAAGGTGGTAAATATGATCTGAAAGAGCTGTAATTGTTAACTTTAAGAATGAAATGGGATGCGAAAGGATGCGAAAAATGAAGGGGATACGAAAAGATGCAAGGACGCGTTGGAAGCGAATGATGTAAGAATATTTAGGAATATAGAGGATATAACCTACATACTTTGAAAGAAAAGCCTGTATCGTACGATATTTACTTATGTATGCATTTATAGTGGTGACATTTTGAGTATTAATTCTCTTTGTATACCTCTATTCCCTTAGCTAATCCTTATTTGTCTAACTCCCCTAATTGTATTAATTCACTCTTTCTCTTCCATTCTATTCCTAGTAGGATAAAAAGCCTGAAATTCATTTCACCTTTAAGGAAATTTTTATAATGATCTTTCCGTTAATTCCGATACTTTTGAATTCTACTTGTCACATAAGGATAGGGGTAAGGATAGTTTTGCAAGTGGTGCGGAATATTCCCGAGGAGAAATGGACATGAAAACAATGTAACAGAACCGGGATTCGAACCTGGGTCTTTCGCTTTCCGGGAGTCTGCTCTCGGCTTTAAGATATCTTGACAGGACGTTGCGCTACTTGCAACATCTTGCATACAAACTCACTCAAACAGCATGGATAAATGTTCTGAGAAGATAGCTAGAGCAGTCCCAATCATATCAGACTTCTTTCATGTCCGTTTTTCCTTGGAAATTTTATTTGTCGATAAAATTTTTATAAAGCAGAAATGAATTTTAACATTTACCCTGTTTGTTAAAATCACTATCTAAAATTTCTTTTTAGTACCAAAGCGATATTTTTGTTACATTTTGCTCTTTTCTAATGAGCAGACTGTCCAACAAATTCTTTCTTTTCTATTGAGTAACTATAGCATTAAAACTTTACATCCAGCTTGCAAATTCATATGAGTAATTTTTGCTTTACCTTCTACTGCCAAACAATAATAATAACCTTATATGTTTTCAACTATTAGTCTATAAAATTGTTTTCGGTTTTCACAAAGTGATAAAGCATCTCTATAGATCGTTATTCATTGATATTATTGTGTAAATACTCTTTATCGAGAATAAGAGGAAATATCTATTTCATATCAAAGTCACAAAGATAGAAAACTGAAAGAAATTAAAGTTATAAAAATTCTGAATACAAAAGCACATTCCAAAATTTCCCAGGAAAACTCAGAATTAAAGATAACCTGGTGACTAAACGCAATAATTCATACAACACATCCATTGCGAATAAATAACACGAAATCTGTCAAAATTTGATTTACCTCTCTCGTGAATGCGCATTTTCGAAAAATATGTTTCGTTACGATTCGATAACTTGTAGCGTTTTCTAATAAACACGACCAAGTCGAGAATTGAATGGCGGCGGCGAATGTTGTTTTTCCATCTCCTGGGAACATACTCAGCCGTGAAAGTTACGGAGGACCAATTCAAAATTTTTAGATCTTATTAGAGATGGGATCGATTTGCTGGGCACTGCAAAGAAATGCCCCAGAGAGTGCGCATTCGGCGCAAACCTATCGAAGAAGTTAAATTAAATCCAATCTGAGATGTCGCAAGAGAAAAGGCTGGAATTTCCCAATACGCTGTAGTTAAGAAAGGCGTTGCGGTGAAATGAATGTCGGCTACAACCCCCTCGTAATTTTCTCTGTGTTTGAATGACGCAGTGAAGTTAAGCAGATATAAGATAAAGTTCTCAGGAGAAAGAATTGTACAGCGTGAAAAGAATACGACAATGATCACTTTGGACAAGGGCTTTGGTGGTACAGAGTAACACTATTTTTATTGCTCTCAGATCTTCTTTACTATTGCGGCACAAAACAGCTCCATTTGATTCTTTCAGTTAAACACAGTTAGTAACTGAATATTTTAAGAGCGATAAAATGAATTTTTATATCAGCGAGGTATTGAATTTACAATAAGAATAGATACACTCTTCACTCTACATCAATAATTTCCTCTTCAACTATAAGAATTCAAAATGATAATAATAGTTTTCTATTAGATACTCAATCAATAGGAGCAAGCGAAACCAACAGAAGAAAAGAAGTGATAAAGCTTACGGCCAATTCTTGTATCTTATATTTTACTAACAATGACTGACAGCATATGTGTCATATAACAGAGTATTTTCGTTTGAAGACATAACTTTTTTATGAACGATATCAATGAACAACGTTCTCTGAAAACTATTTAGTAATGAATTCGCCACCTTTTATTTCGTTCAAGCAGTCATTAGTTCTACGTAGAAATTTATAAGCTCCGCTAACGTATAAGAACGGGTAATTTGTGTTAATATTTTCAGATACTTAAAATGATTAAAACTTCCAGAATATAAAACTATTAATTTAAGATATTTAACTCGAATAGTGTTAATTTTGGAATAAATTTTAAGTAAAAGAGTTGTTTTATGAACGATGTTGGTTGCAAAAGAAATAGAAAGAGAAAAAATCGCTTTGTAGCAATATGAGAAGAAAAACAACGTCAATAACCAATTGCTAATTTTTGCTCGAGATATTACAATGATTGAGAGGAATAGAATCATAATCACGAACTTCTCAAATAAATGGGAAAGAAACATTTCTCGAAGAAGGTTTTATAGGACAAGTGACCGTGGTTTCGAAGTTAATGCTGCTGCAAAAGGAGTCGCTGAGAAATTTCAATTGTTTTTGGACGGCAAGAGACAGGAATAATCCTCTCTAAGGAGTCCATAAGAAGCTTACGAATGCTCCCTTGTATTAAATCCAAGAGTGTCGCGTAAAGCCTTCTAAAGAGCCGAAGAGGAATCACCACGTGCTACAGAATGAGCAATGGAACCTCTCAGGCGAAGGAATCACGAATTAATTAAAATGTTATACGAATTGAGTCTTTCCCCTCTTGTATTACATCCTCTCAAATTATCAGTCGTCAATTACCTATGAATGCAACGGTATTTTTCAATGAATTGCGTTAGTTGCCCCAAAAGAAGTCCATAAATTGAAATTGAATTTACATCGTCCAAACCTCGCTTCATTTTCGTAGGACGACGCAATAAAATGTCAAATTCCGTTTTAGACTTAGTGAATCCGATCGTGGATATTAAATTTAATACGTAAGTCTTACGATCCTTCCGGTTGAGACTTTCAGTAGACATGAACAAAGATGTTCGCAAGCTCGATTGTCTTCAAGTTTTAAGTTAGAGCGTAACGTTAGTTTTATTATTATTATAACATGTATGAGGTGGCAATATTACTTCATGCCTGTTCTTTAATTATAAATTTTTAGCAACTTTAATTCGTGCACTTACAGGTTGTCCAACCTCATTAAAATTAACCGTAAACTATTGCTTGCATCGGTATCTACTGAAGTAGAGCTATTTATACATGCACCTTCATGTACTTACAAGTCACGCCCACAGAACCGACTCATGAACAAAAATAGTCCATTTGGACAGCCTCCTGGAACGAATCCTATTCTTAAGTTGGCTAATAACTATACTAGAAGTCCTATAACCTTCATATAGAATTTAATGTGCACCAATTCTACACAGTAAGTTATTAATTTATTTTACTGATTCATTACTTTTCATTCATGAGTTACAATATTACATTTACATATCATTATATGTGATATCATTACAATTATAATGGGACAAGAATTACCGAAATAACCAATGCTCAGAGGAGCAAATAATGGTCGCTTTCATTGTTAGTTCGTAAAAGACCATACGGTTTTATTTTTCTCAACTTTCAATTGGAGGCTGAGGAAAATAAATAAAAACGCATCTTTGCTGAAATTAATTATTGATAATTGCCATTATTTAGCGTCTGCTCGTATGCCCTAAAATTTTAAAGCAGTCGGTCAAAATCATTTTTAGGGCTTGGAGGTAAATTAACCCAAAATTCCACATGATCGCGTTTAAATGAGGATGTTATAAAATTGAAATATCTTTAACGCAAAGTTTATCTGCGCAATATAAGCTATAAATTCGATAAAAATGACCGAAATTCTGAATTAAACAATTTTCTTTTAATGAATGGCAGCTCTATATGATTAACGAGAGTCAACTTCACAGACAGTTAAAGTGAAACTAACCAATTAAATGGTAGTGGAAAAATTCCAACAGGTAGTTGTACTCCTTTGGCTCTTTCCCTTACGGAAAATTTGCTTGGTGGAACAGGTTAAACAGAATTTCTTCTCACAAATAAATTATTTTTAGATAATATATGATTCTTTGCAGGCTCAAAATACGGTGACTTAAATCGAAAAACGAAGTCTAACGCTAATATTTCTTGAGTAACTTTCATAAGAACTGTAAACACCGGAAACTTCCCAATATCACACGGAGTATATTTATCGTAGACCTTACAATAAACCACCGATTCCTGAAAAAGTACCAATAGGAGTCTCGAAAGGATGAGTATTATCAATAACACAAAGAAAATTGGGGTCAGATGAATTTAAAAGTAGGAATTTTGCTCATTCATTTTAAGGAGTTATAAAACTTCATGTGAACGTGCAATAGAGTTCGAGCATTGGAATGAATCGATTCGTAAACGCGGCGTTGCGGCAGCTTTCTTCAGAAAAAAAAGAAAACTGGTATGCCGATTAACCGATTGTTAACTATTTATAGGATGCCCATTAGAAATGTGGTATTTTGTGTCGTTAATACGTACAAAGCATACATTGCATTGTGGTTCAGTGAATTTTTAGGAGGTTGTATTTAAAACCATTACTTTTTATTTGTTTGCTGCTTTCAATTAACTTTAAGCAATTTTAGTGACAATTTTAAAGACTATCGACCAATTTTCATAAATGGAAAGAAAGTGAAGGAAAACAGCATTACTCCAAATGTTGAAATAAAACTACAGGGCAAGTGAAGAGAGACGTAATGTAGATTATTATGCCTAGTATTACACGTATTGTGTATTATCAGCAGAGATTATTAGGAAAATAAATAATTAACTATTAACAATTGATCCATATCAAATTTTGTTCCATTATTCTTTTGACTAATCATTTAAATAAAATAAATATTGAAGTATAGTTCACAGTCACTTTCTGCAATGAAAAAGTTTCTCCCTTCACAACCAGAAGATTCGCAATTCATTCCCCCCAGGCTCTTTTCTGAGACGTGGGATATTTTATGAAGAACTCAGTTCGTAAGAATACAGGCAAAATTACGCTCCGGAAGGAAAATCTCTAAAGGCTTAAGTAAAACCGAAAGAATTGCACTTACCCTTTCGACCCTTCGCTTTTTCGAGGGATAATATTCAAGTCCCCTTAGTCCCTTTGGGAGACTAAACCTTTTTGCAACGCATAATTCGTCTTCAGAGAGTGTAACTTGATTACGAATAACTTAAATGAATAAACTTGGAAACAAACTTTGAATCATTTAGTACTGTTTCAAATTACGTAAGGTTACTATTCCACTTCGGCCACTGCAATTTTTCAGCTTCTCTTTTAGGTATTTAATACGCATTTAAAAATACTGCACAAATAATTTCATTTCCTATCAAAAAGCAAACTTACGAGTTGAATTGAACATATTTCAAAAAAGTCGATTTTTAAGAGTACGATTCTAATTCTGCGTTGCTAGAAAAGTGGTTCATCTATTATCTCGGATCTTCTGTCATGAACTAATGTAGCGAGACGTTAATTAAAAATTAACTGCCTTAAAGGAACCCATAAGCTAACTAATCTCAAACCAATTTAATTCCAGTAAGAACAATGATAATTCATTCATTCACTAGCCTTTCAAGCTTTGACGGGGTAGTGTAGACGAGCACAGGAGAGAAATCTTAGAAATGAGACAAAGAATCGCATTTTAGCAATGACATGAAACTCAAGTGAAAGAGTTGAAATGTTGGATATTTGGAGAATTAGATGGAAAATTACGAAGCATGCATATCAATAACATTAAGTCAACAAAATCAGAATCTTCATACAAAGGGAAACATAAATACCTCAAAAACAGTTATAAGATTAGCCTTACTTCACTGTTAAGCTAAATTTATTAAGTAGAAGAATAACAAATTAACTATCCTTAAATCTACATAAAGTGACGTATTGGAGCGTGGAAATTATTTTACCTAATTGTAGATAATTGTTGAACGTTAAAGTAAGTAACATTTAAAAAATACTGGCCTTTGAAGGATGGTGTCAAAGGAGTATAGCTGGACGAAAAAGGGTTGAACGAAAAAGAGAGTATTATTTTCATAAACTATAAAAAACTCTAAATGCCATTTAACGTCAAATGCGTCCTAGTTCCATATTGCGCTGAAAAAAGTCTATTATGCTAATGGAATCCAATAACGCTCGAATAATCAGATTTAAAAAATACAAACATTATTAAGTTAGGGTAATATTTTCGACCTATATGACTCCCACCACAGAATTTTATCTGCGTACCACTACTGAATTAATAGATAGAATTTTTATATCATTAAAAACGATATTTATGGGGATATAAAATTCACTCATCAACACAAGTTTATATGTGACTTACACATACTTATATGTATATGTAAGTTTGTGTAAGAACGTCAAAAGGGAGCGAGGAGTTCATACAGAAATTAGTATCTAATTCAGTAAACAATATTTTCAGCAGCCACATTTTTTGTCTAGAAAATTCATTAGACGGTGGGAATCGTGTTAGGTCAGAAAAGAAAGTAAAGCAGACGCAGGGAAATTTGTTTGCGTTCGTGGAGTAGAGGTAAATGTGCATCTGCGAGAAGAATGAATAAAATGAATGAGAAAAGAATGAATAAAACATTATCTCTCGACGCCTCCTCGCACTACCTTATTCATTTCATCCTCCGCCACTCACAATTTCAGTTTATACCGCGACTTTGAAGCGGGAAAAGAAAAGAATTCTGCTCTTGATATTCAGGAACAGATTAAAGTAGTAGAAGAATGCGAGTGAAAGGAAGATGAGCGTCTTTGACGCCCCAAAGGGTCCATCCCTAACAGAGGCGCAATACTACTTCTAATTTGAAACGCACTTTCGCGTTCTTTTACACTTAACTTTCAGTCATGCATCTGTTTGTTATACATTCTGGATGAAAAGCGTGGGGTTTATGAATCTCTGCCGGGTCTCACCGTGGGAATGGCTTCTTGGCTTTGTAACGAAACTAAAGTGAAAGCAAACATGGTGAGACTTTTGACGCCGAGGATGATGTGCCGTTGGTAGAAAATCCTTGCTTTCTTAAGGATTTCCCTCTATCGGATTGTCTTCAAGAGGAAACGAGTAAGAAAATGGCCGAGGACAATGGAATTGTGGAATTGTAATCCTTCCAGAATTTGGAGTACAATAAGAAGGTGCCATTTATTTTCCCAAAGAAAATCTAGTTAAGAAAAATATAAAATATCTGGAATTTCATGTATGAGATTATGAATGGACTAGTTTTCATAAATACCGGGATCTTCTGTCACTGGCTACAATTTTCAATTTTTTTCAAGAAAACTTTCCTTGTAAATATTTGGCAACGAGTGAAAGAAAAATTCACCTCTTATAAAATTTATCAGATCATTAAAATTATCATTCTCTGTATTAATCTTTCATACCTCCTTTTATTCATTAAATGGGGAAATACGGATATTCTCACGTCTTAAATGAAGAAGGTGAATTAACGAATTTAATTCATTAATGCAACTGTTAATGTTAAACGTGAAAATCTTCCTCCGAAAGTACCAAAAAGAACATTTAAATACTGATTATTTGGTACTTTAATAATAAACCAGTATTGGAACATAGAAAGCAGCAAAATTAATTAGTTTCATAGATGAATGAATGGATAAATTAGTTTTATAAATATTAATTCCATTGATGGTTTTTGAAAAAACTGACTTTCGTCCTTTTTCTCTTTAACATGCAATTATTAGAATTCAAAGTCATATTGTTCCCTGGATAAAATATTCATGATAATAATTAATGATTTATTTGACCAACGAAGCATCCATATATCCATAAGCATGTATAGGAAAATTCATTATTACAACATTTTATATTACAAAATTTTAAATTTTATCACAACCACACATTACTTAGCAATTGAAAATATACATTCAAATTACAATAAATAACGTTTTATTATAATTACAATAGGATTCATTGTATAATAATTATATAATATATTCGTATGATATTTTACATTGTAATCTAACTAAGCTTCATCAACAAACTCATTCACACTGCAACATGAACTCATTATCCTGGATTGTGCTACTGTAAAAGGGACGCTAAAAGATTGCAGACCATAAAATTGTGGGTTAAAAATTGGTAATGGATTTGAAAAAGTTTGGGTTTAAGAAAAACAAGTGAGGAAGTGTTGGATATTGTGTGGAAGAAATATCATTATTGAAGAAATAAAACGGAGATATATTTAATGATTGGGTCGAATATTAAGATGGGATGTATTACGAGAGATGGTTATTGATTGAGACGGGCAAAGATAGAGACATTTTGTACGATATAAATAATGATGGGAATTCCTGATAAGGAGAACCTATCGAGAGTTATGTGCTCATTTATTTTCTTGCGCTAAGATTTCATCAATGCAATTTTATCACGCGAAATTTTGAGTTTATTTTCTGCCAGAATAAAGAGAAATAGTAGTATGTAAAGACTTATATCTTCCTCAATTACAAAGTACGTTGCAGTACTATATTTTAATACAAATGTCTTCAAGAAAGACCGATATTCAATGTATTAAGTTCACTTAGAAGTACGGATGAGGTTATGTAATATATACCTTGGCTGAATCTTCATAAAGCTACCATACCCATATTATTTCTTTCTTTTTATAGGTATTTTTCAAAGTATATTATAGTAATTATATTACATTCTTTACCGAGACCATTCATTTCATTTCAAGTGTAGCCTCATGAAGATGCTGGTATTGTATAGGTATTGAAACCCTGATCGTGCTCTTTGCAGATTTTGTAGTTTGGAATAAATACATATGTTTTGATGTCTCATGTCAGATTTTATCATATAATATCTCATAGTTAAGACCCACGCAATAGATATAAACATTTTTTTTTAAACTTCTATACTGCAAGTGTGACTAAATATGCGACATGTGTTAATATTAAGAGGGAGCATTATCCCGAGTCAATGTTACCACGTATCACAAGAAGTATATCAAACAATTTAAAAAACAAAACGCAAAAATGAAGCTTGGAAAAACAAAACATAGTCAAATTTTTATGGAAGAGGGCATTTTCTGGAGTATAAGCGGTTAATGGTGTACTCAGGATCTTTATTCTACTTCTTGGTTACTTATTCATAACGTTGGTTCAATTTTAGATTTTTTATCTCCAAAGATAGCGCCATGAAAAATATCAGTTTTAATAAAAAACTTCAGTATTCTTCCATGGCGTCTAATTACCAAAGGAAGCTGCAATCTGCGCCGCAGAATATGAAGTCGACTTATCCTTTTGCCTCGCTTGACGTTCTTAGTGAACCACTCACGGTTCTTCCCGCTGGAATTCCTGGCTGCTTTATTATTTGTGGAATTTCGGGTTGTGAAAGGAGGAGCCAATGGGCAGAAAAGGCCTTCATCACTGGGGCACATATTTGGCGCAACAACAGGCGAAAGTATATCCGTAGGAATTCCGAGATCTTCCTCAGAAAAGAGTGGACTTCCTTTGCCTGAAACGCTTTCCGATACTTTCGAAGTTTTTGCTTGTTTTTAAGACATTGGGTAACTTTATTCAGACAGACAACTTACAGACATCCTCGTTTGGGTTACACTGATAATTACGGAATCAGTGGATATATTTTAACATTTAATTCACTCTAATTATGGCTCTCTGTTAATACATGTATGTGTATAAGCACTAGACTCGACATTTTCTTTATGTAAGATTGAGATACATTTCAAACTCTCTCTTTGAAAATAAGAATGCGTACACATATGTATTAAATAACAGTAAACCAATTTTTTTCAATGACAAATTTAGATTTCATGGCATTAAAAGTCAAGTTAGAGTATTTTACGTACGCTGCAACCGTTAATTAAGGATTTCCACCCACATTTTCCTTAATTCCCTCATTCATTGCATTTGCTTGCTCTTTCATTTAAGAATATTGGAAAACCTTATGACTGCTAGCACTCTATCTTTACACGTTAAAGTGCATTGTATATCTATTGAAGTCATGTTATGAATTCAATTACTTAAATACACATCCACACTTCAGAAATTCGACTTTAGAGAACTGACGGAGAATAGTCAGTTGGAGCGATGGAAAAGTTCGCGAGCTATGTTATTTTGCGTTAGTTAGATCTCATCTTGAGTATGCGTGTAGTGTATGGAAACCTGCCGATAAGTGTTAGAAAAGGTGCAGCGAAAGGCGATACGTTTTGTGAAGGATTGCTACGATAAATCAGTGAACGCCACTCAGATGCTTCAGGACGCAAAATGGGAATCTTTAGAAGTTAGAAGATTTCAACAAAGGATTAATTTACTGGATATATTTAGAGAAAGCCCGTTCAGAGATGATGTAGCCGATATAATGCGTTCACCATATTACATAGGTCGTTCTGATACTTCGAGAAAGACCAGGGAAATACATGCAAGAAACAATTTATTCAAGAACTCATTTTTTCCGCGAACGATGTGCGAAAGTAATCGATTAGATAAATAGAGTCATGGTGCATGCACCCCCTGCCACACAACGAAAGGTGGCTTGCAGGGTACTTACATAGACATAGACTTAAATTATGGAGCGTATCTACTTCATAGTAACCAAATGAGGAATTTTCCACAGTAAGGACCAAAGAAATTATTTTTTCATTGAGTTCATAAGGTTTCCCGTAAATTCATGTCTCATTCATAGATTTTTATAGATTAGAAGTAGACAGCGATTTCTCATCCTACCAAAAATCATACCTACCCATCCTACCTTCTGAACGTTTCTCTCTGATAATTAAAGTGAAGAATGCTAACAGCCTATTCATACTAGTTTATTTCTTTTTCCCGATCATTACATTTTTCTGTTTTCATAGCCATTCAGTATTCTAACTTGTAAGCTTCAGTAATTATGTAATAAAAATATCTTAGTATACCGGAAATTTTGGCTCAAACCTATTTCTGAACGACTCGGATGATAAATTCAGCTATCTGGAAATGATATTTCAACTAAATCGAACTCATATCTATTAAGAATAGCATCATCAACGCTCTTGAGTTCTCTTCCGATTAGGCCTTACTAATCTCACCGCTTCCCTTTAATGTCTCTCTTTGCTTTCGCTAATCCTCTTCTCTTAAACTTCCTTTCCCTTCCTCATTTAAAACCCATGCCACCTATAATATACGTACATTTTCTTCCTTAATTCAATCCTTTTTTTATGCCTTTATGTATACATACATTAGATACTAAGATATACTTTGCCTGCATCGTTTCTATCATTCATTCTGCCACAAAATATGATCTTGTAAGTGAACGACGAATCAGTTAGTAAAGCATGAAAATTAAATATTAAGGTTATCAAAAGTTTGATTTACTGTAAGATTTTAGAGAAACGTAAAATACTAGGCCAATCTTATAAAAACAGTGAAAACGATTACGTAAAAACGATGTCCGCACTTAGTTTAGTGCTAAACCATACTGCGCAAATGCACGACATCACAGCTCCATAATACATCCCCACCAAACAGATATACATTCTCAACTCATTCTTTTTCAGTGTACACGTGTTCATTCCGGGAGTAACTGATTCAACATGCAAGTACATATTGGTACAGCGTTGCAGTGCTTTGCCACTCGATTCAACGACTAATATTTGTCCACGTTAATTCTCTTGGAGAGGTGCTCAAATTTGCATTCCTCGATGCCCATAATGATACATAGACATTTTATGCTCAATTTTACCCATGCTGACTTTTTCAACCCATGCTTTTTTCTGCATATTCGTTTGAACCTTTTCTGTTCATAGAGAAACTAAAGTGTTCAGTAGTAGATTTCCTTTCCTAAAGCTTTTTCCCGCAACGTAAAAGAGTTTCTACTCTCAAGGATAACTTTTTTTGCTACCGTCTTCCCTTGGCTGATTGAAGAGTTTCTATTCGATACTCATTTTCTGAAGGTCATCTGTCGAATAATTTCAATTTTATAACTAAACGAAAAAATCGTTCCATCTCGATTTCCTATTCATTTTATTAAACGTTAAAGAAAAAAGAATGTAAAAAAGCTTTTATTGATGGCTAAAATATGGCTATTCCTTCCAACAAATCTGCACATCAAAACATCGTGACTCCTGTTACCAAAATTAGCAAAATTATCGGGATATTGAAGGATTTTTTGGGCCAGAAACGTATCATTTAAGATTATGTTACATAGAAAAACGAGCTTCTGAGAAAATTGGTGTTATGATTGAAACTAGGAAACTTTAAACAAAATGTGGAAATTATACAAACAATAACAGTGGATAGAAGTCAACGATCTAAGCCTTTTGGGAAAATAAAGGGATTGAAACTCGAGCCACCCTAAAAGGGTTGATGTCCCTTGGGGATGATCTCAACAAATGGCGAGGATACCAAAAGGTAGAGGGACCAATGCGCTAACGAAATGTGCTTCTCAAAGTGGCCTTTGACCCTGGCGATGTATGAGAGAGAGGTAGAAGGACAAGGATCAAGGAAGAGGATTAGGGGATTGGGAAGGTATGGAGAGAAACCAAAACTGACTTAACCACAATCGACAGGGAAATTGTCAGTCCATCTGAACCCATCCAAAACCGCACATCCAAGAACAGGGAGACCATTTAATTGTAATTAATAATGAAATTTACGAGGGTATGTGCAACATATAACATAATTGAGGTTGTTGACAGGATTTGAAAGACTATCGTCACTCGCACACGCTGTGTTGGTATATTATTGCTTAATTTTAATTCTGCAATTCCATGACGGTCTTAGTAGCATACTAGTGATTACTAATATAAATACCATATGTGATAACAAACGTCCGTAAAAAGTGATATAATTTATTGTCGGATAAGTTAGTCATTATATCATCTGTAAGAAATGAACCATTTCGATTACCAATTATCAATAAGTTACATAAATTCAGTTATACTAATTATAGCGCTTAAGGAAAAGGGCTTAAGTGACTTGGATGCCGCTTAGTCGGACTAACTCACGCACCCTTGCTTACAAAGTCTCCCAAACGGCTTTACGGAGGGTTAGCTCAATGGATAGAGCAACCAAACAGAAATTCCGAAACCTAGGTTCAAGTCCAGGTCCTGTCAGACTTTTTTCATGTCCGTTTCTCCTTGGGAAGTATAGCGCTCAATTCTAATATCAGTTATCATTATTTTATCTAAATCTTTAATGAAAATCAGGGCATCCTCTTTTATAATACGAGTAATTGAAATCAGTCGTAATTCGATAAATCTTTACGCACTCACAAGAAGAATTTAACTATCTTTCTGTGCTTCATTCTTTAAATCGACATTCATTTTATGATGGTACCTAACGGATTCCCACGATTATTTTCATTACTCCTGCTGCATAAAAACATGAGTGGGAGAAAAAGAAAGAAAATGTCAGTAAATTAGTCAAAAGTGTAATTGTCAATAAAAGTTACATACAGGGATAATTATTCGTAATTTTCTATTCTTCGTGATTTAATCTATATATTTAAAAAAATTAGATTAAACAATTTCGCGTACAGTTCTCAAAGGATACAGAGTCTTAAGATGATCTTTCCTTTCTTTAATATCGATATAAATGTAGTAAAATCTCCTAAAAGGTTCATTACAGCCAATGCGGTTGTTCCTTTAATTTTTCTCCGTCCTAGCATCGATCGTATCGAGATTGGCAATCGCTTCCATTAATAATAAAGACAAATAGTCCGTCTTCATTTGTGAAATGCACGCCCATCATCTTCCAATCTTCTCTCCTCCTCATGCTCTTCATCATCTCCGATATTCTGCTGTCAGAAGACTCCCTTTATAAAATGCTCTGCGATAAACCTTTCCCAATTCAATCCGAACTGACAAGGATCCCAAATCTCAATGCTTTAGCATCATCCGCGGAAAGAAAGTGCGCTAAGAATTCCGATCGATGGGAATCTTAGGCTTTGTTTCGGTGAGCGCTGCGCTTTCTCATTGAATATCTTTGAAACAGCTCTGTAAACTCTAAATTCTACAGAAATTCTCAGGCATAAATAGAAGAAATAAAAGGTTTTTCTAATGAGAAAATAATATTAGTTATCATAGAGTGGGAAATTCGTAAATATTTGTTTCCAAGATGCATAGGAAAACTTAAAACTTAATAAAATAATTCTGCAAGAATGCTCCCTTATCACTATTTCCTTGAGAGAGTTAGTTAAACCTTGTTAGTTAACTAAATATGCGATTGACTGTGTAAACCTAACCAGTGTCTGCGTTGAATATTTTTAATCAATCAAATCATCATCATCAAGAATATGGAAATCATCTTATGCATTAAAATATACTTTTAATCAGAATTACAAATAATTTGCAGCTATATTTTGTATCCAGTTTCAACTGCATAGTGAAAAGCAGGAAACCGAATCTTTTCTATAAATTATCTCTGCCCCTAATTAATAATGCACAATTATAGGACATACCATCAAGTATAAGTAATTTTGGTTGCCAAGTATCGGAAGACCCACCGAAGAGCGGAAACTGTGCTTAAATTGAGAAAGTTCAACTCACTAATTGATTAACGTCGCGACGTTGTAAATATCCTCAAAAAAGAACAAGTACCAGCAAAAACAGATACAAAGTATATAACAGGCTATAAATACATGGCATCTAAGCTATTATTAATGGCTATCCTATAGGGAATATCTGACCCTAAATTCAGAGAGATCCCTCATAAAGAATTTAGGGAGTACGTCGTCTAGAACAGTGTTTTCCAACGTTCTTGGCCTCAAGTCCCTCTTTCCACATGCTCAAGACAACCAAGTCCCACCGAAGTACAAACTGTTGTTTTACCTATTGAATTTATTTAATATTACAGAAATAGTTTGTTGATGAATAGCAGTTAAGCTATTTGGAGATGTATTTACAATTGAGGGAAATATTGGAAAATGTGTAGAAAGATAAATGATATGAAACAAAATGAATCAGCTGGAGTCCCCTTGGATTTAGGAATGAAAGTCCCGCTAGTGTGACGAATCCTACAGGTTGGGAAACACAGGTTTAGAACCTCAATAAGAATCGGATTCTCGCAACGTAGGAATTAAGTGACATTGGCATCTGGAAGTGTTCTTATTTTGCAAATTATACATAGCGAAGAAATCATGCTCCATAGCAATTGTTCATGTTGGCATATACGTAACGTTAGGTGATGAAGGCATTAATGATATCAAGAGAGATGAAAATACCACCGCCTTCTTGTTCGAGAACGGGCTGAGATCAAGATAACAAATATTTAAAAATGCGCTCATGTATCTAAAATTTACAATAATTTGAATAAAATGAGGAAAAATTGATAAAAAATAACCGAGCCTTGTAGCCTCTTGAACCGTTTCTTTTGTATCTCCACGCTCATGAAATATGTATGCTAACCCCGAACTTTGTGGAAGTTCTGTATCTTCCAAATGAAAGAATTCATTCCAAAATTTGCATTCTAAATTAATTCAGCTCTGTTTCATGGAATGGAAACAGAAGTGACGAGTTTTGCAGAAGCGATAACGATGAACAGCCCCCTACTACAAATTCACTACTACGCTGAATGTCAAAGTAAGCTACGCACCTTGGCGTTAACTGAAAAGGAGATCTTGTAGATTAGTTACTTGATCATTTCCTGTGGAATCACTGTCTTAAGGAAAATTGGCCGGAGCCATGCAAGAGAGGAGAAGAGGAAAATATAAATAGATATGAATAAATTCTGCCTGGACCAGGACTCGAACCCGGGTCTTTCGATTTCTGGGCGACTGCAAAAGCCATTGGGCCATCTTGTTATGGCATTCATCCATTCCGTTTTAGAGACTTTGTACACAAGATAAATCAATGTTCTGGGAATATTCCTAACCTCCCGACTTTCCGTGCAGTAACATTCTTATCCCTTTCCCCTTGGAGTTCTTTATTATACCATTGGTTTGTTTTTTTAATAAATAGAACCAAATACAGTGACACGATTAAGGAGATGTGGCCGTTCCAGTTTAAAGTTTGTAGCTCAAAGATTTTGAATCTCGAAACTCAATTAAATCTCATTTTTTCGGTTCGTGTGCCTAACGTAATTGCGTATCTTGAGGAAAAATGCAGTAAAAAGTTTATATATCAAAAAGTGCGTATTAAGAGCGGCTTGTAAGGCAAGGAACCATTGCTCAGTTTCCTAAGTAATATTTTCAGCGATGACAGTCACGCAAAATCTTCCAGCGAATAGATTTTTCTGATTCAAAAATGCCAGTATTTTCTCTGAGGAGAGATTAAAATATTATTTCACGCGACCGTAAGAGTAAATCAACCCCTTGGACCCCCGTGTTCGATTGTTCGATTTAAAGCACCTTATGGTTCAACTAAACTGAAAACTCTTATAAATACTTGAGCTTGCTACAGTACTTTCCGTGTTTTAGTAGAAGAACCCCAGGTGAAAAAGAATTTCAATGGATCGAGAATCAGCTAATTTGACATTCGAGCACATTATTTTTGAGTCATAAATATGATGCAAAACGAAACACTGAACAGTATCTATTACATTTTTCTGAAGTCTGAAGATGAAACAAATATATTCTTATGGTGACACACCGCGCTAGCATACTATTCAGACAGCACTTAATATGCCTGGAAATAGTTTGAAAGAAGGAAAATGGTCTTCCATGGTAAAATATATCAAATACTTCGTCAATCAACAAGAAATATATAATGGCTCAACATTCTTTAAAGCTCATTATGTTTGTTCGGATATTTTACAAATGGAATTAAAATCACGCCGAAAGGTGGCTAGCAGGGTATACACATAGACATAGACAAAATATTAGAATAAATTGCTCAAAAGTGTAAACTATAATAATTTAAAACCGATGTTAAAATTGTGCTGTAATTTATATGATCTGTACGGTGACGTTAACATTTCCATACAGTCTAATCATAGCTGCTCCCAAACATTTCCGTTCACGATAAATTTCCTGTTGACTAATGAATTCCTTCCTCAGCGGAAGCGTGTAGGTGGATCAGTATGCATAAATTTGGCAACGACTCGATAAACACCTTTCCTTTAACAAAGCTCATATCCACCCCGAGAATAAAAGTTTTTCAAGAACCTTTAAACTCATTAATCGCCTATATTTCTAAAAATAATGATGAGGTCCTTCTTCCTACTGATCCTAATGCATCAAAAGAGAGGCAAATAATGAATTACTAGTTATATATTCGGCAGCAGATAAGTAACCTTTTATCGTAATTAGATACCAATACCTTAAACTCGGCGATTGTTGGTAGCGATACTTTTTATCTACGATCATTTACCTCTAGAAAAAATCTTTAACTTTTCCGTTTTGTGATGAAACACTGAATTAAAGCAATCTTCTGTAAAAGAGAGAAATTTTCTTAATTAGTGGTTTAGACTCTTGGTCGACCAGAGAGAATCCTCACAAATCAAGTGAGCGACGAAGATGTGAAGAAACCCTTTGGCGGGCGATCTTTCGGTGAGCCACAGTGGCGTCTTAAAGGTATTGGGAGAGGAGATGAAGGCGAAGAAATTAAGACGGAGGAAGCGAAAAGACGTCGCGACGGATCTTCTACGCTCTGCTGCACCAGAGAGAGAGACACACACACGCACTCCTTTTCCTCGCTGATGCCAAATAAAGGGACACAGACCTCAAATTGCGACGCTCTCGGATCGAGAACGGGACAATTGGACCTCACTCTCCGGCTAAAATTGTAACCCCTATAGTATTTGAAGTTACATCACTATTTTAATTACGGTTTTAATTACACTAGAATCATCCATCATCAAATCACGTTGCTCAATTATTAGGGGTCCGTTTGATTTCATTGCAAATAGTTTTAATGTTTGATTCGGTTGATATACGATCTTCTTTGATGTCCATTTAGAGCTACAAGTTAAAAACTGGTATTTAATTTTATTGATCATATCTTCGGCATCGATTAAGGTGTAAAGAATTTCATCGAAAGAAATTGTTTCGAGAAATAATTCGAATGGATGAAAGTGATGCCTTGAAATAATACTTCAAACGTTGCTTCTGGTAAAATCGATTGTGGTAGGCTTAATCTTGTGGAAAATTTAATCTTGTTGCTTCTGGATAACTTAACTCCATTATTTCAATGTTAAACGATTCATTTCCATTAGAGGAACTCGAGGATGAGGGAATGCTTAACGCGATTACGAACCAATCAATTACTGATTTTGAAAATTAAATATTAATGAAACCGGATTTAATTTCTTTCCTGATTCCTAAAAATAGATTAGGATATTGATTGCCTACTTACTATATTAGTTAAGCGAAGGTAAATGTAATTACAAGAAACTGTGATAGTTATAACGGCCAAGCAACATTACATTAGAGAGATATTTTCTGAGAATAAATTTTATTTAAAAGGAATGGTATTAAATTACTGTTTCCAGGAATACTTCAAGCTCTGACTTCAAGGACTTACATTTATTTCTGAATTATTTTCTAATGAGGGACTTTCTAAGTATTTTCTGAGTCAACAGTTGAGTTTACATTTCATATAAATTATCTCATGTTTCATATGTGCGCAGAGAGTAAATATTTAGTATTATAAGACCAAATACTTGGAATGAAAGACATGAATTTTTCAAAATTTGTCTAATCTCATTAATTAAGACGGTTAAATAATTTCGTGGATAGTTTCGAATGTTCTAATATCTATAAGTGATTCACTGCTATATTCTTATTTCAAACTCTTGACTAACTCTTAATGATCGCTCCGAAATGATGCTTTGCAATGAACTTCTGGCGCAAGAAGAGCACATTGCTCCCACTCTCCATCCACCCAACGCTTCCCCTCCGTTACATCATCTACGTCATGTGTGTTCGCATCCGCCGATCGGTGACATCGTTCGATGGACACAGGCGCCGCTTTCAGATCGTCCACTTCAGTCCAACTCATAAAATGTAATCGAAAACTTAATAAGAAGAAGACGCACTGACATCCAGATAAATATGTCGGGGACACACCGACGGCAAAAAATTACTGCGGAGTATTAAACGATACCTCTTAAATATGAAATAAATTAAAGGTGAGCTTCCCATTAGAACGCTACATTAATTTTGGCACTTCCAGCGACTGTTTCCAATTAAGATCTGGAAATTTTTGATTCTGCATGTGAACGTCGAGGAATAGATGTAATAAAGTTCTGAATTATTCTAGTTATAATGTAAAAAAATCAATGTAGCCAATATAAATCACGGAGATGTTTGCTGAGAACTTATTCAGATCAAAAACGCCTCTTTTCCCTGAATTTCGTTTTATTCACATTATTTAAGACTAACGTCAATTTTATGATATAGTAAATCTCGCCCTCGGTGCCTTATTTATTGAAACATAAGCGTTAACTTTTAAATCGTCTCATAACATGAGAGCTATGCTAAAATTGAGCGGTACATAAAATGATTTTGAGTATATTTTCCGGTAATAAGCCTTTAATGTTTTCAACTATTGAAAGCATTAAACGCATATTGAACTATTCAACTATTGAAAGCTTCTTTCAACTATTGAAAACATTAAAGGGTTATTCGGAGACATAAAAGTTTGATTAATATTTTTTGTCAGCAAATTAGGAAATCTCGAGGAAATGTTTTCCAATGTTTTTATAAGATCACTATGAGGACCCCACTTGATAATTTTTAATATAGAAGAGGTGGCAAAATACCATCAATATGAAAGAATATCACACGCGAGGAGTTTCAGGGCAGCTTTTCATCCATGAGTTAATTATTATGATAATTTCATCAATAATATAGCGATTAACGATAGGTATGTGATTTTGAGATGTTTAATAACCATTATCATCATTATTGTTTTATTAATTAATATTTTAGTGTGTGATTCAGTAAAGGTTCTATTTTTTTCGTTTTGTCGTTCTGTTGTTTTTGAATCAAAATTTATTTATATTTTTCTTCACTTTTTTGCTAATTCATCCTATTAAGGGTGATTCTAAGTATATGAAAAATATTATAAAAATCTTATAGAAATCTTATAAAATAAGAGCAATATGAATTTAATACATGATCATTCAGAGCGATTAAAATAAGATCAAAAATGAAGACTTTAATATTATTTATGGTGTGAAAGCAACCTCGCCTTACCGCAATAGCGGAATGGAACTGCAAAAGATGGATGAAGAGGATGGAAAGACGTGTTTCGGATGGTGGAAGTTTTCGGCGGATTTCGATTGGTGAGAAAAACCTCCCATCCCATGGAGCAGCGAGTAACCCTCCTCATATATCCTTGCTGACGAGATTCTTTCCGTAGCTCATACGCCGCCGCCGCTGAAAGGGTTTCGTTGTCATTTTCTTGGGTATGAGTGTTTTGAAATGAGATGCTAAACTTCGAGGTGAAATATACCGGTCTATATTTCAGGTATTTCATGTGCACCCTAATTTGCCTGTACGGAAACGTGTATCAAGATAACGTGGAAAACTGCCAAAAGATTGGCAAGATGAAAAAGCTGACAAACCTAGATTATGAGAGAGCGCATTGATACAGACGGATTCGTTTGGATATGTGAACGGAAGAATCAATCAAGAAACGCTAACGGTTTGAAAGCAAGCGCTCTCATATCAACCATTTTCGTTTAGCCATAAACGGTGTTACTGAAGCGAAGTTCAGTTTATAATAACAAGAAGATGCAAAATTCTCATACTAAGCAAATAGTGACCAACATTGAGCGAAGCCTTGATGCACACACGCTGGACATAACAAATTAGGAAGAAACATTGACAGATTCAAGGAATATATATATATACACACACAGTATGAGGAAGAGATATGGTATGAGATCCGGATCATCTGAGTGTCATCCCACGCAATGTTCTCTCTCAGTCCGAAATCCCAATACAGCCCCCTTCCAGAGATATCTTTCAGTTCTCCGTTCAAAGTATAAGACATCTTCGGAAAAAGTGCCTCAACCTTCTTTCCTTTCGAAATATCGCCTTCACGTAAGAAACACTCACACGCCTTGTCCACACATCCTCACTTTCTTTTCCATAACTCTCCTCCCCCACCACCGTCACAACTCTTCTCGGGAAGACACGTATTTTTCCCCGAATTTCAGCAGGATTTTTATGAATCTCAGCCAGATACGCCCAAAACATCTTCGCAAAATCCTTGGAAATTACTAATCTCTGCAGATCTATAAGTTTGCCTTAACATAGGACCCATTTTAAATGGTTTATCTAGGTTTATCTTATCCTATCGCTCCTCGTGCCTTCATCCTGCTTTTCGAATTACGACTCTTCCCTGTAATCCTGTAAGGTGACTTAGTTTCCCTTATCCCTCATTTTTCCACCTATGAAAATTTGCTCTTTTTCTCACTTTCCTCTTCCTGTAATTCAAACGAGAATTTCCATCAAATATGATTCCAGAATCTCCTCACCTTTATAATGAGTAATTATTTACTATTGCTACTTTACTGAGATAAAGTTAACCATAACTATAACAAAATATTATTAAGATTATTAAAATATAGAGAATTTTAAATAACTGTAACTATTTCCCGCATGTGTTAGTTACTTTTTCACTTATTACGTCATTTCCGTTCTACTGTAGGTAAGATTTAACTGTTTTGTGGTTTCGTTCTTCCTTCTGATTACTTTTTTCTGGTTGATGCATTCGGAAAATTAATTATATTTCAACATCAAAATGTTTTCGTTCACTTCACACTCTCACACGAGAGACAGAAAAAATAAGGTTTCCCAAAGCTTAGTCCAAAGTAAGGCCCTATGCACTCAAAATTCCCAATGAGAATGACCAAATTCAGCATAGATCGTAATTCATAGATTGACATTTATTTGGATTATGAATGTTCCAAAATATATGATCGAGTGATAAGGTTATGGAGATAATGGAGGTCTTGTCTCATCGATATGCCACCTCCAATATTTTGTACCGCTTTTCTGAGTTTTCCAAGACCCTCTTCCAAGGCAGACTTCACCCTCTGGCTTGTGGGTGTATTATTCTGAGCCATTTTGAAAAGGCAATTAAGATGGGAAAAACACAGCGGCATTCTATAAATTCACCAAAGGAAAAGTCTAAATGGATTCCCAAGCTTTATTGCCAATTTTTCCACTTCCCTTCTAGCGTACCTACATTTTCAGACTTTCTATAGTCAGGCTATCCTCTCGCTTGATTTCTCTTGTCGTTGGCTCTGTGCTCATAGAAGTTAAAACCCCCAAAACCACCCCATTGGTTATGCCTCTGTTACGCATTGTATTCACAATTTTTCATAACTATACGAATATGTAACAATATACACTAAAAATTGGTAAGTTATATCTCTTTAAGTTGTTTTTTTAAGAAATGCAGTAGTAATAGTGTTGTTAAAAGTTCTTCGACGGCTAAGGTTTCGAACGCGAATCCCCAATCCCAATCGAACCTAGGTTCGCTTTCATTGAAGTCAAATTCGTTACCCATACGGCTATCCAGAAGGCCGTTTAAGAAGCGATTGCGCCGCATAAAAAGAGACATAGGTCTTTCGCATAGTCCTAGAGGAGACTTTTAGTCTCAATCTCGCCCAAATAAAGGCATTTATTATTATTATTATTATTAGCGATCGACGTTAATCTAGGATTGCTCGAAGTTGATCATTTCCGTACAGCAGAAAAAGGACGCACCAAATCAATCCTAATGTAAATCACATTCGGTGATCGCATCTAAGTAGCACACTTAGAGAAATATTCTTGGAGGAAGGATAATCCGATATTGGAATTTGAAAGAAAATCGTAGTATCTCTAAAATCCATTTGATTAATAAGATTTTCGATCCAAGTTGTTCGAAGGCTTTCAATGGGATACCAATGAAGTTAAGAATGCGTGTTTTCTTTATAAATAGAGTGCCTTAGGAGTTTATTAAGTAATTTTATGGCTAGTTAGAGGACATTGTTCAAAATTCTTACGTAATGATGTAAAAAGATTTTTACCCACAAAAGATGGAACCTTATTCCGACGCCTTCCTACTGTGCACTCAATCTACAAACGTGGGAAGAATTCCACGAAGAAAATGGAGCACTATTTCCATGGATGAGAGCGATGTTGTCCGCAACGAAACCAACGTATCGGTGCATTTGATCCAAATCCCCTGAGGGAACTTCGATTCCGGAAGGTCATCCATTCGCTCCAATTCAAGGTTCGCGTGGATTGAGAGAGGCGACGCGGGAATGATTCGACCCCCGATGTATTCCGAGTCCATCTTCCACTTTCCACATTTGCATTTCAATCTTTCCATCCGCATAATCGCCCATCTTCCTGAAAATTAAGTTCTTAACCGACAGTTTTTCTCTAATTTGGGAGGTTAATGAAAGCTTTCCTGACAATTATCGCCTTTGCTAGGCTGAAACTTTGAATCACTGTCTTAATGAGCGTGAGAAATCTGTAGTAGAGGAAATTCTCTTTCATTTCAATTTCCAAATTGCTTACTTATAGTCCAGGAGCCGACGATGAAAATACCTTCTCTTTTTTCAAAAATTAAGATTTAATTTAACAATCGCAATGTTGAAGTAAACTTCCATAAGTCACACTTTCGGTAATAACTTAAAATTTTAATCCCCGTGTTTCATGAAACACGTTCGTATCCTCTCATCGGTCTGTTTTAAGCATGAATAATTTTGATTTCAATAGGCAACACATTTATTTAAACAAAGACAAAAGTAAGAATTGATAAACGAAGGAAAGAAAGAAATAAATTAATAAAAAAGAATTAGAGATTATAAAAAAGGGCCTTAAAAATGGAATTAACGATAAAATATCCTTATAATAAAAACTCCGCATTATGAAGCATTCTGCTTTACGGGTGTGAAACGTGGACATATTAAATAGGGAGGATATAAAAAGATTGAAGGTAATTCAAATATGGATGTGGCACAGAATGGAAAAATGAGCTGTACTTATAATCAAACTAGGAAATGCATGAAATGAAGGTACCTACTTATATATGAAGGTATATGAAGGTACTTCTACATAAGAGTTCTACTTTTCGATCAGTGCATGTGCGTTAATATTCCTTATTCTATGCCTTTTTTTATCGTTTCTTGGTGACTTACCCCACCCTTTAAGCCATCTAGCATCTTTCGTCATTGTCTTCCCCACTCTTTTCCCTTGAATTCTACTTCCAATTAATTTCTTCAGAACTCTCTCTTCTCTCACTATTTGGCTCACCCATTTCCTCTGTCGACGTTTGATTACTTCAGTTAAAAACCTCTCCTCCCCGATCATTTCTATTTCCTCTATTTTTCTATAAACTTAATTTACTTTTTCTATTCTACGCTATGCCCACGTCTCGAAGGTCTCCAATTTTTTTATGCTCCCTTTTCTTAAGGTCCACGTTTCACACCCATACAGCATCACTCTCCACACCAAGGATATTTTGTAGAGACAACTAGTCATCAGTTACTTCACTAAAACTTCCTTGGCCAATGCTACTGTTTTTCAATGTATTAGTATTATTTTCTATCAACTAAAGTTTTACGCAGAAGGAAATATATAACATACTTAAAATATTCATGTTTATTTTCAATTATATACTAAAATAAAAAACAAATTTATATGCTATAAAAAAGATAAGTAAATCTCATCTTTTTCATTTATCTTTTCTATAGCATATAGATATATTTGTTTTCTAATTTTGTATGTTATTGAAATGGTGAAAGAAAATGTGAAATCTTTTACTGCAATTTTAAGATTATACAACCCATCATTCAAGTTATCATGTGATAATTTGAAGTTTAGAGGTATATGTCATATTTTGTTGGCTAAATTATACGCCAGATTTTGGCATGTTAAATCAGCTGTGAATCCTCCGTCCGACCAAGTTTTGCGTTCAAACAGGCCACCTTCAACTTATTTATATCTCCCACGTTTATCCTTAAGTATATGCCAACATGTTTTCCAAGTATACATTACAGATTACGCAAGGGTTTTCAGTAGGATAACGCTCATTCCTTGATTGAATAATATTCCCTCCAAACGTTAAAACTGATGATTGGAGGGGTCAGAAAAAAAACTAGCTCTTAAACAAGTATTGGCGCTTATATATAATAAAATCGTATGATATTCCGTATTTACATCATTAAAAATATGAAGAGTCTTCTGTACAAGGATTAATTGGTTAAAAGTGCAGTTAATTTTAAGTCGAATCTGAGTTCAAATGCTGCTTGGTATGTGATTCTTGAAAAATTTGCTCTCTAACATCCTAACTAATATAAAGCTCATTTACCGGGAAAACCCCGCGTAAACTCACGAAACCCTTACGCAGAGAGTGATTGCTTTAAGAGTTGCGAATCGGTAAGCAAAAACGTAGGGGATCACGGACACTAATCCCCATTTAATGAGGCGGGATTTGGAAGCAACGCTAACTACACGTCCACATATTCTCCGTAAGCAAAATGAAAATCCAATAAAACAGTCGCTCCATCGGAAGAATGAATAAGTTAAAAACCAACTCATCCGCCCAAAACTTGGATGCGTCATCGCTCGGAATCTACGAAATCTCGATCTCAAAGAGAAGACGTATGTATTTGTATGCAGATGCCTCTATTCTCTCGAAGCATCGGTCCTTTTTTCCTTCCTTCTTTTCCAGGAATTCGACCTCGGAGATGTGAATAGCAACATTCTTTCGAAGAAGCAATCTCGTGAAATTTATCGATTCGTTGGTGCTGCTGTAGCGAGCAGTCAATCGAGAGTTTCGTTCCGAAGCGCGTGCTGGAGCGAGAAAGAGGAAACGGCGGTGGAATCCGCTGCCCATTCTCATAATGGCCATTATCTGCCTTTTTGCGGAGGAATGGATTGTCTTTTTCGGAGCACTTCCCTCTCCGGAAAGGTGGAGGTGCATTCATCATGGCAGTGTGAACACTCGAAGGCCGCAGAGAAAGAGTGCGGTAAAAGGCGGAATTTCACACATTGACAAACTTTCCCAACCAAACTTCCGTTACAAATAGCTATACCTACGCCGTGTGTTGTTTCATATTTCACTAAAGTCTTAGCGCGTGTATTCAATGTGGCATTTTCCTGGGAAAGGTTGCGGCGGTGGAATTTTTCTACAGTTGCTTACGATGGAAAACGTAATTAAAGTTTGACGCAATTTGCTCAGTTTCATGCTAGAAAGAATTGGAAACATTTCTGGTGCACATAATGAGATTTCCAAGCTCTAAACACCAACGATTGAAAGTTTATACATATTTATTTGCAATTAATTGTAACTTCAATTTTGGTAATTCAACAATATACTCTTCTTAAAGCGACGGAGACAAGGTTCTACGCATTTACAGAATGAATGAAAAATGTAAAAACGCTTCTTAAAGAAAAATGAAAAATCAATCGGCGAAAGCGGTCCCGGGTTCGATTCCCGGTGGGAGCCTACGCGCGAAATGACCTAAGATGTCGAAGCACTTTTAACAATACTAATACTAATGAAAAATCAATGTTTTCTGTCATTTATGAAAACACTTTCGTGACTAAATTCATTACCTAGAAGCAATTTTCCAGCAAAAATTGAGCCCCAGCACAAACAATTTATCTTGCCAGTTTGATGCTTAATGTTAACCTTTACTAGAAATAAATATTCAAACGTAAAACTTCTCCGACCGACGGCCTCTTAAATATGCTTCATAATTAGTTAGAACTAGTATGGCATCTGAAAACTTTGTTCGTTCTTATACAAACCCCGGAAGCAATCTCAAGTTATTACCCGTTATTAATTTCCTTTCAAAATAAGAAGTATGGAAAGTTCATTACATCCTTAGAATTATAAATTCTTTACAAATTATGTTAACGCTCCTATCGGCGGTTAGCAACAAATTTTTAATCAACGACGTATTTAAAAAATTTAAAATGAGATTAAAATCTTAATCCATTGATTAATTTTCCATAGTTATTAATATATAAAAAAAATTTGTAATACCATGTGAATGTCACTAAAAATTCAATCTGATTTTGACTTGAAAATTTAAAACAAACGTTCATATTCAAACCTCTTACTCAATCCGTCTATACTTTCTTGTTGGGACGGAATTCATCGAATC
Organism: Ladona fulva; assembly: GCA_000376725.2. NCBI lineage: Eukaryota > Metazoa > Arthropoda > Insecta > Odonata > Libellulidae > Ladona > Ladona fulva. Next base: position 292,347 of record KZ308331.1, on the reverse strand, counting down.
ATCCATAATATAAAATCCGATTTTGAATTTTTTGAAGAGAAATTTTTTAAATAAATGAACGACAACTTTTTACTCCCTTTACTTACTTTACTGTTACTTTTACCAATAACTCTTTAAAACTGGCGAATTTGCTAAATTGACTTTTCACTTCCCTTCAATGATCCAAAGATCAGAATCAGAATCAGGATCAGAAAGAAAGAATTTATTATTCCTGTCTCCAATAATATAAAAAAATTTCACGTTTTTTCTTCCAGTTCTTTTGCCGTTCTTACTTCATTCGAAGCATCTGTAATCCATTTACGTCACGCTGAAAGTCTAGTCGTGAAATTCTTGTGGAACTGTAGCGGAGCAATGCTTTTTGATGGCATCGCTGTCTGCTGTCCTTTATCATTTCCATCATTTTGTCTCTCGTCTATCCCTTCCAGTATTTCCCAATGCGCACCTCTCTATTATTTCGTAGGAACTCTGAATACATTTATTATTCAAAATTTTCATTTAAGGACCTAGATTTTTTTAATCATATAAATATCGATTCTGACTAAAAGGGATCAAAACCATTATCGAGTCATGGCTTATTGTTAAAAATTAGCCTTCATGGCTGAATTAAAAATTACCTCTGAAAGCAATTATCTCCTAAATTGCTTGTAAATGTATAAATCTCATTGCCTCTTTTGCGAGCATATTGTATACCAATGAAGTTCTTGGTCAATACTAAAATCTTTAAAATATCATTCGTGAAATTACAATACTTGAGATGTTTGATTGAGATGTTTCGGGTGCTATGTGACTGTAAGGAGATTTTCCAAGCCCTATTTTTGATTCAATTTATATTTCACGATAAATCTATTCAGAAGATGCAGGAACTACTATATTTTTCCTTTCAGCGTAGCCTCTTTTCGTATTCAAAATTTTGCCATTCTTCTCAACATATACTTCCTTTCAAAAGGAACAGGCCCATATTTTAGTTTCGCTATTAGGAAGCTTAAACTCTCAAATGATTTTCCATGCATCCTCTCTATTAACCCTATCTTATTTTCTGCTTCTTTTCTTTAAAGCTTATAATATCCGTGAGTTGTGTTGATGTTTCTATTCTAGAAAGTTCTTTTAATTCGGAGATTTGGTTTGATACGTATTCATCAACTTTCAATCCCACAATCCCGCCCAACTTCAGGGCATTTATTTCTTAAAAATGAGGGATATCGGAGGATTAGGGTGCGGGAAGAGAGTAAGATTGAAAAGAGTGAGAATGAATGGGTGGGAGGATGGTTCTATGGGGTGAGTGAGAGTGTATCGACAATTCCACCATTCATCCGGGAGATATCGCAAAATTGAATCTGTGTACGCTTCAAGCAAGAACCTCTATTGTATTGAGACGTCCAAAAGGGACACCTCCTCAAGCAACGACATTCGATTTCTCTGTCCACAGAAGCAGAAAATTGAAGAGCATTAGGAAAAGCTTTCCATTTTTTGTTGCGGCCGTAGATAACACATTTTGTAATGCTGCTTGAGTTCCATCTCCGATAAAAAGTAACCTTTTTTGGTAAATTTTCACGTTTCCCGCGAAAACTGAATTTATGAAAACACTTTATTTGTGATTATTACCTCACGCATTACTTTGACCAATATTATATATAAAGATATAAGGAAGTGTTCAATAAAATATTCGGCATGTTCTTTTTAACTCTGAAAGACTAAGAACGATATCCACATCCTTATTGAAGTGAAATTTACAATGACGATTATCCGAAAGAGTTATCCAATTTGAAAAGAATACGAATGCGAAGTTACCTTGCTTACAGTGTCAGCTCTAAAACTTTTCTTGAAAACATCTCTCATTTAGATTACAAACTGCCAATGCAAAGAAGTCAATTTCTAAATTTAGCGTCGTTTCTTATTAATTTTTTTTTTATAGCACTGCGTTTACGAGATATTACTTCAGCAACGCTCACTTCTTTGTTGTATATATAATATCTTTTCTGTAATTCAGGAGAAAATAAGAAAGGTGAAGACTTGGAATGTCTCCCATCGCTGTGTATGATTTTAGTGATTTGAATTATCTTGTAAAATTATAACATTATAAAGCGTGTGTCGTAATGTTATAACATTAAATTATAATATTATAATTATAAGACTATAAGTTGTATTTTTCCAAATATTTGTCACTTTAACTGGGTTTCGATTAAAATTCTATCTTGTAGTGATAAACTGATAGCTGCTTAAAAAAGAGGCTGCATGAAAATATTGCCTCCTCATAAAAAAAATCTTTCATAATCAATTTATTTAATGGGAATTTCTCAAAACAAGGCAAGCTATTTTTGGAAAAGCATAATGGCATATTTTATAAAGTTTATGAATTCTTTCATTCAAAGTATTAGCAAAATCATATCCAGTTTAACTGTTTTGGCATAATAGAGTTTTCGGCGAAACAGACTTCATGAAAAAGATTACTCGTAGTATTTTTAGAAGTTTGACTTATCTTGAAAATCATTTTTCCATGAATTTACGAAAAATTAATGAAAGATTATATCTTTCGTAAATCCGAAATACTATTATTATATTATATGATTTAATAATACAATCTCGTTTCATTAATAATATAATTGATTAATATAATAATACTATTTAGTCCTCTGCGCTTATAAATTTCAGTACATTTCCGTTAACCTGTGAAGATGGGATACGGTGAGTTCTCAAATGGGAAATGAAATATGTTTCACAACCTAGTTTCTGCAGCATCGCTACGCAGTACATCATTTGGGTGTCATTTCCGTATATTTACGGTGATCAATGATACGCCTAGTGGCAGCCTGCCTATTTTCTACTTTACTAGTTTGCCTGCCGTTTGAATTCCTTGTTCTTCCATCTCAAACGTATTACCATAAATGAATTTCTTTTGTATTACATTTATTTTACACGAGATTCCTCACTTTATAGCGGTTATTCACATGATATTTTCTTAAACAATTTTTACTAAATATTAAGCAAGATACTTTGACGCATAAATAACTCGGGAAAAATTACCATGTTATTCTATTCCCTATCTCAAGTGAAGGAAAAACAATTTAACGTTGTATCCATTCTGAAGTATCAGCATATATTTTTATTTCTTAAATTTAGCAAATTCTTAAAGGGTATTCACAAAGTTAGAACTAATATATGTTAGAGGTTTAAAAACAACCTGTAAGCCGTATGTCGTCAAATGGGACTCGCGTTTGAAGGCAAATGGGAAGATCCGGATGATCGATTTCAAGGACTCTGTTAATTTTATTAACAACCGTATTACAATTACCTTTTCTTTCCAAAGATGTTGGCAATATCTTTTTTGAATACTTCGATCTATTTGAGCTTTACCAACTCGTTAAATTCTATATACTACAAGTTTATTTATATTTAAGAGTACCGAATATGTGACAACAGATTCCTAAATATCCTTATAGATTCCCAAATAAGGCTCGTAATTTCATCTGATATTTGCTGTTTTTCTGGTGATTTTGTATTAATTGATGTCTGAAGCCAAATTATGAAAGATATTCGTAATTAGTCCATAAATATTGTAGCAAACGCACTCATCAGCTATGCATAACAAAATGACATGCAATTCTTAAATTCTGAAATGTAAATAAAGATCGAAGCGGCTCTCAAAATGGAATGTGATATACGACGAAGATTCCCTCATTCCGGGCACCTGAGTGCCCAATTAAGGCAACTGTTTGGTCATCAGTCATCGTCTTTCGTTAAAGTAGAAACAGATTTTGTCAGCGTAAAAGACAAAATCGATTTGTCACAAAATTAGTTTAATTATGATGAAACCTCTTTTGCAACATAAATATTGCAAAAACACACTTTTAATCAGTATGAATGTCATTTAAACCAGCTCTAGAACCAAACGGAGAGGCTTCACCTTTCTTAATAATCCTTATAACACTGCAAGTTAAATATTCATTTCTTTCATTCGAATGAATACAGGGCTGAAAGCTCTAACGTAACGTTGACAGATAAGTTTCATCATTAAACTATTCGACATTAATTTTTATGTTGTAACAGTAACCCTCTACTTACTTTTTCGTAGTTCTAATAGGTCGCTCGATTTTTTTAAATTTGACCTTCACGCTAGTATTAATGACTAGTAGGTCCTTGATAAGAAAAACATGAGAAATAATTGAAGCAACCAAATTTGAAGAATCACAAATTCCGGCCAAATAATATTGATTATAATCAGTCAAATTTAATAATTAATGCTCTATCACATGAAATGTTAGATAGGTCGTCAATTTTGGATGAATGTAAAAATTTTCAAACGATAAATGATAGCCTTATACGACGATGAAGATCACGAAGTGGATGTTAAGGTAATGTGAAATTTTACACAACCTTGAATCTTCTATTCGTATTTTTTTCTCACGTACTGTCAGATTACTTAAGCAAACTCTTGCGCTTTCTATGGGCTTCAGTTCAGCGTTCGACAAATCTTGAATACTAGGGTTTTGCTCCCCGTGCCGTGGATATCTTCACGCCAAATTTAAGTCAAAAAGTGGAGGGATATGACCCGTGTACTATTTGCTCTGGATGAGAGCTGCTCCCTTTTTTCCGCCTCTGTGCTGTGGTCGGCTACATAATTAAACGTTCCCCTAAAGCTGCAAAAATGACGGAGCAAAGAATTCAAGGGTTTACTCGTGATCCTTGACGTTATTCCGCATCACGACACCCCTCGTTTGCGCGCTTTCTTCTATCACGAAGTGGATCTGTCTGTCCTTCGTTTAAATTTACAGCATTCTGTGATTTTCTGATTTTATGGAGACGAGAAAAATAATTTCATCACAATTTGTACATTGCGATTCTTTTCCAGTCGAAACTTATAAGCCGTACTTAAGTACATTTTCACATATGATAAGATTTTCTTTAGATAGTAATAATGTAAAAAGATATTTTAGATATAAAAAGATATTTATTTTTTCTTATGTTTCTATTTTACATTTTTTTTTTAGCATTCGGGTACATATCTTATCACAATAATGAGTATTTTACGATATTCTTTGATTTTTCTGAACGCAATTTATGCGTTATAACTTTCTAAATTGCTTCTGCTTGAAAGAGAAAAGCGTTTCACCGTAAGCCTTATTTATGCAGTTCCATATCAAATAGAAGAACATTCTGTTTAAAAATAACTATCACTAAATTTAGTAAGCTCACACAAAACATAACAATTATCCGGATTATTTGATAGAGTGTACATTGTACTATAATTTACAGGCAATAAAATTATAAATAGCCATTTTTTCCTTCAAAACTAAATCAACTCTTGTAGTACACGTCATATCTACACGGTAGGTGAGATATTCATTTCTACCAACTCAAACTTTAAGCAAATATATTCAGAAAGATATGGTTTTAGATGCTATAAGTTTCATTTAGGAGACTAAGGGCAATTATAGTCCTAATAAGTTAACTTCACGTGTTAACATTCTATGTGTGTGTTTGAAACATAACCCGGCCCAAATTCTCCCTGTTTTTTATTATTCTGAAGTCTTGAATTTCTAAATGCATCACAAAATGAAAATTTTGGCTTAAAATGTGTCTGCTGTAACACAATTTTTACCACATCTGACCTCTGAATTTCTTATCGTATTTGGTACTGCATTATTATCAATTGATTAGGATTCGACGAAGTTGGGAGCTAAGCATCGTACATCGATCTTTTAGTTCCTGGGAGAACTTTGAATTTCATTCTAAAAATTGAAATTTGATGCAACGTCTGTTAAAGACTATACATATCTGTTAAATATATTTTCCACTACTTGTTCTTTAAACGAATGATTGAGAGAACATAAATATCGCAGAGAAATTAGCTAGAGTTTATTTATATCAAGAGAACCTCTACGGTTATGTCGAAGAAACTCTATTTTAAGAAACTATATTAAGAAGATTCCGCCTTCTTTGGATGGAGCCCGTTACGAAGAGCGGTTTGTACAAGTGAACGCCGTAATGAGGAAATGATTACCGATTTCTCTTCCCAAGAGAACTTCAAAAGAGACATTCCCAAAGATAAAATAGGACTCTTTTTTCATAATTTTCTTTTATGATTAGTTTAAAGGTTAATCAAAGTACTCAGGTAACTTCGCTCTCCAAGATCACGAATGGTGTCTGACCGTCGATTATATGCTTGGAATGAAAAATGCCGTTCTTACTTTTTACTTCTTAAGTTTTTACTGAAAGTAAACTTTCGTAGCAAAGATGTATCTCATTTTCAATTATTAGTCTTATCCCTCCCTCTACTGGTGTATTTTTATACTATCATAAGTTATTATTCTAATATTTTTCACCAAAATATCTGCTTATACAAGAAAGATCACATTCTTTGTTATTATAAAGAATAACGAAAAAACACACTTAAACCTTCACCACAATATTTTATTCCATCAACATGGTTCCCATCCTTTAAAGTCATCAACACCTATTAATGACCTAAATGGTCTAAACCATATTTATTGAATAAAATATTAAAATATGGTAAAGGTATAAGTGTTCTTTTTTCCTTATTTTTTTATAATGGAGACCTACCTAATTATTAAACTCAAAAGAGCACATCCTTTGCTTACCCGAGATGCGGCTGCAATGGAAGTGAAAGTTTGAAGATAGAATGGAGTTTAGGAGATTAAATTTCGGGTATGGAAGTATGTCTCTTCATTAACTACCAATCAAATTGGATTTTTATTTAGATATTGGTTCAGCAATTTACAAGAAGGCTATTAAAAACCAGGATGACAACTGTTATTTTCAATTTCTCAATCAACTTTTGCTTTACACAAAATTATAGTCAAAGACTACGTAAGCGCACATTGGTAGATTGCAAATTTGCTTTATCAAATCAAGGCTTTTCAAGTTATTCCATATAATCATGAGTTTCGCTTAGAATTAATCAATAATTTAGTTAAGTTTTTAAATATTGTTTATTATAGTAAGACAGTCCACAGTATTTTAATTTTCCCATATAAATCAGAGTTGCTACTTGGAAGAAATAAACAATTCGTTGATACTTACCCTATTCAATACCTTTCCACTTCATATGAAACCATATCATAGAAGATAATGAGATTTTTATGTTCCAAAAGAGAAATGGGCATGAAAAAAGTATGAAAGGACCTGGACTCGAAGCCGGATCTTCGACTTTCCATGTTAAGTTTTGTTTCCACAAGGAGATTTTGTCTCTCCCGAACGGCATAATTAATTTTCGCGGCAGAGCAGCACAATTGGCTGGACCCGGAAAGTGGAAGATCAGGGCTCGAGTTCTGTTACTGTCAGACATTTTCATGTCCGTTCATCTTTGGGAATATTAATATTCGTACGACTTAATTTGCAAAGTTTTCCTTAGCCTTTTCGAAACATGTGTGAAGAAAGGAAGATTGTAAATCACTGGTTTATATTAACGACTCATAAATCCCTCCACCACATTTCTTCAAATTTATATAACAGTGACATAATTTAGACATCTACAATCAACTTTAGCATCACGCAAAGGAAATGGAATTTTCTTCATCTAATATTATTAAACCAACGATCATTCTCTTGATTTTTCCGTCAGCTTTGTCTGCCTCTTTTCTCCAACGTAGCGATCAATAGTTGTCTTCCCCCGCCATATTTAAGCCTTTTTCAATTGTTTTTGCATCATCCTGACTTAATCTCTTATCTCTGCAACACCCACATCTCATACACATAGTCTATTTGTCTTTCTTTATTAAGCCACTGCTCCACGCCCACGCGAACACGCACGGTAGATCAATGCTTTTTAATCTCTTTTTGCTTTAACGCATGTCATAAATTCCTTTCCTAATTCCTCATTAAATAGCAACTTAAATGTTTCCCATCATACCTCTCAGACGTCAAGGCCTTGTCAGCGAATCCATCCCTACTTAGGACTGAAACGATTGGATTCATTAGCACTCTCATGGCTACGCATAACATGGCATACGCATTGGCTATTCCATAAGTATAAACAAACTTAAATAATTTTATTGCTTTTGAAGGTAAAACAGAAACGGAGCTATTAGATACAAAGAGTACAACAGTGTACAATCTGATAACGATTGCGAAGAAATTTAAGATGTATCCTCATTTTTTAGAAAGATGAATTGTAACCAAAATAAGTTAGAGATATTAATCCGCATATGAGGGACAAAAATAATTATTATGTGTCGTGTTAGCCCTTGTGTAAAATTTAATGCGCTTCTTCAATAGTTATCACTGAAAAACAGCCACAATTGCTATATGAAATTAACTAAACGAGTAGGGGAGGAAACAGCAAGAGTTATTACTCTAAGCCAGGAGTACTTCCTGAAAATCGATATTTTCATTTTTTTTTATCTTTTACCTCTTACAAATGTAATAAAGTGATTCTTATTTTATAGCTAACATTTGATAAAACAACAATTTTAGACTAATTACTTACTGATGCAACGATGAAACGCTGATGAAACCAACTTTGTCGTGTAAAATTGTATGTGCTAACTAGTGAATTACATATACTCATCCACAGAATATATAATATGGTCTATAATATGCTACGGTAAAGGTAACGCTTTCCTTTGATTTCCTGCTCTAACTCGACGTAGTCCTAGCACAAAGTCGTTCCTAAAGTAATAGATGGGAAATCAGAAAGCTTGAGGAATATAATATGGTATAACAGAAGAGTGTAATACATGCGAGAATATATAAGTAATTGGAATATATGTAAACGCTGTTTCGTGAATTCAAACTGGTTTCGAACATTTAGTATATATATATATATATATATACGTAAAAAGCTGTTAGAGATGAATATGGAACCGGAAGTCATTCTTCATGAAACTCTTATGTAAAATATAGTTCGCGTTGACTTTGTTCTCTAGAATATTTAATTACTTTTCAAGTTTATACCTTAAAAATGCCTATCAATACGGATAAAGCAGACTGCATTGAAATATTTCTGAGCTAATTTTCATTTCTGCGCTAAAACCGCGTGGCCTTCTTCGAGACAGGTTTTTTCACTTAATCAGTTAATCATATTTTTTTGTATATTCTACATCTTTAATTCATACCTTCTAAAAATGAAAATTTTAAAAGCTTCTTTAGCCACTTATTTTAAGTGAGCAAAGCAGCGTTTTCACTTTTCAAGTTATTCCTCGTTTTTTCCCAGTCTCTCTTATTTTCAAGTTAATAAAGACCTAAAAATAATAAAACTTCTCTTATGATTACTCTTACATAAACTGAGCAGAAGTGTTTGAAGTGTACATAATTTTCCTCATTTTTCAAAATGAGAAAAATTTTTTACGGAGCAGAATTGGCACACCCAAATACAAACAAGCAGATGCTTCATTGTAAATGGTCGGACGAGTCAAACCTTCATTCCATTTTTTGAAATTAACATCTACAGATAACGTCTTGTATCAACCCTCTTGCCCCCTATTGTCATTTGGTTATTTATATCTTTGTTGGGGAATATAGAGACTAGCCCTTTCTTCTTCCATCCAACCAAAAAATAAGATATCTAAAAATGTTGCAATACAGATTTACTTAATTCACGGAGGTAACATTACAAGTGATGCAAATTAGCTACATGAATTAACTCAAGAACACAAAATGAGATAAATAATAAAATATCAATATTACAAATTAAAATGCTTTAAAATGAATAACAACTGTAATTACAGTTAAATATTAAAGATAAGAAATCAATCTTACTTCTACAACATGTGGCTAAGATAAAAAAGTGACAGTGATGTCGCTACAAAGACAGTCGATAAATGGTTGCAGTCATTAGCTGATAAAGAAACTATGTTTCTCTTTGTATTTCACCTTTAATTCTTATAAAGTCTAATAGCTAAAATGAGTGACGTCGATTTTTTTCACTTTTGACTCGTATACGGAATACGGATACGAAATTTTTCACTTTTGACTGTATATATGGAATACGTATTATATACGGAAAAGAAAACTTTTCTTCCCTAAAGGTGACTAAAAAATCTTAGCATATGATTGAGATAAGATTACTTCAATTTACAGCTCAAAGATTCAGGAGGAAAGGTTTCTTTTTTGCGGTCATGCGTAATATTTTCTAGTAATAAAATATGACAATATACGAAATATTTTGTATTATAAGCCTGTATTCGCTGTATATAAATCAACTTCAGCAAGAAAAATACAAACTTGCCGAAAAGGAATTGCATGATACAAATTTTTAAATAGTCAATATTAAATTTCTCTCGTATGAATTTTCATTTTTTTTCGCACTTTCTCCAATCTAATTCCCTCTACCGTTACCCCCTCTAAAAATCCCTGATATTCTGCAGCAGGGATCTTCTGCAGAAGGGAGTCCCTTCCCTGACTCTTAATTCTCAATCATTATCCTGTTTCATCCCAATTTCTTCTACGCATACCTTTATCTGTTCTACCTTCTCGTGTTTTGCTACATATCGTTCCAAATGATACTTGTTTTTTCCTCTTTAAAAACCCTGAAAACATATTAAATATCGCATGATGATTATTTTTTAAGATTAAAGAAACAAAGCATACAACTAACAACCATATCAAAAAAGTCTGAGTTCGTTAACTCGATTGTATTTATCAATAATCTTAAAGGGAATGTTATTCAATCCCAATATAAGTACCTAGTATTTTGCACAAATATTAGGTATCTATGATTAGTAACGAAAGATTTCCAATATGCCTTACTCAAAATCTTTATAAAATATTTTAATCATCAAACGCATTAGAAACCTTCAAATGAACTATTAATTCAGTGATATGACAGAAAATTATTCAATTAATAGAACCATCCCTCACCTGTCTAAATTTATTGCGACTGCTTTGAAATCCCCCCTTTGTATAGAAGTATCCATGAGAATACACCATAAGAATCCTGATAAGGCTTTCTGACACACTTTCATCTTAATTTTCGACTTAAATCTTAGATTGAAATCGATTCTACTATAAAAACAGCTTGAGTTTTCAATTCATACGTTATACGCATATCCTAAAACGTCAGCACCCCAAATTACAAAGGTGTATAAACCGTTGCGTCCAAAGTAAAGCCGCGGCGCTAAAAGCCGATGCCCATTCATGCTGATGCTGTCAGTCAAATGGTACTGAATAATTTTACGGGATTCGTTTCATTACATTCATTTAGTAATAAGGAAGAAAAACGATTTAACCTAGAGTATTTAAAAGGCAATATTTATAGAAATTCCTCAACACCATTTTTAGTGTTAGTCGACATTTATAACTACAGTAATTACCATAACAGTCATGCTGATGTCCTTTCTCACAAACATTTTCACTATCCAAAGTTTTTTTAACCTCAGATAACAATTTGGTAAAATACTAAGAGGATATTAAACATATAACCTTTAGAAAGAAAAGTCTTCAATTTCAAACAGGTTTCAATAGTTGTCTGAATTAAAGACAGCAGAAAAAAATATATGAAGATTACTCGAATATAACGGCTTGGTAAGATTTCGACGGCAGTTAAATCATATTTTCCAATTGTGACCAGATGGTGTCAGGTAAATATCAGATGAAGGCATTGAAAGAGATTGGAGTTGGATTAAAGTGAAAGGAGAAGTAAAGAAAATCTAGTAAAAGTAGCCAAAGTGTATCTTTTTAAGTAATATGAGATTGAAAATTCATCTGTGATTAATGTTTCCGTTTTTCACCTGGTTTAAAACTACTCCTTCCAATAAAACACAATATGTATCGCTTTCAACCATTTACGTACACTCAAATTAGCTAAAGAATACCGAGAATACCTTTATTACAGTATTTGGTAAGTTCAAAAAGTTTTGATGGAGCTATATGAAAATATTATTAAAAATGTGACAGGAAGTGCATTCCCTCCTTTCCTGACGTCTAAAGCACAATCGAATCGTACACATATTCATGCAATTGTTCAAATATTCTAAAATATTTCCACATTATTAGATGCAATACTTTTGTCTAAAAGATATTACTCCTAGGTGAAGTTATTCCTGTCTTCTAATGCTATGTTAACATAAAAAATTGTCAAGTCGATTCCTAGACAAAATGGTGATTTTCCAGAAAACTCGCTCCCTGGACAAGACAGAGTGCATTTCAAGATAGCTTGACACATCTGGTTATGACGATACTATCGTTGTCGACTTACGGCCGGCGGCCAAAGGTCACTCCGTAGACAACATCTCTTCAACTGCTCTTCACATTTTTATTCTAGGTCATCCGAAATCCCTATTCTAGAAAACCCCTGTGAACCTTATTTTGTTTTCTGCGGACTTTTTGCAGAATTAAATTGAAAATTACGGAAAACTGATGACTATTCCGTAATCCAGTGATATTTGAAAATAATTCTTAAAATGTGGAGTATAATTTCTGTAACTTTAGCGATTAAAAGTAATGGATTATTTTGTCCGAGGCAAAATAAAAGGAAAGGCAAGTTTCAGCGAAAGTAACGATAATTTCTCATTTAATAGATTAATTCTTTTAGCAAAGAATTTCTTGTAAGCGAAAATATCTTTTAAAATACTTGAGCTTATTGAGGCTATCCATAGTGTCGTAACAACAAAGGAAGTGTACGTAACAGTATATTCAGTTTTCGTGCTTTTTAGCTGATTATTCATGCACTGAAATGAAGTTAATGGACGCATATTATAAAATAAAAATCGAGCTTATGTGGACCCAAAAGTGAATAGGGAGGGAAGTTATAATAAAAATATGCCAAATAGTTATCAAATATTGAACGATTATCAAGTCTTAAAGTGTAACGCGAATATTTCTACAACCTAATATATTTTAGTACATTATATTTTCAGTTAAAACACAGATAAGATAGCAATTGGCTGGTTGACTACTTATCATTGAATGACGCAGATGCATACCATGTGTCATGTCAAATAGGATTAAAGAATAATAAAGATTAAGAAGTATTAACAGAAAACTATATGGTTTCATTTTTAATATACACAGAAAGACTAAGTTTTAAGTCCTATTAACATATTGTTTTCTAGACAAGTTCCAGTTTTATATCATGGTAGATATACGTTTACTCAGAAGACCAGTGAAATAATAAAAATGTTTCCTGTGTTATTAACAGCTCTCCCAGCGTTTTATCGACAGTCATGCCAATGAAGGGAGGAGGTAAATGGAACTTAACTCTCGACGCAACGGTAATGACGCGTTACTTGGAAAGGAGTAATAGTATGATTAGGACACAGAATAAGAGCTTTCTTCGACATTTTGGATGTGAACGAATGCATGTGTATTGGAAGAGCAGCTTAGCTGGAGGACGGGGAGTTTTAGCTAAGCACCCAATTATCTTAGCCTCGACTTGATGATTACGGAAATGACGTCCTGGACTCAAGTTGCCTCCCCCACACTCCCTTCCCTCACCATTCTACTTCCTCCTTACGACATTTCAACATTCCACTGGCCAAATTGGCATTTTCCTAATTATAAACGGTTTTCCTTTGAAGTGAGTATAAAATAAAATTAAGTCTAGCGAGATTATTGTGCGCAAATCTCCCCAAAACAATGTTTAATTATCATATTCTTCCTACAAAGATTTCGGAGCACAAAAAATATAATGTAACGATAGTAATTTCCTTTGCCTAATTCAAGTACTTCTAATGGTTGATTTGGTATGAAGTAATCGTCAAACTTATGGTTGATTCACACTCTAAGTTCTACTACTAACTAATTATTAGATATGTCATATAATAAATTACTCGCTCGTAATCGCAGCAAGAAATTTTATTTTATATTTTGTTCATTTCCACTCATTAACAATATTGTCTTAAGTTCCCATTTAAGTTAATCAGCTTAAATAAAATAAAAAACGAAATAAAGTCTTGGTTTCCGCAGAACCCCCTCAGCAAAGACAAAAATGGATAGTTAGACAGTAATTTCAATGTCCCTCATATACAAAGCGTGTACTTAGATTCCCTATTTCCTTATGTTTTACGAATCTTTCGCTTCCTTTATTTCCGCGTAACTTTTCTGCACATCTGCAATGCAGAGAAATACGAAAAGTGTTACCATAATGTCCTCCTATGTGCCGCAAGTACCACAGATAAAATCTAGTATTATATCTAAGGAAACAATTAAACAATAAAAAATGCATCTCACCTAATAAAAACCTGTTTATTGCAAAAACAGCCAATTGCATTACGGTTATTACCGATGCAAATGAGAAGCTAGGTACCCATATTTGGGATATGAAAGTAGCTGTCGAAGCACTTTTAACAACACTAATAATAAGGAGACCGAAATATTCCATGGTTTGATTACTTAAGTCTACTTCAATAAACCTTTGTTCGAATAAAATGTATCCAGTAAGGAATAGAGATTTCATAATACAAATAATACCTTATTTTAATAACACAAATTAAAATGACTGTACGTATAGTATTATCACTTCAGAAGTTAGGAGTAATAGAGGACGAAAAACTAATTTGCTATTTGCAGCATTTGAGATTCGATGTACAAACATTGGCACTTCCTCACTCTAAGCTATCATAAAATAGGTATTTATGTTTTCCAAAAAATTCAAAATAAAATTTTAATCCACCCAATTACAAATTCCAGCAACAGGCTCAATTCACTCACGAGTAAATATAAATGTAATTTTTCTAGACAGATATTATTGTATTTGTGATTTAAAGATGCCGGAAGCCGTTGAAGTGTATTATCATGTTACAAATGTTCTCTTGATGAACGTATTTTTTTGTAGATCCTCTTCAGGTTCCTCGTATTTCCGCCATCGATTTTTCTCCTCAACCCTTTTCTCTCCTTACACAACTTCCACCTCCTCTTCACAAACTCCTTTTTCCTTAACTATCCATTTTACTCTACGCTACTTCATTCTCTTAACACCCCCTTTTTCTCAAATCTTTCCCGTTTCCTCTTGGCGCAAAATGTCGAGCGTTTCGAATTCTCCCAGAAATGCGAAGCCATCTCATTCTCCACAATTACTCTGCTTTCTCCGTACTACGCCGCAATATATAATCGATCCCGTTACAAATGCACTGTTATTTCATTGGACTCCTTGAGTATCAAGGAGAATAAATTTCAAGTGTGAAAGGAAAAAATGCCGTTCGTGCAGTATATTTAACGTCTTCCTTAATGCAGATTTTCATTTCAATGGAAAATAATAATTCTTGTATGAATCATGAGAAGTGCAGATTTGAAAGATAAATTAGGAGTAAGCTGTTGATTCACCGATTTAATGATTATATCTTATTGATAATTAAAATAAAAATTAAAAAAACAAACGATGGTGCTTTCAACATTAAATTAAATACCAATTATTTAAACTTTTATATCAATATAGTTACTCGAAAGCACTAAACTTAGGTGTTTATTTAAAAAATGGATCATTTGAGCTGGAGGAATTCACTTATTTCCCTTCAGTGTCAAGCAGACATGTTCATACTAACGTAAATATCCTCGCGGAAATATTCCGATCAGAAGTGATCATCGTACTATTTCGTTCGGCATCCGGTAGCAGTCATCCCACTTGGGAATAGCATCCATATGCATGGATTGTCTCAGACAGGATGGTGATGCAATGATAGATATACCACGGGTGCGGCAACGCCTGCATAATTAATTTTGCTTCTTTGAAGATGAAAAATACAGCCACATATTCACACCTCTATGAATTCTACTGATCAAGTTATCAAATGAACGGGTACATCGAGTGTCCCATGCAGATAAATGCTAAAAGTATGATCCTCACATTACATTATGAATATAAGTATTTTTATTCGGCATACTGTTAACGAATTTCTAATTTACTAAGACGATTTGTCGTCCTTTGGGAAGGACATTCGGTTAAACTATCCATGACCCTGAAAGATGCGATTACGGGGGTGTAAATAACATAGATACTAATCCTTCTCTTTTATTTCTTTATCAAAATTAAGATTTTGATAAAAATCTTTCTTAGTATTTTATAATCATTAAGCATGTATGCACTTTTGTTTTCTTTCCAGATTTTTTCTCATTGTAATGAAGGCTAAATTACTCATACTTTGGTCTATTTTGTGTAATCAATTCTTCAGTATTGGAATTCCCTTGTAATATAATTTTTACAAGTAAGGATGTTAAGAGATACCTTTCCGATGCTGAGGAACACAAATTGAATAGTTCAGAGTGGATGCTACTTCAGATCTTCATAAGTGTCGTCATCCTTAAAAAAATATCGAAAGAGATGTTCTTCTATATTTTGCTGATTGAAGCAATAATCTAGAGCTATTACTGCATAAATCTGATATGATCAAGCTCAACTTTGTGGAAGGGAGCCTTCCACAAAGTTGAGCTTGATCATATCAGATTTATTTCGGAAGCCAGTATAGCTATCCAAGCTATTACTGCATATTTAACGGTATTTATTTTCTAATATTTAAACTTTAGTTTTTCATTTTCAAGAAAAGATTAGGATTTTAATTGTGATAAAGACAAAAAATTAATATTATCTTATATTTATCGAATTAAAGTTTCGTTTTTTCCTAAGACAGAGCGTATGATAGGATGAGGAAAACGGGAGATAAGTCCGATACTAGAATGGTTATTAAATATGATAAATAAGGAAAAATATTTCTGACAGTTACGAGAATAGGGAGCCTATGAGGGGTTCAATCTGAGAGAAAGAAAAGATTAATATATACAATCAACATTAAGACGTGAGAAGTAACTACACTGATGGATGTGCATCATTATAAAAGCTGTGGAATCTCGTTAGCATCGAAATCAAATAGAATAACGCGCGAATAAAAAAGCGTTGGAATATCCTAGATCATATATGAAATGTCCATTAAAGTCAACGGGAAATTTCAATGAAAGCTGCGAAGAACTAGGATTTGAATCTCATTAAAATGGAAACAAAAAGGGAGGTATATCAGAAATAAGGGCCAACCAAGGAGGCAGATATAACACAGCAGAGAGAGACAGATGTGAATTGATTAATTATTCACGAAGATCAAAGTTTTAGAATGAAATGAAAGGATAAACATCCTCCACAAAGACTGTTTCACCTGCCTATAGAACGTATTTATTTATTATGGTCTCCTCTGCTTTCATCGTGCCAGACGGAGTACATATTTCCAACTCCGCTGTTCGGTTGGATGATTTCCGGATTTCCCTCGCTAACATCGCGTGTTTGAAGACCCCGCTGTTGTCCGCACGTTCTTCATATCTCAGTCTGCGACTCCCTATTCTCCTTTTTATCGACATACTTCCACAAGAAGTTTGCATTACTTCATTTTAATGATGATTGAGTGTTTGGCTACTGCGATGGATAATGGATTCAACCCCAACCACAAAGAATGTCAATATTTGAAGTCGTAATTCCTGTATTACATGAGCAAAGATCTTTTTCATGACTCATTACCTCTCTTCTGTAATAATTTCCGGAGTTTATCGTGTTTGAAACCTAACTTGATCCCGGCGCAACAGGGTCCTTTGTCAACAAGCAGTATTTTTCATTGTGAGTAGCTGAGTGTTTCCTGAAGGAAGCAGTAATACATACCACATTGGAAGATAGGAATCACAGAAAGTAATATCGTAGGAATGACCTTGAAGCTGTTTATGAAATTGTTTTTGTTGAGCTTCACTCCATTCCTGCATGCGGAGGAGGTGTTTACTTCCCTTTCCTTACTGCATCTTCATCTAACATTATCCTCCACATTTTGAAAGTATGACTTCATAGGTTGCATATTTCTCATTAATTCACGTGCATTCAATCTGTACCATATAGACTTTTCTCTTTATTTCACTGCTCCATTAACGAAGTGAAATGTTTGCATTTCGGAGAAATGAATCCAAACTTTAGCATCTCCTTGTCGCAAGAGAAACTTACTTTTCCGAAAAAATCCTCTTAAAGAAAACAAATTATGTAGATGCACGTACTTAATAGTTCTATTTGCTACTGTAAATACATAGTGTAATGCATATATAGTAAGGATGAAGGAAGGTGTTAAATTTGCACATATGTGTTTATACATATGTGCAAATTAACGCATACAAAATTTGCACATGCATGTGCGCCTTAAAACCCAAGGATAAACAGAGGTGGGAAAATACCGACATGACGGAGCCCTGGGTTCGAGTCCCAGTCATATCTATCTTTTTTAACTTCTATATATATCCTTGAGCCATATTTGATACTTTCAAATCGGATTTATAAAACATCTCAATAACAGAGAATGTTGAAAATAAGATTACTATTCTCTTCGTCATTACTGTGATTTTTTAAGGAACAAAACTTTTATTTACGACAGAATTTTATTATAAAGCTCAAATTCTACTCTGGGAAATCAAAACCATAAGATTGGATCGATTTAGCTAATGTAATAACTATATAGATACTACACTTTCACCTGCTACTGAATTATCTCCTCAGGATGAACTGAATATTTATGTGCAATTTCCTTAATTAGAACGAGTTCAACTTCGACCGACAGTTTTTCGATAACGTAACGTATTGGCTGAAATTACGCCTGCCTCAAGAGTTCTAAACTGAAATACTGTGGGACTAACCTTACTTTTTAAGTCCATAATGACGCTATTACCCGGTAAATAGCTTGAAAAGGTCAAGCGAGTTTGCTGCCATTTGTCACTCGAAGTTTCCAGCGGGCTACAGCCACGGAGTAATTTACGCAAAATGACAGTCAACCACAAGCAACTTTCTAGTATAAAAGAGACCACAGCCAAATAATTGCCCCGAGCAAGTAAAAATATTTATAAAAAATTTCCTTCAGAATGAAGCACAAAATAGAATATTGCCGCAAAATAAAAAGAGATAACCACTTCTTCCCTAATGAATGAGATTTTAGATGAAATTCCTTTTGTATTTATCCATCGCGTACTCATGATTCACTCTTTTGTTTCTATTAAGCAAATTTTCCTGAAGTAGGCTCCTGAAGCGAAAACTATATTTTAAAGAGAATCGCACGATTCAATTCGGGTAAGTGAGGTTACTTCCGATCGCGTTTGCGTAGAGTTAACATCATTCCGTAGAAGTCTACATTTCATCGTTTAGGATTCTAATTCATTAGTAACATAGCCGTAGACAGATTACTGCAGACCGAGAAACAATCACAACAGAGTGTAGCCACGGATTTCCATCTCATAATAGATATTTGCGCAAACATTTTAATCCCATTAGTTTCGTGTCGTAAATTTGAACGGGGAGTTTCCGATTCTAATCTCTGAATTCCCTCATTTCTTATATTTTCCTCACTTATTTCGATTCGATTGCGGTGTAGATTTTTTAGGAGTTCTACTGTGAGTTTTAGACGCTGAGTGTTATTTTAAGTCCCATTACTGAATTAGCTCTTTATGGGGGTCTTTTCAGCTTCTCTGGTTCCGTGTAGATTTAAAAGATCATGTATCTATAAATGGAGAAATTAAGTATTAAAATTTTGATAAATTATTATTTCTAATGTTTCTCCTTTTGGATTCGAAGTGGTACCAGTACCAAGTGTCATCTATTATGTTTCGTTCTGTGGTTAAAAGAGGTCACATTGAACTCTTAACTAAACTTAAGGTAAAAATTCAGAGTTGGACGTTATGATGCCTATGGATGTGAGGAACATCTCACATGAATTTATCAGTAGGCCTTGTAAAAGAATAAATCTGTATTCATAAACTTCATACATCGTAAAACGAAATGTCATCGCTTCGGCGTCTTTATAATATGTACAGTAATTAAGAGTATTCAGTCAATCTTTAGTGAGATATGTAATAAACTTCTGCTACCGGAAAATTCGAGAAGTTAACAGAAACACCATTTGTTCAAATCATAGATCTAGGACGTAGACACAAACACACTACCAAAGCCAGCCTACATTTCAACGGGCATCGCAAACGTTATAGACGAATCGACAACTCACTGGCATAAAACAAATTAAACGCATAGGAGTTTTCAAACGGGAAAGAAACTGACAACTCAATGTCCGAGAAGTAAATTGCCCCATTCAAATAATAATTTCATCATTCCACCGAGAATCACACCGGCAGAAAAAGGGGCGTGGATTCAAATACTGGCTCACACAAGAAAGAAGATTTAATAAAGCTTCGCCTCGCGCCTCGATCCAAAAAAAAACAACGGCTTTCGTGTTTTTCTTAGTAATTAATCCCGAGCACAATACGTTTCGTTTCCAGAACTGTCAACTATTACAATTTCCAAGAAGTAAAGTTTTAATTCATTTTGCTTTTTAATTAATTTTTTCAACTTACTATCTCAAAGATGTTTTCTTTTTTACTGTATCACTCTATATATGTATATATTATCAGTCTTTTTTTTGCTTTCTTCGAAGATGTAAGGCAATTTATGATAACCTTTCATGTTTTGGGTCATGATATCTACTTTCCCGTAAACACTGCAAAACATTTCTAAATGTATAGGATATTTTATGATCTAATACTAGTATCATTGAAAGAGCTTGCACATATTGGCTCCCGACGGGAATCAAACGTGGGACTGTTTCCACCCCAGGCCAATGAGCATTCAACTTGGCTCTCCGGGGTTATATTTAATAGTTAGCGAAAGAATAGCGTTTTTCAGATATCACTATTCTAGCAACTAAACTTTCTCCCCAACAATTGAGGATTGATATCGATTTAGAAGAGAATAGTATCACAGAACTTTTATAAACTTTTACGTGGGACATTCCGAAAGTAAGTTTCGTCATTTTCCTTCACAGAATACCGTTATTACAAACAAAAAATACGAAATTTTGGCTATTTTTCCACATATTCACCACCAACAGATGACAGATGTATCAGCGTCAGTGGTGACTAATTGGAAAAATAGCCAAAATACTTTATTCTGTTATGAAATTGAATATTTTCTCTTCGTAATAAAGGTTTCCTGTGAACAAAAATGACGAAACTTACTTTCAGAATGTCCCTCGTAATTTCACTGACCTTTTTAACACTATAAATTATAGTTTAATAAATATAGCATTATAAAAAACAATGGTATGGTAAAGTTTCAGGTATAATAATTGTACTCCGTTAATTTCCTGTGAAAAAAATAGTTGCCAAAGAAAATAAACAGTTTTGCTCAGTATTTATCCTAAACTTTGTATGATTCGGAAGAAATTAAAACCACTTTGTAATATAAAAATACACAATTGTGGAATTTTAGAGTGTTTTTTATTTCTGCTGATTAAGGAATTCTACATAGTGACGGCTACCACCATTTATCATATTTTAAGTGCCAGTGTAGTGTCAAAAGCCAAACTATATAGGAAAATACTCCTTGAAAAAAGTATCGGCTACCACCATTCATCATATTTTAAGTGCCAGTGTAGTGTCAAAAGCCAAACTATATAGGAAAATACTCCTTGAAAAAAGTATCGGCTACCACCATTTATCATTTTTTGTATGATTCGTTTGTCATGACTTTTCTCCCGTTCAGCATGTTCCCAATTTTTTCTCCTTGAACGTCAGCGGACATTATCGTTTTAAAGTAAACAGATAAACAGATTTCTGGTTGTACTACCGTAAGTTAACCGTCAAAATTGAGACTTGTGCCGACGTCTGCGCGCTTATCTACTGGAGATTTAAGGTTTCAGAAGTCAGTTTGAATTCGGAGACAAATGAGATAGCAGTTCCGTGAATAAACTAATGATAAAATTTGAAGAACGACGAAAAAGTTTATAAGGCAGCAGGAAGGGGTAATGGGAGAGGAGTGCGGCGGAGGATAGGGGAGAGAAAAAAGGGAAGAGACTGGTAAGGGGCATTCGTCGCGGTTTCGTGCCTCCAGGGGTGTAATCAGGGGATGGGAGTGGGGAGTGGGATTGGGGTGGGCAGCTTTCATCGAATTACTCCCCTCTTCCTTGCCATTCCGGCATTCCACGCCCCCTTTCCCAAACAACGGCAACTTTGAAGGTGTATATCGCACATAAAGGAAAAAGGCACAGCAACAGGGATAAAGGGCTCGACGACCCGAGACTCGGCGTTTGCGGGGGCGAGCGGTTGCGGGGGAGGTTTTGTCAAAATTGTGTGCCATACGAACGCACTCAAAAATTACTCCGGAATACACTTTCCTAAAAGTACAAGAGAGCATTACGGAGAAAATGACGGCGTTACAGAGAATTCGCGCGTATTTCAATGGACATAGAGGGACGATGTGAGTGACTATAAAATTTGCAATTGGTCGTAAAGAAATCCGTCATATTTTACTTTCTCACAATTTTGATGTTGTTTACGGAGCCATTGGTTCGTCTCAAAAGTGAGCCTACCGGACAATTACAGGGAAGCCGTAGCACTAATAATAAACAAGCAACAACATAACAACACCCAAAAAAGGGAAAGAGCGATGATCAAGGACTCGAACCCGGACCCTTAGCTTCATTACTCTATCATACTAACCCATACACATATCGCCATCGAAATATAATACCTGAACTTGCCTGTAAGAAAAGACTGCTTTGATAACTACGTTAATTTTTATAGAAGATAACCTTATGTCCGAATAGGAGACAACCACTGACGATGAAAGAAGGAAAGATGAAGCTCAGTAGAAAATGAAAATCAGACCACATGTCTTCAAGGAATACATTTTTATTTAAACACGTGTTTGGTTAGTGAATTTCGACTAAATTAGATTCCGCTACTTCTTTAACTCATCTCCAGAAGACAGAATTGCTTAATAGCAAAGTGCTTATTTTTCTAAATAAAGAGAAGAAATGTTATTATTATATTCATTACACAGTTGAGTATAATTTTGATTGAGAATCAAATAATGATGTTTTGAATTATCATCCGAATGATCGCAAAAATGTATGTAAAATATAAGTAACATAAATNTTGAAATATAACATTCTTTTCAAAGAAAAAACTCTTTAAAAACACTAAAAACAAAACAAATTTTTCTGTTTATTGCGAGGGCTCCACATCGGAACAAGTAGTATTAGTTTCTCTAACTTTTTTTCATGAGAAATAGTATCTTCGAAGGAATTCCTTGATTAATTCAAGATAGTATTACTTAGTATTACTTAAAGTCATAACATACCAATAATTTTCATTTAAGTCTTCCACCAGGAAGTTTTTACTAACGTGTCTCAATCAATTGTTATACACTACTTTAATATATAAATTGTAATACCTCTGAAGATCCTTCTTAAAGATAACTGGTATTACGTGACCGACTAAAATCGACTAAAACTCACATTAATTTGTATTAAAATCTTCTATATGAAATTAATGTAATATTCTTGAACTGGTAATTAACTACCGAATCGAATATTTTCTATTAAGGTTAATGCTTCAATATTTAATTTTATGACGATCTTCGTACAGAGATACTATAAGGTTTAGGACAAAGTAATGTCTCAATTCATTTTCTGAACTGTTGCCGTCGTTAGGACTAAAAAGCCAAACTTCTCTGATAAGAATAAATCACAGCTGGAAATAATAACTACTCTTAAATTGTTCTTCATTGTCGATGGCATTACATACAATCAAATACTTTTGCTTCCGGTTGCTTTCTCTGAAAAAATATTAAATAGGGTATTCAAATAAACAAGATACAATGAAGTGTTACGATAAGTTCTGTTGATGGATTTGTGTAACTTATTCAACGTCTTCTCGCCATGAATTTAGCTTGCAGAAAATTTGTTCCCTCTTTAACGGAGCAACAAAAACCTCGTAAGAAAATTTCTCACTGTGAGGTGTGATAGAACTAAATATCAAGAGTAAGCATCCTCCGAGAGCAGCTGAAGAAAAAGCGGAGGGAAGAAGCGATTAAAACTCCCCGCGAAATTTATAACTCAGGGATTATCGGCATGAATCGCAGGAAGGATTTAATTGCGCTGGGAGATCCCCATAGTGAAATAAACGGTCTCAGAAATGAAAGATGCCGCGAACGTCTTTCCCTAGGGACTGTTTAGAACGCAATATTTATAACTTGGGTAAACCATTGGGGTAAACCTGCACGCCTCGCCATCTGCCTGAATTATGAATGTAGACAGATGAAGGAGGGAGAGCGGACGTTAATGGGATAGAGGACGGGCGAAAGAAGGAAAGCTGAAGAAGGAGTGAATTGGGATTGATGGGGAAGTGCGGTAGAAGAATTTACTTTCCCTGGGAGCGAAGATCTTCCGCCGGTTAAAGTGGATACGGCGGTACCCCTTCATTCGATTACGCCACCGCCGGTCGCGCTCTGAATACCTTTTGGTCGCCGCAGACTTCTTCCAGATCATTCGAAACAAATAACGTGTAAGCCACACCAAAGAAGAAAAAGTCATTCTTCACGTCTCACAAAGATTATCGGTGGCTTCTCTTGCACCACTGCTCCAGCATCTCGAAAAATTAAAGCGATTATGTGATTGAAGATTCCAAAATCTTACGAAAAACTAACGGAGATTAACATATGAAGGAACGGCAATGAAGAAAGAAACTGAAATAAATGCAGTCGCAGTGCTGTAATTATGTGTCTGTAGCCTACGTATTAGTCGAGAGTGAGTCTTGAGTTCTTATCTAGGATACCATTTGAAAATAGCTTTAATAGATTATCCATTGAATCTTAACCTTTAATACGTCAAGAAATTGACTACAATGCAATATATTTAACTTATTATTTCCTGAAGTATGCAGATAAGGAGAAAAGCAACGTAAATGAAAAGATTTCAAAAACGTTTCGATCATTTAACTCTTAAATCAATCGCTGAAAATCGAATTATATCGAACAATATTAAATTCCTGAACATGAACTTTAATTGGTAATCGGCACATTAAAACCATCTGCTGCTGTCAATAGGATGACGAAAGCTGATAAACGGTTTAAGTTTACATTCATGGATCCATTTTAAGAATAATGGTTAACAGAGCCATTAAGAAACCAATGAAAACTCTTCAGACCTATTAGCAAAGTTTTAAAGTCATCCAGATTACGCTCTTTTGACTATATTGGCAAGAAATGTATATTCTAAAAGGGTAAGGAAATATTTAATAACATAAACAACAAGTTCGAGTTAAATTTAATTTTTTAAATATAAATTTAAATAGTTAAATAAAGTGTTATACAATGTTCTTTTTTACGATGGACTACTATGCCATTCTGTGAACAGCTTGCGGGATGGTTTCCCTTTGACCGCTTCTCTAAAAATATCCCTGGAAAAAGCTTTTATGTTTAAAAAATGCCAAAAATATATAACTCACAAAATTAAACTCTTATCCGTACATCGTAGGCGGAGCTTAAAGCGTTTAAAGGAGAAGGCGTAAGTTGGGGAATGTGCGAAGACTCACGTACACTGAGGGATCGCGCGCTCTGCGGAATTGCTGAATGAAAAGCATACATGTTTCATTAAAAAGTTTTCACATCGAAATTAAAGCGGAAAGGAAAATGACAAACACGCTTTATCCCGTATTAAATCACTCGCCAGAGTTTTGATTTACAGAATGAAATAGAGATATTCGATGAAAAATGCCAATTCTCCTTTCGAAAAAATTACCTCAAAACCATAGGCAGACGAAAATATCACTGACATATGAGAAAAATGATATAGCTCAACATTTCGAAATACAACCTTACTCGAATGCCGAATTCTCGCATATCATGAAAACTTATAATGGATAATAGGAAAGTGGTTTTTCGGACGTGGGAGACATTTGTAATTAACTGGATTTAAACACTTAGATCTGGGCGCAAATATTTGTTTCTTCTTCTTGGGTTTCACTAAATATATCATCAAACTCCGCATCGATATGACAAAAATACAAACAATGGGAGTACCACCTCTGTGGCAAACGGATTCGCGCGAGACGTTCAGGGTAAGTTCCTTGCTCAAAAATAATTGACACGTGTCCGACCGTTGGCACACCTAGGCATTTTTTAACGCAGAATTGGCAGCTGAAATCGGAGTTAGGTAACTACGCCATACAGGCGCATCACCATGAAGGTCGCGAAACTTTCCAAGTTGGGAAATGTTCTTTGCCATTTAGTTTTATCTCGCTGCCCGCTAAACATTCTTCACTCTTTTCCTCAACATTTATTCGTAAATATGTTAGGTCGGACTTTCTCTTCGCTCCTACCGACAGTTCTCTTCACGAATCCGAGTTTGTTATCCACATATATTACGGATATGGATACCCAAGGCTAAATTATTGGTGAGTGTTACTACAAGGTATTTCACCTTTTCTACTGTTGATAAAGTTTTCCCTCGGAGCCTCGAATAATCATTGGCGTTATTTTTCCTTTGGAAGAAGTTGATTACTGAACATACATCTATATTGAGCTCTAATTGCCAATCATCGCACCATTTCATAATTTTATCTAAATCACACGATAGGGTTAATCTATCCTCTGAGCTTCCTATTTCCCTTTAAATTACCTTGTCGTCCGCAAATATCATAATTTTACTATTAATGTTAATACCGAGGTCGTTGACGTACACAAAAAATAGTAACCGTCCGATTACTTGGACTGTGTTAATTCTGTTTATTGGATTGCATTTGCGGCTCTAGATTGCATGCCAAGTTTCCCGCATTAACATTACTCATGTTGCAGATATGGCGATCGAAGAAATAGGATTCTACCTATTCCCAACTAAAGAGGACCTCATTGAAAAGATATAAATTCAACCATTCCTTCCCTGACACATCGAAAGCGTACTCGAGTGGCACATAGCCTCTATTTGGTAGATTTTAAGTCTAATTATGATTATGAACATTAAAGTTCGTTTGTTAACGTCAGTCTTTTCCAGCAAGGTTTCCAAATGAAAGCCTTTAACTACACTCTATTTCTCTTGTTAGATTACTTTTCTTAGCTAGAATCAAATTTGAGTAACTTTCAGTTCCAAAACGATAATACTAAGACCTTGAATATTAAATGTAATTGAGCATTGCATCACAAATTTGTTTCTTATAAACTTTGAAAACATTTCAAATCTAAAATGAATCTGTAGTAATTATAAAAATAGTAACAGTCCGATTATACCTCCTTGTGGCACGCCCGAGGTCACTTTAACCGAGTTGGAATTCATGCCATCTAGTACTACTCGTTTTCCTCTGAAACTTCACAATATATCCTGTGTTTCCAAAGGAAATGATGACAGCGTTTTGTCCTTACTTGACTGTGGATTGCCCTGAAGAAAGAGCCAATGAGGAAAGTGATTTATGTGGAATATCATGTGCAAGGAGAACTGATCAGGAAATCAGCATAGTCTATCCTTAGGTTATACCATAACTACACTCGTAAGTTACCTGGTGTTGCAAGGGAAAGTGAGACCGGTGAAATTTCTGGACGAAATACAGGAAATATATCGGTAAGAACGAGACGAAGGTCATTTTCGAATCAGGTCAGGCAGGTCTACTTCGCTAAAAGTTACAATTAATTTTGATGAATCTTAAAATTATATCATTAACACACTCTTTTGTCAGAATTCCCTTTCATAATCATAAGGTATAACAAAACGTTAACTTTGAGATGCAATCTACTATGCAAATTCTAATTCTAATATCTTAGAAAAGATCAGGGTGGATTTATAGTTAGCCGTACTGAGAGCGTCATCCACATGGGTGGATGTCAGCCTGTACTTAATAACCCTTACTAACATGCTTATTCAAATTCTTTAGAAGCATTGAGCTTTACCATAAGTACACTCGTAAGTTACCTGGTGTTGCAAGGGAAAGTGAGACCGGTGAAATTTCTGGACGAAATACAGGCAATATATCAGATTTTAGGTAGCGGTTTTCTCATTTCTGTTATATGCGTTAAATGAAACACATATAATAATCATATTTCTTAGTAAATCACATCAATAATCATTCTTTATTCTATATCATAGCAACAGGGATTCAATGGAAAGGAAAATGTAGCAATTTAGTTATATTTGACGTTTATACATGATGTTACATTTGACGTGACGTTTTGAATCTCAGAGATATGAAAAGAATGACATTTTATCTGAATGTAAGGAAAACACTTGAGGAATACATAAGAGATGTGCGAATCAATTGGTTAATATGAAAATAATTTTTCCGCTCTTGAGACTCATCGCGATGAATTTGTATACAGGAACATGTTATAATTCGAAAGCAAACCTATCTAAGAATAAACGTCATGATCTATTTCTTTTGATCATGAGTGTTTATAAAACCTCGTAACTCCTAAATAAGATTAGTGACCGATAGTGTAGTTATTGACAACTGAACTTATAATAACAAAAACTAAACAAGAAAATCTCAAAAAATAACTTAAGTGTGAATATTTCGCACTCTATGGTATTAAACAAGCTGTAACAGCATCCAATTTCCTTTTGTTTTTGATTGTATCCTAGCATTTTCAGGACTCTCAGTGTGAAAATAATATCTAGTCCGAGGATGCTAGCACGCCAACATATCTATCTGTCATTAAGGCTTTATTGTGGAAGAGTAAGTTTTTGTTCTCTCTATATTAAATTGGCTTTCCTTTTGTTAGGTCATATTGAATATCAAAAAACTCTGTCTTCAGACGAAATACATTTTGAATATTATATTAAAGAACCTTACTCCAGCAAAGAAGATTATAAAAGTACTCACGCAAAAGTGTGAATTTTATAAATTACAGAGTAAAATAAAACGATAATTTTTTCCACACTTCATTAACTAAGGATAATAGATTTTCCCTACTCCCAAGAGATATCTTTCTATGCCAACCATCAACACCTGCTCAATTTCATAGAGTACCGACAGAGAGAAGGACAAAGTTAAGTTATCCTGCAATAGCGAGATCGCCGACTGTCCGAATGTTGGGGGAGCGGAGCGGAATTGGAGGTAAACCGTCAACGGACACATCAGCATTGGGCTTGGCTCAAAGGGACGGAAGCAAGTTGGGGACAAATGAAATGGTTCTCGATACATTCTCCTTAAATGCAAGACCAAAGAGGATCCCATGGTCCATGAGATAAAAGCAAACGTTGAAGCTTTTTGAGTGAAAGTGAACGGAGGAAAGAAAGAGATATTTGAAAGGACGACTTCGGTACAATTGGAACGCGGGAGAATTGGAGACTGTAAACGTTCACGGATTTAGCAAAAATAGGCAAATATATTAGGATTGAGCAAGTTGTTTCTACGAAATTTGGAAATGTCAATCATTCGACGTAAAATTGTATGTCAGAATAATAGATTCACTACTTCTCTAGCGATGGAACTGGAATTTGTGGTATCTGAGAAATCGGACTCATGCTAGTTGAAATACCTATTTTGCTTTAACGTCTTATGATTTGCCAAAAAATCTCGAATATTTGATTGGCTTATAGTATTGATGTGTTCTACCTTTTGGTAGGTCCATGTACCCTAAATTTCCCATTCAAAGCCCTTCGTTACTTGGTAACTTACCCCACCCTTTATGTCATCTAACATCTTTTGCCTCTGCCTTCCCCTCTCTCTTTTCCCTTGCATTCTACCCTCAATTACATTCTTCAGCAATCCCTCTCCTCTCATTATTTGACCCACCCATTTCTTCTGTCGGCGTTTAATTACTTCAATTAAACCCTCTACTTCCCAACCATCCCCAGATCCTCTATGTATGTTTTTCTATCCACCCACCTCATCTTTTCCATTCTACGCCACGCCCACATCTCAAATACCTCCAATCTTTTGATGTCCTCTTTTCGTAAGGTCCATGTTTCACGCCCATACAGCAAAAAACTCCATATCAAAGATATTATAACCCATTAAATTAACTTACCTTCCTATGAATTTTGGCTTTCCACTCATTCTTCTTCGGTTAGTTATAAAGGTAATTTAAGGATGCTATGGCGCAAAACTATAGTTAAGGAATAATGATTGAAGAATTTCCTGTTATAACAGAAGACTTCTTACAGAGTGCAATTTTACTTTCTAAGTGCTTTCCAAGGATTGAGCTGGAGAATGTGCGAATGACAAGGGAAGTGATTAAAATAAGTATAAGAAAATTTGAAAATTTTAGAAGATTTTAGAATAGGCATGAATAAACATACTTTATAAACAGTTGGAATTAAAACAAAGATGACTGAAAATGTTAACAAAGAAAATCAAGAAATGTACAACGAAGAAAATGTAAGGATTACTGGGATAAAGATTTTGGAATAGGTTGGTAGATTTTTGATTAATGTTTCGATTTACAATATTATCTCCTAGTTGGCTATCGTAATAAGATAGACAATTATTGGCCGCAAGGAATTCTGCTCCACTACTTCCAAAAACATGATGTATACACTATAGATAAGTTGATTCTCTAAGCCCTGAGATGGAACTTGTATTTGATGACTAGGTTAGCGTCTAATCCCTCGAGATTATCCTCCGACTCAGATTGCTTATTTCCAATGCTTTAGCAAATGTTCTTTGCCATTTTTTTTAATAAATTATATTTTTGCCATTTAGTTTTATCTCGCTGCCCGCTAAACATTCTTCACTCTTTTCCTCAACATTTATTCGTAAATATGTTAGGTCGGACTTTCTCTTCGCTCCTACCGACAGTTCTCTTCACGAATCCGAGTTTGTTATCCACATATATTACGGATATGGATACCCAAGGCTAAATTATTGGTGAGTGTTACTACAAGGTATTTCACCTTTTCTACTGTTGATAAAGTTTTCCCTCGGAGCCTCGAATAATCATTGGCGTTATTTTTCCTTTGGAAGAAGTTGATTACTGAACATACATCTATATTGAGCTCTAATTGCCAATCATCGCACCATTTCATAATTTTATCTAAATCACACGATAGGGTTAATCTATCCTCTGAGCTTCCTATTTCCCTTTAAATTACCTTGTCGTCCGCAAATATCATAATTTTACTATTAATGTTAATACCGAGGTCGTTGACGTACACAAAAAATAGTAACCGTCCGATTACTTGGACTGTGTTAATTCTGTTTATTGGATTGCATTTGCGGCTCTAGATTGCATGCCAAGTTTCCCGCATTAACATTACTCATGTTGCAGATATGGCGATCGAAGAAATAGGATTCTACCTATTCCCAACTAAAGAGGACCTCATTGAAAAGATATAAATTCAACCATTCCTTCCTGACACATCAAAAGCATACTCGAGTGGCACATAGCCTCTATTTGGTAGATTTTAAGTCTAATTATGAATATGAACATTAAAGTTCGTTTGTTAACGTCAGTCTTTTCCAGCAAGGTTTCCAAATGAAAGCCTTTAACTACACTCTATTTCTCTTGTTAGATTACTTTTCTTAGCTAGAATCAAATTTGAGTAACTTTCAGTTCCAAAACGATAATACTAAGACCTTGAATATTAAATGTAATTGAGCATTGCATCACAAATTTGTTTCTTATAAACTTTGAAAACATTTGAAATCTACATATGATTCTGTAGTAATTATAATTTGTAATATCAACTGTCACTCATACCCCGATCTCATCATCGCTCCGAGAACTGTCAGTTCAATTATTCACACATAAAATAATATGATAAATCACGTTTACAATGCATGAAATATTATTTTAGGCAAAAAAGTGTTACAAGTATTCATATAGTTTCATAAAATTAACTATTTTTTGGAAAATAAAGCAATAAGACAGTGGCTTAATCAGTCTGTACTACTCGGAAATAAACATTCCGAATTTGCGTCAACAAGTGACAGAGAATTAGCATAAACTGCGCCATGACACGGAAAACAGTCTATGGAAATAATTCCCTGGAAATTTTCCGTTGGCAATAAGGTAACACTTATAACAACGGAAGTCTCTCAAATAGTGTTTTGCATCCTTCAACACTGTAAAATGAGGAAGTACGCTTGAAATCTAGGGAAGCGTTAGCCAGAAGATTGAGCCTTAGTAAAACTGTCTGGAGAAAATTAGGGAATACCAGCATATACTGTAACTAAATTACATAAATACCTCTAGAGGTAACAGAATGAAGCAGTTATGCTTTATTTCGTAATTTATCGCGACATCCTAATTATCGACCTCTTCCAGAGTTCACGTGTAGAGCAGTCCTTGGAAGAAATCTCCATTTTAGCGAGCGCAGGAGACAACGACTTTTACTGCGAACTAACGGGAGAACACAGCAATCGAATCCAAATTGAATTTGGAGCGAAGCCAAGAAGATGCCTACAAACGCCTACGAACACTTTATTTTCAACAATCCAGTTCACAGTTTCGCGCCCACGTCTCTTGGATACGCCTTAGTCACTATTTCCTTCTTCGAGAACCCTTTTTCGCAAAGACCACTTCCCTCTTTTCAGCTATGCTAATTTCTTTGACTGAAAATTAATCTACTACTCATCCATCGCCTCTTTCTTCGAATGTGCTCAAATTAAATTCCCTTTTATCGATTCTTTGAATTAATCGTCTAAAATATACAATTGTTCCTTCTGTAGCAAGCAACTATTAAAATCGTGTTATTGCCTTAGCTATAAGGAATGATAAATTTCCCACCAGGATTTGATCAATTTCACGAATATAGTTTAAACTGATTTATTAAACTAATAAATTAACAAATATGCATTAATTAAATCAACTTACTGGGAGTTACAAAATCTTGAACAATGTATTTATGGTTCATAACTGAAGAATGATGCGTTGATCTTAGCATCAAAATTTGCAGGAAAGAAGGATAAGATACAAGCATTTTGTATGCACTGCAGTGCGGTTTAACATTAATAACAATAAAACGTCCCCATCGAATGGCGATATTGAGACTTCTTAGTCCCTTGGAATACTAAATACCCTCCATGGAAATCAAAACTTGTCTCTAAGAGAATTATTTTAAACATTAACGTGCCATAAAAATACGTCCTCCAATAGTGTGAGAAAACCTTATACCGCATATAAAG
Source organism: Ladona fulva (assembly GCA_000376725.2). NCBI lineage: Eukaryota > Metazoa > Arthropoda > Insecta > Odonata > Libellulidae > Ladona > Ladona fulva. Next base: position 259,569 of record KZ308331.1, on the reverse strand, counting down.
TCCCAAGTGTGAAATAGGATTCCTAGCTGTGCTCATATGTTGAGACAGAAGGCACATGTATACATTTTTAAAAGCTAAGTTACCGCTTAAGAGAATAATAATCCAGAAGTGGAACGAATGGACAAAATTTCAGCGGATGAGACAGCCAACGCTATGTTTCAAAGGCAGATATATATCCACAAAACAACCAGGCAGAAAACTTTTCCCCTCTATTAAGTTGATTATTAGTCGAAAGTGTATTACAATTAAAGGGTTTCAATAATTATAAGAAAATCAAGGATAATAGTAATATTTTCTAACCCTTCAACTCTGAATTATTCAAAAACGTCTTCCTCAGTCTATAGTACATAATGATGGAATGCCACCAAAATGTTTTCATTATTAAACCACAGTGAACGCCACATCATCGTATGCAGAACTCCGCACTAAGGCAGGCCATGTGTCATTTACATTATGGAAAACTAAGGATTTCCCAATCACGTTTTTCGTGATTTCACGCTACGTTTAGCCTCCATTCCCCACCTCACGTTACCAAATTTCACTCTCATTACTTCCTTATCGCTACGAATCACAATCTCTCTTTCCCTGAGGTATACGTTTTTTTTTAATACTAACATGAAATTTCCATGATATTTTCGAAAATTTTGCCATATAATCCTTCATTAAAAATTATAAAAACCACTAGCTAAGCATTTCATCGGATCGAAGGAAAAATCTATATCTTAAGGGAGCATATCCATTAAAGATATGACTGCAGTGATGATACTATATGGTAAGAGTCGTCCAAATCCTAAATACTTTACACCGGGATGAGAAATTCAGATTAGAGATAAAACTTGGCTATACCCTTTCTTTATTTTAAGAAAATAAACAGCCTATGAAAACCTTTAGCCAAATTTAGGAACACTCTACAATGTGCAAAGGCTACGTAGTTAGGCATTAGACTTTGACAAAGGTCGTAGTAAATTCCCGCGTCTTTCCTTTACATCGGCGGGTTCATCCCAACCCTCAAGATGCCTTTGCTGGGGAAAAATTAGCCTTTCATAGAAACTTAAAGCGCTGGATCTCATACCGTGGCAATAATACTCTTAATGGAATGAATGAACGGAAATTCATAATTATTCTTCATTAGATGTTTTTGTATTGGGTCGTCCAGTAGGGAGACAGACAACTAAGTATGCGGGCGATATGTTGAAAAAATTGGTCTACAACAGAGTAAAACAACGTTTTACAACAGAAAAGTAACTGTTAGTAGAGAGAATGAATTTCTTCTCAATCTCTAAATATTTATTTGGGCTAATGTTATGAATACAGATAGACAAATTTAAGCTAACTCAAGCTCCAAACATTTGCACAGTTTACTATCGTACCATTACTTCACAGTTTAAATTATAGAACATTCTGCTACATCTGTGGCGTTAAATAACTTACACTCTATTTCTCTTGTTAGATTACTTTTCTTAGCTAGAATCAAATTTGAGTAACTTTCAGTTCCAAAACGATAATACTAAGACCTTGAATATNTCCGATGTAGTATAAACTAAGATACTCCGCTTTATAAAAAGCCATGCCACTTCAATAATTTAAGTTTTTGCGTAGAATTTGCGAAAGCTTTTAGTTCCGCTAACACCGCATTGTGTAGGCATGCTTCAGTAAAAGGCCGTGGGGAGGAATGAGCGGAGTGTGATATATCCTTATTGAGAACTCTTAGTCCTTTCTTACACCTAACCCTTTGTTATTGAATATTTAAAAGAAATTTTATCTTATATAAAGCAAATTATAAGGTAAATTTTAATAAAATACAAGAAATCGTGCACTTAGAACAGCTCCTTTGAGATCGTTTATGAACGGAAAACAGCTGATGTGAATAAAATTCAAATAACCCAGAATATTGATATCTAGACAATCTCGTTGAAACAAGTAGTCATTTCTATGGTTTGATAGTCATTGGAGCGAAAAGTAGAGCGTACGGTTAGTAACAAATGAACCATCAATTTTGTACCATCTTTGTTTGTGCGAAATTGAACCATAAGAAGCATTAAATTTTACTGATATAAAGTTTTACTGGTCCGTTTACAATCTTGTCGTCTTCCAGAGATAAGTAGACAAATAATAAAAGGACAAGTGCTGTCTGAACAATACTTAATTAGGATAATAAGCGGCCTCAGATTTAATGAAGTGGTTCCGAATGCGGCAATGAAGATGAAAGGTGACGCTGAGGTTCGGTTAGCGCGTACATGAGACGCGATATCCACCTTAAGAGAACATAATTTATCATTGATTAAGGGGTTATTGTAGCTTATAAGGGGTCCTTTGAACGTCATTCTTACGCATTTTAAAACGTCGGAAAGGATCTTTGCTCTTTCCCCACCGTAAACATTGCTCGTGGCCTGTCTTGCTATGTTGTTGACACTTCTTATCTTCTGATTTTTACTCTTTAAAAAAGAGGTCATGCTGTATTTATAGGAATACCACTACTACTGCCACTGCCTTGTTCATGCAGTGTTTTCATTGGGAAAAAGAAATCAGTCTCGCAGTAATTGGTATTATATTATTTTGGATCATTTACTTGGATAATAGTTGTTTTTAAAAAAATTGAGACATTATCATTACTACATGTGTTACTGATGGACTAAAAGCTATAACGGTGTAACTCGTAACTATTTTTTAATCACTGCAATATTACGCTATACAATCATACAGTTAAATATATAACGCTAGTTACAAAAATTTCACGTTTTTCTTACTACAGACAATCTATCATCTAGCTATACAATACACAATTACAATACCTACATAAATTTTCAAGTGAGAAGAATACATCATCACTATAAAAATATCTCCAAGCTAAACAGTACAATACTGCTTTCTCTTGGCTAAAAATGTAATAATCGATTCCCGATAGTTTCCCTAAAATAGCGCATTTTCACTAAAATTGTCAAAAAAGGTTAGGTATGACAAAATTTATTTATTTATATTCTGAGGCTGCAGGAATATAGTTTTCGCGTGTAGTTCAATAACAGTGCAATTTCATGGCACCGTGTAACCTTTCATAAGGGGCGAAGGAAAGAAGCCGGTCGATGTATGCTTTCAAAAACATGCACTTTACCTATTACAGGCAATTAATCACATTATAATCCATTTTAACACTTATTTCATAATGTGATTTTACTCTTTAGCCTCATTTAGTCCCTTTCATCTGCTTATGAATTCTCATGCCTGAGAAAACGTTCAAGAACATCCCTCTTCTTCTTAATCGTCTATCATGCATAAAAGAGCTTCCTAAGTACTTCGGGCATGAATTTTCATGGTAGAATAGTTATCATACAAGTAATGACTAAATCCATAATTTAGTAATTATACATGAGGTATTTATAGCCACATAATTGGGTGATTTCTCTGCATTTGATCGTAGGTACGATCCAAAGATTCTCAGAACGCTAACGTTGCGAACATTTGCAAACGCCTTGAAGTCCTACACGGTATTAATATTCAGTAGAACCAAGAAGCGCTCGGTCCTCTTTACTGGCTGAAAGAACTGAGATGTTTTCGGAGATCCCCTTACTAAGTTCTCTTCTTAGGGCAAAGGGGTGAACTTTTAAGAGCTTATATAAAACCCGTGCGTCTTATAACAAGGGACCACAAGGTTGGGCATTTCCTGTGTCATATCCTTTACTCATAAATTCAAAATTTTATTTTTCTTTTATCTAATCCGGCTTAACTACTTGACGAGAAATGAAAATGTATTGTCGTTGTAAACCTAATTTTCTAAAAAACTATTTTTCTCTAAGCAGTTACTTAACAAATCCCATTTAAAAGGTGGATTTAAAACTTCCTTAAAAATAAAATGCATGTTAAATTTCGTCCTCAAAAGTATAAGATATCTTGACTTAAGGTAATTAAAAATGAATAAGCTTGAAACTAAGATCTTCTCAGAAATATATATATATAAGAGAAAGCTGGAACTGTAAATATATATAAAGCCATAATCATAAAATGTATTTTTGATCTCCGAATAAAGTAACTTCACTTGCTTACTGCGTAATGTTGATTCTGAATTCGATAGGAAGCCAGTAACCTAAGACTCACTAACAATAAACTTATTCATGACCAAAGAGATATCCGTAAAGATGGAGCATATTTTCTCAATTTTTCTTTGTTTATTAGGAATTCCAAAATTCAAACAACCTCCCAAGGAAAAATATACTTGAAAAAAGTCTGACGGGACCGGGAATAGAACCCGGGTCTCCCAATTGCCGGTCGGGATAGCCAAACGGACAGAGCACCTTGTGCTAGATCACCCTTACGCGTTTTCAAAGAATCTCGTAAAGCAAAGGATCCGTCTGTCATGATTTGGGATAAAAATAAATAAGAAAAGGAATGAAGTGGATTTAGTGGCCGAAGCTTAACTCAATGATTGTGTTTCTCCGATTTTTGTCAGTGCTATTAGAGCATCGAAAAATAAGTGACAAAATAACGAGATTCGACTCACAATATTTAGATTTTCATAAATTTTACAATAAGGTAAAGTAATTTTTGTCTTAATTTTAACTTTTTTAATATGAAAATTTCATGCATTTATTTCTTTCGATCCCTGGTATTATTTATTAATTTCCTTCTCTAAATTAAGTGTATTAAATTAATGCTTGGATATCGACCCTTTAAAGAAAAAATTCTGTAAGTTAAGATAAATACAGACCTTCTGCTAGATATGCAAGATTTTTACAGGATTTTAAGGAAAATGCACTTCCGATGTAGTATAAACTAAGATACTCCGCTTTATAAAAAGCCATGCCACTTCAATAATTTAAGTTTTTGCGTAGAATTTGCGAAAGCTTTTAGTTCCGCTAACACCGCATTGTGTAGGCATGCTTCAGTAAAAGGCCGTGGGGAGGAATGAGCGGAGTGTGATATATCCTCCCTACTAGGAAAAATAACAAATGAAATAACCCTTTACTATCTGCAAAAACTTTACAATTCGGTAAAACAGGTAATAAGTTAATTAAAATGTTCTCTTAAACGGCTCTTCTCCTTTTGCCACCTTTTTCTACAAAAAAGGGTACTCGTTGCAGTACTAGTAGTTCTTTTACTCAATTGCTACGACCTGCAGAAATGCTTTTAAGAAGTCATTACTTAATTGATGCACGGAGAAGAAACACAAATACATATTCAAGATATGGCTTATGTTTCAACACTGATAAAGAAAAATCCACTTTTCAAATCAAAATGAGAGAAGTATTTCTTCTCAATCTCATCAATGTGTTGATCACGAAAAGGAAAAAAAATTATTTTCATATTCTACGCAAATGCATGCTTTATAGAGAATTCTTTGGAGATGATTATGAATTCCGAGTTTCAATTGGTGTCATTTTGCTATTTTTATATGATAGAAATTCTTTAAATTAATTTTACGAATAAAATAATAGTTACGTCACATACTTCGTCACATATCGAAGATTTCTAAAATATATTGGATTAAGTCATTTATCAAATAAAAATATAGTTATCTCAAAAAAGCTGAGTTTGAAAAGGAAATAAGATCATTTCGTGATCAATAGTCAGAAAGTCAAATAATCAAAGTTAATCAGTTTGGGTATTTTGGATTTGGCTATGAACATCAAAGTTTTCAGTAAGGTGTCCACATTAATTTTTCATCTAATTCGCCTAATTTCAAATTTGAGCATTTGCCCATGAACGCACATCAATTCCTCCTCATTTACATACATGCATGCTCCCAACCACTTTCTAGGAAATCATTGGAATTTCATTACACGACCTGAGATTTCCGCGAATGGCAATTTCATGAATGGGAAAATTAGATCTAATAAATACCGCCTTGGCAATTTTTAGCTTTAAAACTTATCTATTGGTACGGTGAACGGTGCTGGTGTAGGGTATTGGTGCAGTACGGTGAAGCTCTTCGATACGCGGAAAAGGACCAATCTGTGATCCGATAAACTTGATATATGAATTAAAAATACTGCGCAACAAAAACACATGGAAATTCTTGGCGGAATTTTTCCTGACTGTGTGAAATACAGGACATAAATCTCGGAAAACAAATAAGCTCTCAGAAATCGCGATCTGGAGTTGTAACGGCATGGAAACTCCTCTAAATTCCACGGTAAACAACTCAGAGAAAGACAAATCACCGTAGATTGACGCGGGATTTTCGCTCCTCCGCAAATTCACCAACCGTAGAGAAATCGTGATTTAAACGTCGAAATCTCTACTAGAGAGAAAAAACTTCGCAGGTCAAACTACTTTCTGAACACACCTGATTTTCGCGTCATTTCAGGTGATACACGTGATCTTTCACTGCAAGTGTGATAGAAAAAATAATTCCTCCCGAGTGTTACTTAGATAAAAAGGAATTTTAGACTTACAAAATTTCCTCGAACGTAGGATTTAAACATGGAGAAGTATTTAGTCATTCCTTGACCGAGTTTTCGTGGATATTTCCTTGAACACACGTGTCTTTCAGTAAAACATCACGTATAAAAAATTATACACGCTTATGTTATATTCCTCATTTTAACTAACTTAAGACTGCATTTTAGCGCCTTTTCGTGGATACCCAAATTATCGTTTTCTTGTTCAACAAATAGTACTAAATTTTGAATTACATGTAGAAATATCGGGATGAAATGTTACTACGAATCACTGATATTAATGTTTCTAAAATGGAAATCCGCCCCAGTCAATCTCTATCATAGAATCGTGAACTGGAAAGTGAAATTACGCATAGCGTAGCAATTTACGCATAGCAATTAACATCCTTTTTTTGTTTTAAGAACGATGTAGTTCTAATTATAGTATTTATAAAGAATACATAATTAATATCAGACAACAACGCTCTGCCCTTCTTGTTTGCTGTCATTGAATTTGTATTAAATGAATTATAAATTTGCAGTGATATACTCAGCCCGCTTAGTACTATTTGGTGACTATCAGAAAATGTGTTTTTATCTTAACGCAATGTGTTTTTATCCTGTCCTAACGTACATATAAAGGTATTGAAAAGTTTACGTTCTATTCGAAATTCTGCTTCTTTCATCTTTGTTTGGAAAATACTCTGTTTGACACCAATGGCACCTTAAAATGGGTCTAGCACAAAAAGCTGCACTTTAATTTTAGCCAATATCTTTTAGAATTTTCCTGATGATGGCATAAAAAGAATTATGACCTGACGGATGATCGCAGCTGTGTCATGTTCTTGTGAGGCAGATCTGTACATCTCATAGTAAGGGGTCGAAGTATTTGCAAAAATCCAGTCTCAACGCAAAAACGTGTATGAAAAGTGTATTCTTACCAGCGTGACACTATAGATAAAACTATTCTGTGCTACTTCCTGTGATATATTCCCCTCTTATATTCTCAAATCCTTAACAGTCAAAAATGTTATGAATGTAATATTTGCAATTTCCATTGAACTATCACGGGTCTCCATGTGAATTCTTTTTGAGGATGTGAGGATATATAACACTCCGCTCATTCCCCACCCCGGCCTTTTACTGCACCATACCTACACAATGCGGTGTTAGCGGAACTAAAAGCTTTCGCAAATTCTACGCAAAAACTTAAATTATTGAAGTGGCATGGCTTTTTATAAAACGGAGTATCTTAGTTTATACTACATCGGAAGTGCATTTTCCTTAAAATCCTGTAAAAAATCTTGCATTTCTAGCAGAAGGTCTTTATTTATCTTAACTTACAGAATTTTTTCTTAAAAGGGTCGATATCCAAGCATTAATTTAATACACTTAATTTAGAGAAGGAATTTAATAAAAAATACCAGGGATCGAAAGAAATAAATGCATGAAATTTTCATATTNGGAAACAAGGAAAACGGGTAAGGGTGACTTTGCGCAAGATGGTGCGTATCCAGGAAAAATTCCAAGGAAGAATGGACTTGAAAAAAGTCTGACGGGACCGGGAATCGAACCCGGGTCCCGTCAGACTTTTTACAAGTGAATTCCTTGCGACCATACGTGAGTGGATGTGGATCTGCATTGAGGTATTACTATTTCAAACACGCCAGCACATTTTCATTTCAGGGATGTATTTAGAAGATGAAAAGAAGACGTGAACTTCTCTCAGATAGTAAATAGGAAAGCTAAACATGACTCAGTAAACTGGAGAGGTGTATTTCACTGTGGATGGTTATACCTTTTGGTATGCTAGATTAAATTCACATTCTGAAAGAAGGATACTTATCGTCCAATTGTCTAGCGACCTCTACTCTCTTTGTACGACTTAATAGGATTTTCTAGTGCCCCTTCAATCGCCTTTTCTATTCCCCTGTTGAATCTCAACTGCTCGCCTTGCCATCCACGATATCTCACGAATTCCCTCTCGTAATCACACATATCATTCCCTTTCCTATGGCATACATTTCTCACTGGTTGAATAGAAGCGACCAAACTTGTATTTTTATTGAAAGATAAATTAGATTTGCCGGTTCTGAATTTTAAATATGCAGCGCAAATGAAATTATCCAATAAATACGGAACAAAAAAGGATTATTAGTCAATCTGAATTCCACACACGCACGCTGTTAAACATTCATATTAGCATTACTCGTATATCCGAATTAAGAAATCAAAATATAGAAATATAAACTACCTCTGGGTTTAAATGCGGAACGTTTAGCTCTTGAATTAATAAACTGAGGTACGAAAGATTTAAAATTAACAAAAAGAAGTCTTTCATGCGCTCATGTTTGAATTTTTAACATTGGTTCGGAGAAAATATCCATTTCCAATAATTCTCAGGCCGGTAAACAGTAAATATTTGAAAGGAGTAAGCAGACAGATCATTTACTACGAAAGGTTACATGCAAAAATGTCAGTTAATAAATAAAGATATTTAGAGATATTCCAGTTCGATTATTTTAATAAACACAAATAATTCTACCTATTCATTCAAGCTAATTCATTGAGGAGTAATAACGACTTTGTTTTGGTATTTAACTCAATGCCCTCAGTCTTTAGACCGTTATTTGTACAACGATTCATCAAATGTTTCTTTAAATCTATTGAAGTGGAAAAGGGTAACAGGAGTAAAAGTACCAAGATTTGTTAAAGAGATGTATTGAAAGGATTCAAGCTGGGGAAAAAGAAGGAATGACGAAATGAGTCAATTTAGGATAGGAAGTTTAAATTAAATTGAATTATCGAAATGGTTACAGTATTCAAAATTCGTAAATTGGTCCATTAATTGAAAATACGTGAGTAGGTAAATAGTTAAGGGATAATTTTGTACTTTCACATTTATTATTATTCAGCTAGTTTCATTCCATACTTATCCAAACGAAATTTTTAAATCGAATGGAAACAAGATTTTCCGTTAATCGACCATAATATCTTATAAAATACTATCCTCAAACTTCTCCGTTATTTTTCTATATTTCTCCTAATTATGTGCATTACGAATGGAGTAAAACTAATCAGATATTGCCGTAGTTATTAAATACGAACTCCTGCGAAACTTAATAACTTGTCTTGTAGAATATAAATTCTGCAAAGTATTTCTTCTAAATTTCCCCAGACAACATTCATGGTAATATAGACATTATCATTATATTTACAGCTACTATATACTCAAAAAATATCATATGAGTTTTTGAAACAAAGCAAGATTAGCAACCTTGATAAATCTTCCGAATTTCCGAGATAATATAATAAACGGTTATCTTAGTAAGTAAATATTGGCCACGCGTAAACAAAGTCTTACATATTTTTCCCGACGTATATCTCCAAACAATTATATCTTTATTAATCACACACACGTACATCTATTTAACCTTTAACTGCAAAAGCTTTTCTTATTATCCACCAAAGTAATAAAACTCCAACGAAACCGAAAGAGAAATTTTCGCTTAAATTTTTATGTAGCCCCTGCCATCGTTCTATGTTTGCCATAAGCAATTTAATAAAAGACGCATAGCAGGGCTGGCAGTAAAGCAGCTCCTGCAGCAACGAGACCCTCCTGGCGTCAATTTTTCCTTGGAGATTGGTAATTAGCCGCGGGGAGAAGGTTATTAAGGCGACACGGGCGCCGTCTGCGAAATCGAATTGTCGTGATCACCCGAAGAAACGTCGGCGCTGTGGTCCGCTGAGGAATTGCCGCTGAGAGCGTCAATTCGCATTGAGGTCACGAGAAATACGCCTCTGCAACTTTTACAAGACTTCGCTCGAGTTCCAGCAAAGGATTCTGAGGGATTCGCGCGTTTTCCCTTCGTTTGAGAATTGTTTACCCACAGGTGGTTTCTATGGCAACTTCTCTCACACGTCTCTCGAATGAAGTAAATTACCGGCAGCAAAGATTAAACTGTGTTCCAGGACTAAAATCAGTTCAATGTGGGAATGTATATGAAATACTACAAGTTGGACATTCCAAGAATGAGGACGTCCATTGACGGCCGATCCCGTTGATAACAAGCAGATGAGGACCGATTATACTACAGGCATTTTAGTCAGTTTTGGTAAATAAATAATCTGAAAATACGAAATAAAATATTTATTTATTTGCAATCGACTTATTTAATTATCAACTTATTCATGTCGTTAGCTAACGTAATCGAACCTCAATTCAGCCGTTCTCTTTGCTCTCCTGACAAAGGAGCGGTATCATTTAATTAAAAAAATTAAAACATTTAGTTGCAACTGAATAACCAAATATTTCTACCATATGATTATTAATAAATAGGTATATAAGAAAATAGATATGAATAAATCATGAGTTAGATATTGATTTTCTCATAAGAAAAGAAGTATATCATATATCTTTTTCAACGAAGACGAAGAGACCTTAATTATTGTCTAACATTAATAGGAAATATCACCTTCACTTTTAGACTTAGTATTATCGTGTATACTTGAAATGGACATCAACTAACTAAAGAGCCTGATATTATAACGTTCTTTTAGAGAAAGTGAATATTAGAGTTTATCTCCATGCTAATTCATCATATATTATTATTACTATTATAGAAATTTTTATTATTATAGAACTCTTTATTAGGTCCATGTGGGCCTCTCTTACACCTAACCTCTGAAGTCATAAATTTTATCTAGAATTTCAGAAATTAAAAATTATTAAAACAATACAGTAAAAAGGTAAATGATGGGGTTGTGGGGGAAAAACTCCTCGGCTGAAGGCTTTCAGAGAAAAACCCACGGTGCGGGAAAACACTCGCATAAGAAGGGGAGCGAAATTACCCACGCAGTCGAAGCACTTTTAGCAATACTATTACCATTATTACCTAATATGCCACTTGAATGCATTTTGCGAAATCAGTGTCTCAATTTCATATTATTACATTAATATTAAGTTCTTTTAATTATTTTACAACAACAGGCATGATAAAGATATTGGACTGATTTTATTTATTTTCATGTTTTCTTGCTCATCATGGGGTTACAAACATTTTCTCACCAATCCTTGCATTTCCTTTAGAAGATACCCACCAAGAGTTCTGATGCTAGCAACCATCCAACACCTAATTAAAACGAACCCTTCTTCGCCCTCTCGAATTCGGAAATGGAATTCGTCTCACAGCAAGCTGCGGCAGATAATTCGACAGTAAATTAGCAGTTGAGAACTATGCAGCTTACTGAGCATATATAGGCAGCCCTTGAAACTACAAGTGGATACCTTCAATTCTATGCTCATCCGAATGCGACAAGAAGAGCTCGGATTTTCGGTTAGCTTCTTGCCCATGCACTGACTGAATTACATCGTATCTCTCTTACATAATTTTACTCTAATAAATTCCCAACAAATTTTATAATTAATTTCTTATAGTAAAGATATAAAAATGAGTAATTATAATGAAATAATTCCAACGGTATGGAATGGCATAGTGAAAGGTTTTCTTACAATTTCTAAATCTGCCAAAAATTATAAACTTAATTCCCAAAACACCTTTCGAACTTACGATCGTTTTTGAAGTTCTGTTGAAAGTTGAAGCTCTGTTTTCCTTTATGTTAGAAAAATAAAATAACGATAAGGGAACTATATTTCTGCGAAGGTTGGAATAAATTACGAAAATTTTGTATGCTCAACCCAAATTTTGATGAAGTCAAGTAACTCTCGTTTCCGCAGACATTTCCAGAAGAACTTTCCCTGTATTCATTCGAAGCATAGTAGCTTCTGTGAAAGTGGCACCAAGAACGAGTTACCGCAAGTGAAATGTCGTTGTGGAGTTGATGAATCTCCATTCCGGGAAGTTTTGTGGTTAAACCATTCCCCCGGTCGCTCAAACTGTGGAATGAGAGTTACCATGGTAGCGAGGTTTACTACTCCGCTTCAGTGATATTAGGTTGTTATACTGAGCTATTCTTCTGATGGCCTCGTCCTGCAACCGAAGGCCATATCAGCTTTAAAACAAGAAAGGGTAATTTTACATGCTGCCAAGAGGTTCGGGCTACACCTGGATAAAAAGTTACTAATTGAAAATAGTAGTGTACAGCATTTGATTCGCCCGCCATATTGCGGATCGCTGAAGGCTTTTAAATCAGCCCACAAATATTTCCGTAGTATCCTGAACAAGTTTATATCTCAGAAGCATTTGGCCATTCATAAGTAAGGGTATACAAGCCAAAACATGTATACTGACTTCGAGAAGAATTTTCATCCGACATTGGATGTAGGCCTCCCGAGTGTTTTCCAATTCCCTTTACTCTGTGTTTCTCGTGTCCATATTATCCCTTACTACTTGTTGATGCTTCTTTATGTTTACGAATATTTTACACAAAATATTAAACATTTTTTATTTTATTTTATTGCTGACTTTAAGTAACTTAAAACTAGTGATTCGAAAAAAACGAAATGCTAACTCCTGAGAAAGATTTTCTAATGAATGCAGTCCCCGCTTTTCCGCGTGGTAGATGAAATTCCTAGTGTGAGCAGCGGCTAAAAAAGTTACACAATTAAGAGGCCGAAGACCTAAAAATCCATACGCACGGCCATCGATAATTAACGAACGTATTTGATACATCGCGGAACGAGAAGAAAATGTTCATTTAATTGAGGATTGGCAGAGCAACGTAACGTAATATCTTATCTAACTGGAAATAAATGCTACGGTGAGAAAGCAGTAGACTTCGGATCCGTAATATAACCCAAATGATGGAAGGAAAACCTTCAAAAAACATCGATTAGTGGGGCATTCTGTAACATAAGAAATTAATCACCTAATTTTCCAGCTTCCGCCACTAAACATCGGATAACTCTGTTTAATTACGATGAGTGCAGGATCTTCTTTCACGGCGTGTGAACAGGAATGATATACACTTCTTAAAGCCAGACAAATAGTTTTCCCTGTAGAAAGTGTGCTAATGTGCGATTTTGCACTCATTATTTCATTATTTTCGTACGGCTATGAATTAAAGATAAAAATACGGTGATTGCAAAATGTTACAAATCAATTCCTGAATTTAGGATAGATAATAATTTTAGAATATGAAGTTAGATAGATTGTGAAGCCGTTTTGGATACTTTAGACATTTAGGAACAAGTCATTTTACTTCAAATTCAGACGCACCGTAAATATTAGCACCATTGATTGAGGCATCAGCACTCTACAATTTAACCACACATACGATAGAGGCTGAGTAACGATCAGCGGAAATTCCTTCCATTTCAGATTAAGGTAAAGAGTGCCGTTCATGGCATGCAAATATTAACCTCCGGTGAATTCTCATTTGTAACATTTTCTCTATTCCCATCCACTATTTCATTTGCGACTTTCCCGTTTCAAAACAAGTATAAATAAGACATTTGTACCCGCTTTAGTATAAAGGATAGGATTTGTTATAACTTCCTCAGAGAAATTAAATTAAATTTGCTCAATAAACAAGAGAGAACCAGATTTCGTAAAATAGGTAATACGTACGGAAAATATCACGGATACTCGGGAAACATAACATCCAAACCATCCACAAGCCACGTGAGAAACTGAGAGACCAACTGATTAAGGCGAAGGACCCAATCAGGCTTAAGACACCGGGAGTTTACCGCATTCCGTGTCAATGTGGCATGGTTTACATCGGTGAAACAAGCAGAACGATAGAGGCCAGAATCAACAAACATAAACGTTGCCTCAGATTAAACCATCCAGAGAAGTCGGTGGTTGCTGACCACAGCCTTAGCCTCGACCACACCATTCTCTTTGAGGAATCTAAGAAATTGTGCCACTCCAATGGCTTCTGGGATAGACTAACAAAAGAGGCCATCGAAATAAAACAGGAAAAGAATAACTTCAACCGAGATGCTGGGTATACCATCAGCCAAGCCTGGAAGCCTGTTATCCAACTTTTGAGGAACCAACGCACGAGGTTGGGATCGACCAATCAGAAGACAGCACACCCTGATGGAAGGGTATATAAAGGAGACACCACCTGACCCGAGCGCTCAGAGCCCTGAAGACGATGGCGGAGTTTGCCTTCGAAACGTCGGCCACAAGCTACCTGACCTGGTGGAGAGCCCGCGAAGAATTCATTCACAATACGTAATCTTGCTGTAGAGGTCTGTCAGATACTGCGAGAAAAATTAGGGACTTGACTAGTAATGATGTTAAATGATGCATGAACTCTGCTTTTTTCAAGGGACAGTAGGTTGTTATCAGACTCTAATATAGATAAAGATGTTTAAAATCGTTAACTTCAACAATATTAACATATTTTATTAAGAAAATCATTTCGTTATACTCGTAATTAAAATTCCTCTTTAAAGAAGCGGTGACAGCGATAGACAACTAGCGTTAAGTTTTGATATCCTTTTGAATAAGTCATCTTGGTTGAAAGTCATAGTGGGACCATTAGAAAAGGAAAAATATAAGTTATTTGAAATTGTTAAAATCATTGTTAATTTGTTTCGATGTGTTTTACAAAAATAGCTATATATAAACACGAAACTAAAATGTTTCACACTTGTTATTCCTTTATAATGTATAGTTCAAAGTAAAGAAAACAGTAGTGTTGCTAGTAGAACTACCGGTTTCTTAGTTCTCTTATCTCCCTCGCAATTTAATATTCAGATCTCATCCAATGGCCTTCTCTGGCTTTCTCGACAAAATGAGGCTTCGCTTCCTTCCTATATTATTATATTCATTTCTCCATTCTCGCCTTTTTCCGGGCTAAATCAAGATATTTTCCAAAATTTCTCTTACCGTAGCAAAATTTTTCTTCTCCGTGTTTCACGCTCATTCTTATACATTCTTATTTCTATGATATTGACCTTTTCAATTGTAATCAGCACCTCTATTTTATTGGGCTGTATTTCCTGCAAATCGATCTTTTCCAATTAGCCTCCCCGCATCATTTGACATCCAAGTTATTCTTATCCAGAGATAAGTATTTACTCTTCTCCGCCTCCATCTTTCCTAATCTTTCCTATAAAACATTTCTAACGACCAAAAGTTATTTACCATCTTCCACCGTTCCTATAATCATTACTTATAATCGACAAACGCGCATTTGTAATCTTACATTGTCATTGACAGATATCTTTATGATTCTTACAAACTTTATTACGGCGTCAAAATTTTCAAGTATTTACGTGATATTATTTTATATGAAGCTCTAAGAAGGGAACACTACTACCTGCCATTCTTAACTTGCGAAAGTATAGGACTGATAAAAAAAACATTATGAACTTTTAGAAACTTGATATATTCGCCATGTATGTCAAAACATTCCGTTGCATTTCCTATGAATCTAGACATTTGGATTTTAATGAGAGAAACTTCATCTATCTTTTTAATGAAAGCCTAATCTATTTAATTTCATGTCCAGTAATTTCATAAATTTGATTTATTGCTAAATTTCTGTGCTACATATCCCATGATTAACGAATGAAATTCCTATATTAAATTGTACTAACTATTCAACTTCGAAGATTAGTACTTCTGGGTTAGTAAAATATAAACTTTATTGTTTATTAAATAAATAAAAATTCTCTCCATATATTATTTGAATCTATAGTGTATAGTTTGGTGAATAACACCGCAATCTATGATTTTAGTAATAAATATCTGTGTAAAGACGATAGGTTGAAGAGAGCTTCAAAGATATCTCTATCCAATACAAAAAAACGTGACGAGCCAGTTGAGAGTTGCAGCCTCGATCCTATAGGGTTAACCGCAACAATGTCAGACTTCCAATTAAGATCTAACAAAGAGAAGTCTATACCTCGTTCGTTAAACACGAAGAATGCGGGTATTCCATTGTGGAAAGTTAAAATGAAAGAAGAGGACTTGAATTAGTCATAAAGGGCTCCAGAGAGAACTGCTTTGAGTAAAATCCACCAAAGGTATGTGTCAAGGCGCATCATTAAGTCTTCTTTGAGTAATTATCGTCAGTAAGTCGGTACAAAGATTGAAATCCAGTTCTCTCTGCCTAATTGTTTCTCTCTCTCTTAATACTTGCTACATTTATGCAATTTTAGGTATCAATTAAAGAAAAGAAGATAGTACTGTACTGATCATCTTTTGCTTTCAACTATAGTTACGTAGTTTTGTATTTTACAATAGCGTTGAGGTTTTTTATTTATTGGACGCACCTAAGTTTACATCATAATTAATTTACAATAAGCTTCGTTTTTCTCCTTCACATATTTCAATCCTCGAATCACGCAAGTTTCAAACCCTACATATTATGACAGAATGTTATATATTATGACAGAATTACCACTAAATGATCCGTTATACCCTCCAGTGTAGCAGTGGAATTGCCGTAGAAATAAAGCGCCTCATCGAAAGAGTAGAAAAAAATTCCACCTCCTTATTTTAAATTCGTTAAAAACAGTTGAATTCGTATCGTGCAAAACTTATTAGCACTATAGAAGTCTTATTTCTGCAATCTATTTCGGCAATCGTCGAGATTCGGTAAGGAAACATAAGTAAGAGAAATGCTAACACGTTTGAGACGCGTAGTTTATCATCCGCTTTAATCCGTACCTTTCCGATAACACAGCCACTTGTAACTGTGCTTATTGCTAATATTTCGGAAAAATGGTGCAATAGGTTACGACGGAACATTTTTTGTTATTGCTTGAATTATGACTAAAAAATTAGGAATTAGAAAGCAGACTGTTTTTTAAACAATTTAACTGGATAGAAAAGGTTACTTAGGTGAGCTAGGTTAAGTTGATAAAAATGAGCCTTGAGGAGCAAGGAGAAAATTAAACGATGAAAATATACGATAGAAAACAGATGGTTCATGACAAAATTGTAAATCAGTTAATCCCTTTTCGGTAATATAAAGAAAGTTTTAATAGTGAAATTTACAAATTCATTTACCCCCCTTATTCATTTAACGAATATCTTTGATTTGGCAGATTGATATTTGGTCGAGGAGGTTTAGATCTAAGGGGACAGTGGAGAGAAACAAATTGGAAAACAATGCTCAAGAATGCTTTATTAAGTCTTGCGGTTACAGTGAAAATCATGCAGACCTGCTTGTACTTTAAAATGTTTATTCTCGTAGCTAATTACTCTGAACTAATCTTAGCAATACTTCAAGGAGAAACAAAACTACTCAAGAAAAATGGCCCCGTTAAAACAGCTCAAATAATAAATTGCCTCAGAGAAGACTCTTATTTGATAAAACAGCCTTAATTGATCGATTTGCGCAACTCTCCGTTCACATTTACTTATTAACAACATCTAATTTAAATAACTCGCTTCCCATATTAACGATGAAAGTTTCAGAAAAACAAACAATAATTGTTTTGATGTTTTAATCTCCCATCTGCCTCTCATAAACTAGCATGAATTTCCTTCTGAAAGTTCTGAAAACTTTTGCATGTTTATCTTTTCCTTATCACCGACCTTAATGTTTTAAATGAGAGCAGGCATATGTGTAAACTTGAAGAAAATAAAATGACTTTAATTGTGCGAGAAATGAGATTGCACTGTCATCATTAGTCACGAACTTCAATCTTCTGATTAATCCACGGGTTCCACCATCATCAATTGCCGCTTATTAACCCTTCAAGAGATACAAAGATATATAGTGATGTTCCAGTGTTATATCATCTTAAATTTCGTCAACCCTCAAATTCCCTCATATCTGGGTCACAAAAGCAAGGTCGAGGGAAAACACGAAAAACGAGGTGCGATCGGGGAGGATACACACACTTCGCCCAGTAAATGAAGTGACATGCGTTGTTAGTGTTTGACGGGCATAGCTCAGAATCCTGAGGAGAATGAAAAACGTCTCTGTGCCTTCAAGAAAGAAACCTCACGTTCGAGAGAATTTCGATTCGCAATGTCCTTCACGACGCCCATTTAGAAAACGTCTTATTCATGAAATCGATTCTCAGATCCTATTTTTTTTTATTAAACCCCCAAGGCATAGCATGATTATAATGTCAGCAGCATCCTGTTGGTTATATCCCGCCTCTTTCTTATGAAAACTCTATAAGGTTATTTATCCAAGCCCCAGTGATTGGGAGAAAAATATTTCGTTCTAAAATCACTGATTTTGACCATCTCGAACATAAAATATGGCAAAAAGAGTAACTGTAATATGAAAAAAACCACAATACGAGAACAAAGGACTTCTTAGGTTTCGAAGTATCATCTCACTATCACGTTTTTGCTCTATTTTAATTCTCATATTTTATTTATAGCATATGTTAAAGTAATGTAATTTTAAAAATGTTCAATCCTAAATTTCGTTTATTACGAGGTGAAATCCTAGTTCCAAGAATCCATTAAAGTTGTCATTTAAAGATTAGTAGTATAAGAGGTATTACTGAATATCATAACGCGTTCGACATCGATGAAAGCGGTTCCGGGTTCGATTCCCGGCAGGGGCTCGAGTGCAAAATGATCTTAAATGTCAAAGTAATTTTAGAACTACTGCTACTACGAATCTTATAATTGCATTCCTTCCATCGTGAAAAATATTCCTCCTCGAAGATAAATAAGCTAAGTTTAATTTGGCTTCAATATTTATAGTCCTTTTCTATTGGAAACTGCTACAAATGAAAGAAAGTAATAATCTCTAGGAATTCCTTCTTCGTCGATCTCTCCACAGGACCCTCTTGAATTACTCAATTGCCTACACAGTCTCGTCTCTTCTCATTTTCAATCATTTATTTATTTTTTCCTTCCTCCATGTCTCAGAGCATTGGTCGACGTAGTACCTTCAATTAATGAGAACTCATTCGATATATAATTACCACTGTCCACATAGAAATAAATGCCGAAAAATGTACTATTGGCAAAGATACGATATCATCGTCCCATTTCATTAGTTTAAAGACGTTCAATGGAAGAGAAATTTACCTTAAATTTTATCAAATATGTAATAAATAGATTGCTAAATATTTTAGATGAACTATTCTAAAAATTAGCATCGATTTCTTGTGGAAAGAATGATCATTTAATTTTACGAGATGAATTTAACCCACTACTGATATCTTTAAGAAAATTAATATATTAATTCTTTCCCTAGGAAAGAGTTTATATATTCATTTATTTAGTTGAATTTTCCTAGGATTTATTAATTCTTTCCTAGGGAAATTAATTAACTTAAAAATTAATATGAGGTAAACATTAATACAAGTGAACACAAATCAAAAGTATCCATTTAGTAAACTAGGAACTAACCAGGTATCAATTTCCATGAAATCAAAAGATTAGATTTAGCACCGCATTTTAAACATTCCTAACATTGGATATCTTCTATTTACGAAAAATCAATATACATAAATACATAAAAACTTATTGTTTTAACGTTAAGAAATTCATGAAAAAATACTATTATATTCACTATTACTTTTATCGTAGTCTTTCTGCATATAATTTTATAAACTTTATGATTGTAAAAGAGATACCACTTCTGACTTCAGAGGTTAGATATAAGCTAACCATAGCTTACCTCGGTAAATAGAGAGTACAATAATAATATTACTAACTATAATACATTTAAGTTAAAGCACTAAATTTATTTGTGCAGGAGACCAATATCAAGATATACGTACAAGATTGAAAACCGAAAAGGATTGAATAGGTTTTATTAAATCGAACAAAAATTATATATTGTAGAAAATTCGTTCAGAGATACTTATTGAGACCATACTGCCGTGGCGGTCTACATTTATGAAGGCGATGCATCAAGGAATGACTTAGACTTAAAGCTTCAATATCATTCGCAGCGTCAAAAAGTTGCAATTACGTGGTTAGGGTGTTTCCCCTGTTGAATGTAATCACCGTATCAGAACTAAACTAAACAGAGATAATTCAATATCGTATAAAATCTTATCTACATTAACTTTATCTAATAAGGACTTCTCATTGTTATAGGAACTACATCAGATTGGCAAGAATGAACTACTGTTTCCCCTGTTGAATGTAATCACCGTATCAGAACTAAACTAAACAGAGATAATTCAATATCGTATAAAATCTTATCTACATTAACTTTATCTAATAAGGACTTCTCATTGTTATAGGAACTACATCAGATTGGCAAGAATGAACTACAAGATAGACTATTAATAATTGTATGTATATTTGAAAAAAATTACCTCCAATCCTCCTGGCTAAGAATCGATATTCATAGACAGCAAGAAAGTAAATATCAATAATAGTTATGTTTCCAACTGGTCTCAATATTTTAGGAAGAAATAAATAAGGACATATTTTTTCTAACAAAGAGTTCTAACCGAATTGGTCGGCTGAGTCGTCATTAGAATATCCTAATTTCCTGTACGATAAATTATATTATTATAATTCACATATTGCCTATCCTAAAAACCCCTGAACTACCAACGAATTTTATTTGTCATTTATAAAATAATTATCAAAATATGGCTGTTTAAAACTTCTACTTGTGAAAGATGCGGATGCAATGAAACATATATCCTTTGAGAAGGACTCATAAATATATCACTAACTTTTGTAAATTCTATTACCTTAGCTTTCATTGAAATACATGCATAAAATTTTGAAAATACAAAGTATGTTATAAAAAATATTAGATCAGCAGTAGAAGTATAGTAGAAGAAGAATGTATTCACAGAGTATAGAAATAACACAGAGAAAGTATACAGAAAGATGATCAATGAAACGAGAATTCCATCGTAGCGAAACCAGTAA
Source organism: Ladona fulva (assembly GCA_000376725.2). Lineage (NCBI taxonomy): Eukaryota > Metazoa > Arthropoda > Insecta > Odonata > Libellulidae > Ladona > Ladona fulva. Next base: position 238,454 of record KZ308331.1, on the reverse strand, counting down.
GTGAAGTTAGCTTTTCGAAACCAATGAATGGAAGCAGAAGTGGTCAGATATGGGTAAACACATGATTCGCTGAGATAGTAGGAAGAGAGACAAAAGACTCCCGAATGCTAAAAGAAGAAATAACAGAGAGGAAAGACGAATTAAAAGGAAAACCGAGATAAGTAAAGAATGGGACAAATCCCTACTGAACAGGCCTGGAAGACAAACAGTTGGGGCAGCCACGTGATGAGAATGGGAATTGAAACGACAACATGAGAGAGGCGAATGGGAACAAAAGCCACGATAAAATCCATTCGGCCGGGTAAATCGTTCGCTTGGGCGATATTGGAAATTTCTCCTCACTTCTTAAATTACACTCCTCGCTTCAACAAGCATAAGCACTATATGCGCGAAAATTGATACGGGAGAAAATAACGAATAAACGCCAATAATACGTAAAAGAAATAAAGGTTCGTTGAATTAGATAAGCCAAAAAAGGGAAAGTGAATAAATGAGTCTAATAATTAGTGCGAATGTCAATATTATAAACGATTCCAACAGAAAAATTTGGAATATGCCCACTTTGAAGGAGAGAATATGGGTCACCAACTCGATAATGTCGATTTTTTCAACTGAAATAAAATTTATTAAACAAAATTGATAAAAACGATGATTTCTTTAAATCGATCAATCTAATTAATTTTGAATATTTATGAAAATTGAATATTAAAACTCCGCTCTTCTCAAAGGCATTAAAGTGCAGTGCACTTGCGGAATTTCCTGCAACTCTTTCTTAAAAAGATTTCTGATCTTTAATACTTAAATATTTCTTTAAATGTAAGTTTTTCTTCAAAAGGGGTACCGAAGAACTTAGAATGAGGCAACATAAACTACAATATCAAATATTTCGACGAATTACCGATAAATAAATAACACTATTGTTCAACAACTATTGAATCTAACAATAAGAAGAAATTACATTAATGAGAAAAATAATTTTTGGCGTGAGACGGAATTCTCATCAAACTTGAAGGAAGTGCGGACAGACGAGAACTGCAATTTATAACTCGCGGAATTTACCTTATTTTATGTCTTATTAAAGCACCATTTTCTCTCCCTGCGGCATGAATCCCAATCTTTCTGTGAACTGAACTCTACTCATCAACTTCTTCTCCATACTTTATTTTTGGTTTCTTTTACACCTAAAAAAATCGTGGAAGTCTCCACAAAGTTTACTTGAAATCGATGATATGCGTACATATGCTTTTCCGAAAAAATTATCTCATATTCCGCGAATTATGACATAGCCGTAAATTACATACATCGATTAGTTATTCACCACTAATATGCAATATTATATGTAAAAAGGCATAAAAATGTCCATAATTTTAATAAAATATCGATCCTCAAAATATATTCAGCTATTATTTATTTATTTATTTTCATCTTCACTGCAATTTGGCCTTCTAGCCAGGTGGCAGTGCTGAATGGGAGCATAACATATTAAACATAGGATTGCCTGGCATTTGCCCAAGGACGGAAGGGAAAACCCTCGAAAAACCTCCCGTAGGCAATACATTACATAAGACACATGCATAACATACATAAGACACATACAATTAAGTACATACACAGAGTTACATAAAAGATATATACATTTAGATTTCGCTTATCATAGAACGTTAAACTTAGATAATGACATGGAAAAAATTATAATAATACAATACAAGGATAATATTGTTAGTGAATAAGCAAACAAAGTTAGATGCATTAAGCAAAGAACCGATAATAGGAAATACTCTTTTTTACATAGAACTATCGAGGAATGGAACAGTCTACCTGCAGGAGTCTTTGAGCCTTTCCCAAAAAATGTCAAATGTTTTATGAAATGTATAAGTAAAACTAATGAGATGACGAGTGAGCCTGCCGATGACGAAGTGTGAGACGAGTAGGGGATCGCCTGTTAGGGTGATGTACGGTGGGGACTTCGTGGGCCCCGTGACCGCTACGGTAGCCGTGAAGGCCTATCAGGAACCCTGAAAAATCTTACGTGAAAGTGTTATCGACAAGTTGCTATAATGCTGTTTAGGGGTAATTTTCAGTTAATGCATACGTTTGTATATATTGTAATGTATATATCTTAGTGTTTGTAGTGGTTGTGATGTAAAAGTATAATTGAAGATGTAATTGTGATTAGAGTAGTTTTTAAACAATTGTAGTTAATTGACGGGTAGATAGATACCAACTTTCTGTATTTGTTTATGTGTAACTAAGCCATATTGTATGTAATTGTTCTGTAATGCACGATAACTAAACGTCGCCACCGGACGAAATGTCTAACTGCGGCGGTATTGACAAATAATAATAATAAAATAAGCTACCTTACATGGTAGATAGTCCATATAGTCATGTACATAATATTAAGTTATAATTCAAGATGGCTAATTCTACACACTATAGTGTTACATAAAATTAAATTACTGCTTTAAACTATGGAAGATTAATGATTAAAAATAGATTTAAGCTTATTTTAAAAATTATTTTCATTTTTCGGCATTGGAATGAGAACTTTTCCAGGTAAAATGTTCCATTCTCTAATACCCCTATTAACGAATGAGTAATTCGCGATATCTGTTTTCTGTTCGCGTGCTTTGATTTTTAATTCATGATTGCCACGTCCTATATAGCTAGGGAGCTTAAACCTGGATTTCAGTTCTCCCCACCCCTCCGCGGAATTACATGCTTTGTACGTCCCGGCTAATCTAAATATTTTCCTTCTCGACTCTAATGATTCCCACTTCAAATGAGCTAGCATTTTACTTACACTTTCTGTTTCCTTGTGTGTGCCGACTACATACCTAGCCGCCTTCCTTTGTACACCTTCGAGCTTCTTAATAAGGTCTGTTTCGTGAGGATCCCATACACTCGTTGCATATTCTATAATCAGCCTGACCAGTGATTTGAACCCTCTTTCCCTTACTCCTTTCCCACTCCGTTTTAGGCTCCTCATTACGAAATTGAGATTCCTGTAAGCCTTTGCGACTATGTTCTCGACGTGCCTTCCCCATTTAAGGTTCTCGGTTAGCTTCACACCTAGATATTTGCATTCGGTTACGGCAAAAATGTTTTCGTTGTTAAGGGAGTGGCAATGCTGTATTATAGACTTTCCTGGATAACTTGATATGCTTACATTTAATAATATTAATTTCCATCCAGTTTACTTTAGTCCACTCGGCTAATTGATTTAAGTCATTTTGTAGAAGTTCGCGATCCTGAGCCTCCGTCTTACGCCTATATAATATGCAGTCGTCGGCAAATAATCTGATTTCGGACTTAATATTCCTTGGGAGGTCATTCACATAAATAAGGAATAGCAATGGCCCGAGAACGCTACCTTGTGGAATGCCTGAAGTAATATCTATCTCTTTAGAGAAAAAAATTCCGATTCTAACTCTCTGTTTCCTCTTTTTTAAGAAATTTTGTATCCAGTCAGTATCCCGATGGTCAATATTTTAATTACGGATCTTTGCAATTAGTAAGTCGTGAGGTACTTTATCGAATGCCTTTGCTAGGTCGATAACCACCGCATCGATTTCTTCCCTGATATCCATGGTTTCTGAAATATCTTGTACGAGTCCTAGGAGTTGTGTTTCACATGAGAACCCCGATCTGAATCCGTGTTGTCTCTTACTCAGCCAGTCGTTTTCTTTCCAAAATACACGAATGTAATCTGCTATAATATTCTCCATTACTTTGCAAACCTGTGACGTTAGGCTGATCGGTCTGTAGTTGTCTAACAATGATTTTAAGCCTCCTTTGTGAACTGGAATTATGTTCGCTTTCGTCCAATCGTCAGGAATAGAATTTTTATTTAGTGTAGCAATGAAAAGTGTTCTTAGATAAGGAACAATCGCATTATTTCCTAATTTTATCGCGTCACTGGGAATATCGTCTGGACCCTTCGATTTCCTATTTTTTTAGTTTTGAACCTTTCGCAAAATAATTGAATTTGAAATTTCTAAATAATTTGGGCAACTATCCCCTGCGAGAACATTCACCTCCCTCAATGATTCGTCTACTCCCTGATGGCCTTTGTTAAAGACTTGTGAGAACCATTTATTGAATTCTTCCTCTATGTCTTCATTTAGTGTTAGATTATCTCCGTCTGTAGAATTTATTGCGTGCACATAATTCCTATCCCCTTTACGTCTGCGCAACAGAGGTAAAGAGGATAGGATTTGTTATACAAACAAATCAAATACGAAGATTCTGGGAGGCCACAAGTGTATCTACAATTCTATATATCTGTTTTGTTCGTCACCTTAGAGTTAAGAGATGCAATATATTTCGATACATTATTACAGTATGATTTTGGCCAAATAATTTATTTTGGAATAAAAATTTCCATTTCATTCCGTAAAAAGAATATAAACCCGCGTCGTCATTGTCTTATTCAGTGGTGAAATAAAGTTAATATTATGGATTTCTGTTCCTTGCATAGTTTATTTCCAATATCTGTTTTTTGCCAACTTCATTGAGTTAATAGTTATCTTTTATCGTCTTTGACATAATAATGGCGTCGGATAACGTAGTAGATCATAAATTGCCATTTATTTATGTATATAATTGTGGACTCAATTCCTCGTACGACTGACGACCTATTTCCCGTCCATAAAAATGCTGCGTACTGCTAAGAAAGTAATTACTTCGGAAAGTTTACGTAAATTCAATATTTTCATAACATAATTGTTAATATAATAGAATAACGTTGTTTTTAATTCATTCGCCGCAATTAGTGGTTAAGATACAAGGAAAGGTAATGTTTTCAATAAAGCACAATTCTAAGAGACAAAGCGAGAGTCAATATCTTTTGTATCCGCCTAAATGTCGCATCTTCCAGACCATTGTCATCTTTTCGTAAATGGATTCCTTTCATCGGATTCAGACTTACTCCCCTTTCTCTCGCTCTTCAATGCTTAACACACTCTATGGAATAACAAGAATACTTCATTCCCAGCATTTCAAACATCTCAACAGCTAGTACAAGTGAAACGAAAAACATAACAACTCTAAATCGTCGTTTAGGGAAGTACTATCCCATTTTCAAAGCAAATTACACGAGTATCCAATGCAACTAACGCAGGACACTCTTCAGATTAGTATATTTCCAGCGCTCATTCATTTACTTGGTTATTACTAACGAATAAAAATATACTAATAGAAAGTGAAAGGTGTGTACTGGTAAACAATATTCGTAGTAAATATTACGGTCAAGCAATCAGGACGGTCAATCCGTCCGCCTCTTTCTTAAAGGAAACTAGGAGGAAACTAATTTTTCATATACGAGGAGTATACTATAAACGTACTATATATTGCGCACTATAACTTGAATTCAAACCCGATAAATGCGAACCTTAAAACATACTAGAAAAATATTGAGAGAATAAAAAAGGTCATGGTCGAAAGACATCCTTCGCACATTCTTTTAATTTAGTAAATTATCAAAAATACTTTTGGCTGATTTCTTTGTCTCACGCTTTTCGTTCAAACCATAAAGTGGTACGTAATAAATCTCACTCATTTCGAGTACTCATCCATCAAGTGTTTCGCTGAAAACGTACTCAATTCTCTTTTGAAACGCATAACTTACTGCAATAATTCGTCCAATTCATCAATATTCATTACTGATTCTTATAGCTACTTCTCCTTCTTGAGGCAAATTTCATTCTAAAGTGGCAAAAATTATGCTTAGCATAATTATGTATACCGGTTCACACCTCAAGAATACTCTCGCAAGTCTTAACGAAGGGAAATATCTCGTACTTAATAATAATAATAATCGTATTTATCTACATCTACATCTACATAAGTACCCTGCAAGCCGCCTTCCGGCGTGTGGCAGGGGGTGTAAACACCAAGAGTAGAATTACTTTTTTAATTTATTATTATCGCGTATCGTTCGCGGAAAAAAAGAGTCTCTAAAACGACTTGTCCTCGCGTCTATTTCTCTTATTTTACGCTCACTGTCGGATCGGGCAAAGTAGAATATTTATTTGGGCGAGATTGAGACAAAAGTCTCCTTTTTCATCTCACCGATCGTCATATTTCATACACGTTTATTAAATAAGATAGATATTGAGGTGTTTCGAATTCAACACTGCTGCAGTATGCTAGAAACGTTTTTCTTTTGTTTTTTTTTTAGTTTCTGATATAATCATTTCCTATTCTCTGTGTAACCTTCTTGTAAATACTATGCTTCTTCTGTGTTTTAGAATCTGTAACTTTTTCTTATTGTCAGTGAATTATTGCCATTGATTAACCAAAAACACGTTCCTTCATATACACTTACATAGATACATATATATATGAATAACTACTAAATTAACACTCAATATACCCAGATTAAAGCTGCAAAGATCTAACGTAGGGAATTATTTAGATGACGTCCAAGACTTAAGAGGAGATTCCGAGAAAAAACGGAAGATTTCAAAGAAGCACTGGAGCTTACGAATTTTTTTTACTGGCCACTCTCTTCCAAACTTTTTGCGAGGGATTCCCATGACACGTAAGCCGACTATCAGTCTTCAAAAATCATGTGCAAACAAAAACTAACCGCAACTCTTGAAGGGATACGTGAAAAATCGATTTTGAGAAAAAAGTACCATTTGCCAAAAATTGCTTCTCTCTTCTTTGTTGCTATATGTTCATTTCTAAATATTTCTTACCGTAAAACCAATTTTCCCATAATTTTAGTCACCTAATCAGAAGTCGTTATTATACCTTAAGCCTTTATATATGCCTATAACCGTTTGAACTTATTTTAAATAAATATTATTTATTGAAGTAAAAATATCGTATATTTTGACGAGATGAAATTAATATCATTAAATTTAGAATAAAGTCGTTTGTATACGTTATGACTACTTCATAAGGAGTTTTTAATGGATATTTAAGAGCAGCTAATTATCTAATGGCAACATTTTTTATAATTAAGTTGAAACGTAACATATCATAATTTAAAGAACCGTTTAAAGTTTAGGTTTTATAAATTACATAATTAATCAATTTCTTTGAAAATCTTATCTCTATTCCGCCTTAATTTCCCTAGATAATAGTATAATCATACTTATTTAACTCTTACATAATATCTGTCGAAACTGGTAGTTTCTGAGATCGATTTCTATAAATGTAATTTCCGATAATGTTTCCTCGAGAGAATTACAGAACTCTTTGGTTGAGAGATATCTTTGGGGAATTGCCAAAATGGAAAGGTATGGGAATTCCGGCATTCTTACAGCTTTATAAAAAGAGGAACACTGATTAAAAACGAGTAATTTAACAGATCGAAGACTTTCGTCGAACCCATTACGATTCGAAAGAAGATATTCAATCCTGAGATATCTCAAAAATATTAAATAGAAAAAAATCAACACCCACGACGGCATATGAGAAATCGTTGAGGACCTTCTGTTCTGTAAAGTTACGGAAATGTACGTCTTGAGTTATTAATAAATAATTAAGTTAATAGAACAAGCGATAGAAATACGTTCTACCGATAGTTAGTAGTATCTTCCATCAAATGTTTTCCCTTTTTCTACTACGCACATACCTCAGGCAATAAGGGTATAAGCATCACCATTTGCTATAAAACGATGAAATGTGCACATTCACTTCATTCTGCTAATTTGCAATCGCGATAATTCCTTATCTAAATTTTTGGATTGTCTCTTTAAGAATATCATTTTGTAACATTTTAAATGCCTAAGGTCATCATTTGTCCTATTATGATTTAAACTGCCGGGATTTAGGATTCTATAGGGAAATGATGGAAGATTCATAGATGTATAAAGGAGTAGTCAGTGAAACTCTGAGTTTAAATAAATTTGATTGGCTGTACGCCTTTTATCATTATATTGAAAATTTTTTCAAACGAAATTATGTTTTGACACTATTATATTTAACTCATATCCGTACCTACAGATCACGTTCACCTTAAACCTGTTCTAATACGTGATTTACCTTCAGAACAAAATATTTCTTTCCTTTTTTAGCGTATTAATCTTTGAGAAGACATGTAAATTTTAGACACATATGTGAGATATTCTATTCTCATTGTTTTATCTGTTTGTGTGTATTTTAAATAAACTATAGCTTGTGAATTAACTTTTGACCGAGGATCAACATTAATAATGGACTAAAGGGTCTAAATCTGTTCTAATCATGGAATTATTCATTCCTTTTTGCATATAAAGGCATGATTCTGAATGTGTTGAATAGCTGATATATGATTCATGGCAATGTAATCCCCGCAATATGAAATAGCTTTTTCTTAAAAGGTAGTAGACAGATATCAAAGATTTTAAGGGAGCTTATTGATGACTTCCACATCTTTTTGGGCGTGCAAAATATCAAAGTAAAGAATATAGGATAAGTTCATGAGAAGAGTTCAATACGCATAAAGATTGCAAAGTATGCCGGAGAGAGAGTATAATGTTTTAGGGAACGTTTGACAAGGAAGAGAAGAGGACATTACTACAGGGATTAGGATAAGGAAAGGAAATGCAGAGTTAAGAAATAATGAAAATCTTATCTGAGAAAGCCGAATTTACAATTAACCTCCCTAAACCATCCTCTCACTTTGTTCTTTTCACAACAATGTCCGTTCTTAAAGTTTAAATTGCTGAGTTTTGATGTGAAGCCCGATAATTCCCGTAAGAGGTCAAAATAAATATTTATTGCAAAGCATGCAAAGTTCGTTTTACTCTCTCTATCCGAAATGTCTTTCAGTGCAAGGTAGAGAAAATATATCTTTCATTAAGTTTTGCCTCAGTCTTATCCTTGGCTAAGATGACATGAAAGCAACTGAGGTATGAGTGATGCTGAATAATGGCGCTGATTAAGGTCTCTTCAACGAAATGCTACTAAGAGTATTACTTGTAACGTGATTGCGCTTTACTCACGTGGACTTGTTCCGCTAATAGCAGGAGTATTCAACCTTTTTATATGTTCCAACCTTCTTGATCTTTATTTGAATAACATTAGCTTTACTAGCGCCCCCTTCCCTAAAAAGTAAGATTTGAAGCAAGGAAATGATGAATACTTATATTCGAAATTGTATACATGCTTCATTTTTTCACTTTTACAACTGCCTCATTTTGCTAATTTAGTATTTCAACTAATGAGAGGCTGAATACCCTTTTCCATGCCAGCGCCCACACGGTTTATCAACATTTCCCAGGGAGGCGATATCGCCCCCGTTGAAGACCACTGACTTATAGCATTCAGGCTCGGTGAGGAAAGCAAGGTCAACCTACCTCACTCCTCATCTTGCTCACTGGGGCACAGTCACCTTTCCTAACTCACATCTACATAAAAATCCTGCAGGCCGCCCTTCGGCGTGTGGCGTGGCTATAAACACCAAGCGTTTGAGTTACGTCTTTAACTTATTGTTGTTGCGTATCGTTCGGGGAAGAATTATTCCCTAAAACGACTTGTTATGGCATTTGTTTATTTAATTTTTCCTTCTTTGTCGAATCAGCAGAAGTAGCCGGGGGTCGCATATTACCGATTAAGTCTTCCACAAATGTACTTTCTCTGAGTTCGTCAAGCAATCTCAGCTTAGATTCTAATCTACTTTCCTCCAAAGAATCCCAATCTGCTCTGAGAGCATTTTTGTAACGATTACTTTTTTATCGTAACATTTTTTAAACAAACTGCATCGTCTTGCGCTGCACTTTATCAAGTTTGCGGTCACACGTTTCATCAGCTGAATCCCATACACTCGCCGCATATTCCAGTTGAGTGCGGATGGATAATTCCAAGGAGAAGTAGCATTGCTCTCTAACCTTTTCATAGCATCTGCCTATCTCTGTTGTAATGGAAAAAGGATGAGGTTATTCGGTATTCGGGCAAAGTACTTTACAGGCATCTTCTAATAGCATCATGAACAAATTTTCGTGCACCATCTAGATGATACCAGGTTTAGTTCCAGCGACTAACTTGGAGGAATAAGGTTTACTTTAAAAACGGTTGCAACCTGTTTCATATCTTCATTTTTTTATCTACGACTAATCGCTTATTTCACCAAGGGTGACAGTTCTGTTTCTGGGAATAGAAACTGGAACTAGATGAATATGAATAAATTATTTCCGTGTTGAAGCGCTTTAAAAAAAAAAGTTACCCACCGCGTCTTTGCAACCGCGACTCGCAACGGTTCCTGATCACAAAAATAAATCTAGCCTGCGAAAGCAGATGAACGCATTCGAAATATTTCCCGGCTCTGAAGCGAGATGTCGCCGCAATCGTTCTACATTCGTCATGCGGGTCTTCCCACCGAAACGTAGCCGCAGACAGTCACTCTTTTGTTTCTGCCTCCAGATCCTGCTGCTGAGGTTCACACGGAACCTTTTTATCGCTCGTCTCGCCTTTGCTTTCATTCCTCGCAAATGCGGCTTATTCTTTTGCCCTCCCCTCCACCCCTCAAACACACCCCACCCCCGCCGCTCTAATCCCCTTATAACTAACCCTCCCGTATCCCCTTATTCTCTCTCTCTTTTCACCGTATCTCGCGATACATCTCTCTTTATGCTCTCCAATAGCTTTCAGGATTTTTAAAATGAAACTCGGACCCGAAAACGACCGCTTCTCCAATTTGTAAAGAGCTTCCTCCTCGACATGTCCTTTCTCCGTCTTCTTCTGTCACATCCACGTCCCCGACGTCCTCGTTCTTCTCTTTCATACACATTCACAGCAATTATACTCCAACTATTGTTTCCATTTTAAATTTGCATTAAAACAACCCTATCTAGATTTACCAGCGTTCCAATGCTCTTATTCATTCCATCGTTTTTAATCTGCCTCGCTTTCTTTCTATTTATCTAATATACTAGTGGAGAATGATGGGGATAAATTATTAAGGATCCGCTGCCATAAATGTAGGAACTAGAAATTATGTGTGGATTTCCATCAAGATTGAAGCTGATTTTTATTTTGAAACCTGACTCAGCTTTGTAAACTCTACTTCAAATTTCGCGTATTAACAGTTCTACTCTCTATTATCAATTATCGGTGAGAAATAGTCATCCAGTTTTTAGAATGTGAAGAAAATTTGTAGTTAAGATACAGAGAGATTACTATTTAAATCTGTGCTGAATGAAAATGTTAAACCTCTTTCAAGTTCTTTCATAAAAGTTGATAAAAATGGTGAATCAAATTGAGTGATGCGCAATCAGCCGGTTGATGAAGAACGTTTTTGGAATGAACATGTTTAATGGGCCTCCGCATTGTTACTTGGGTAAAGCGTTTGACTTGGGTGAAAGTGGTTGCAGGTTCAATTCCTGGTGGGAGCTCACGTGCGAATTGACCTTAGCTGTAAAAGCACTTTTAAAAATTACTACTACGTCGAGCAAGGGTATTATGAGAAACGCAAAAACTTAAAAAGATTATTCTTGTTTTGTTATCATAATGATTGAAAGATGATCAAGCCGAACGTCTTAAAGAAAAATGCTGATAAATAACTTATTTCTTGAAGAAATTCCATCCACAAAGTCCACCCTCTTAACGGTTTTTTCAAGAATTCTTTACAAGACGGTCAATTACGTGTAAATCGTATAATCATTTCTTTTCCCCGAGTGTAGTTACGCATTCTTCGAAGCGGATTCCTCTTGGCCTATTGAGCTTTCGAAAAATCAGTTGATTTATTTCCTCAGTCGTTAGAAATAATGCTTAAATTTCGATGGAACAACCCATCTTACATCCTTTTATATATTTGAATAATGTATGAATGATTTAATTGCCCGACTTCTAAAGAAATTGTTTTATTGCAACCAGTTTGATAAATTTCCTTGCCATAATATCTAATTGAAACAGCCAATGCAGTATGCTACATATTCCGAATGTTTTGGCTTAATATTTCCATTAGCCTATTTATAACCGCAACTATTTCCGTCTTGTATATCCCTAGTCATTCCTTCAGCTTGTGAATAGCTGAATGGTTCATATGCTGCTGTTATTTCCTGAAAGACTTCAAAGGATAAAGGAAGAATGTAAACTGGTTTTCTCCTCCGAAATTTTGAGAAATTTTTCATTACCTATCCCACTCGAACAGATTCTACCTTTATAGCCCATTTTTCATTAAGAACATTTTACAAACTTATACGGCCGAGTCTAACTCGGCACTCTTTTACGAACACATCCACTCATCCGGCAATCCGGATGAGAAAGGATAATAAAATGAAGAACGAAAAGAATTATATTCCCAAAATGGTGGGAAAATGTGGATTGTTGGAATTTTTTATTTCCAAGTTAAGAGGTAAAACATAGCTTCGCTTCGAAAATAAAATCTTAGCATGAATCAGAGGATTTTCGAAATTATAGAGATTTCATTTCCTTAAACAAACGTCTGAATGAACATAATTCGATATTATTATTTCGTAATTAGATATTAAAAGGGCACATCATAATTTTCACATCGTAATTTTCATCCATCTCGACATCGACGCCATAATGACGAAAATGGCTCAGCTTTTAAAGTCCGATAAGAAAATTCGTTGGTTCAAGAAAAAAGTTTCACATACTGACCTACTGATAGTGTATTCACTTACGTCTTTTATCTTCAAATCATTTTCGCGAATAAAAGTGAGGGATTTTCAATCATAAATGGAGATTTTTCTCGAAAGAATAATATTCAACGTAAATATATACCCAGAAACCAAATTCACTCGTGCAACGAAATAGGTTGCTTTTGCTTAGGCAAATAATGAACTAAGAATGGAAAAATTACCATTACTTTGCATTACCATTATGTCAGACAAATATGTGCATCATTCAATTGATTTTCTTTTAAACTTAAAGCTGCGTCAGAATCTCATTCACCATACTCTACTGTCTTTCTCTCCATCCTTCACTCCTTTGCGACCCAATCATTCATTCACTCTCCACTCATACATCATTTTCGTCATTCTCCTTTCATCTGCCTCCATGACAAAACTTTTTATTCTGAAAATTAAACCTGTGCAATCTTAGATTTTGTAAATTTTTAACTTTATTCGTTAAATTTCAAATACTCTATTACTTGATTTGACCCAAATAATTCTAAAACTTTTATCGGTATTGTTTGAGTATTTTACAATGAACCTACGTCTTTAGTTGAATTAAGTTCATCTGCACAAAATGAGTGTCGTAAATCTGCAGTGCTAAAGGAGGAAACAATTCGCCTCGATACAAATTGCAGGACTTCTTCGCCCACGCTTTCGACGAAAGACGGATGATGACGCAAACGATCACTTCCTTCAAATTCTCGCATTATCCCTAAAAATTCACGGCGTCCTCTTGTTCAGTAAGAAAACGATTTATTAAATTCACGAGTAAATAGGAATTTATAACTGAAGATATGATTCGAGGCTGATATCGGTGATTAGAGCGGATTCCGCGATGGAAAATATATCCCGAAATGCCCGGATAGGGACATTTGCAGTCTAACCAAAAGTTACTGCTTGACGCCGTCGACATATCTCACGTGTACTACACAGAACTAGAGACGAATGGAAGATGCGCTGCTAAATAGACTGCAAAATGGGTATCCTTCGCGCGGAATGGCTTGAGCCTACATAGTCCTAATTTGCCACTAATCTTAGCATAGAATTACAGTAATAAGATTTACTGCGGCCGTAACATTTCTCACGCTGTAATCACTGAAGTGCTTTAAAGTACACGCCATGGCGGTTTGTCACGACGCAGAACGTAGAAAAATTTAGCTTTAGGACTAATAATCACGAGAGAATAAACAAGTCTGTGTGTGTGTGTGTGTGATTCTGTGGAAACGCAGAAAAGGATTCAATTGTGTGTAGATAAGAAACGCGTAGTAGAATAATGAAATAAATACCACTCTGATCTCTGGAGGAAGGTCTTCTAAATTTATGTTATATAAAATAATTAGAGATACGTACGTTTTCTATCTTTGAATAACTATAACAAACATGAGCATTCGACCTAAAACCCCAACCTGGGTCTCTCAAGGAAAATAATTTGAAATATAAAAATTAAAAACACCACACCTAAATAATTATGCTGCCTGATCAACAAGTTTTCACGTTTATATTTCAAATGAACAAACATGCCTGTTTGGTATTTAAATTACACTGTTTGAGATAAGTTTAATCCAAAAATTAACCATATTCTAAGTAATATAAATGCTCTACTTGAAAGCCATTCGTTCGTTTAAAGATTTGAACAACAAGGAATCTTTATTTTCCACCCATATCCGTCATCATTAATATTTTATAAATGATAATTATAGGTAAACTTTAGTTTTTTGTTAATCTCGATTTTAGCATTGATTCTTTTTTGGATAAAATTTTCTTACTCTCCCAGCATATTAACGATAATTCCAACCAGGACCGATAAGAAAAATTATACTAAAGTTTACATAGTACGGTAAAAAATTCTAAATGTATTATAAATGTTAAAAGAAATCATATCGTAGTTATCCTCCATGGCTATTTCACTCAAGGGTCATAAGCACATTATACTCTCCTCATTTTATCACTCCGTTAACTAATAAATCAAATTTCAATTCTTTAGAAGAAACTTGTACATTTTGTATTCTTTCGATTTTACGTCGGAAATTCCTCTATATATAACATCATTTTAATGGATCCCTTCGGAATCTAAGTGTATTTTAAATACTTATATCCCTTCAAAATAAAATAATCATTCTTGACATCGTTTTCGATGTAAATCTATCAACTGTTGTTACTTCCGATTGAATCCCCGTCAAGTCTGGAGGAAAATACGGCTGATAAGATGTGATAGAGAGTTCCCACAATATATATATCTCTCTCTCTTTCTTTCTCTCTCCGTCTCTCTTTCTCTTTCGGCCTTTCGGGGCGTAAAAGCCAATAAGCACTAATGCTGCGGTCGGCGTTCGCTTAAAATGCGAAAAAAAAAAGACATCGACTAACGTGGCTTTTAAAAGCACGGCCTTTTGAAGTTCCCCTTCCCCTCCACTCCGTCAAAATGTTCACTCCTCGAACGCACTCAGGAATTTACTGTTATTAACATTTTTATCGATCAGTGACGACGCCTTGATGTTATTTTTCGATTTGAACCGTTTGAACGTGAAACAGAAAACGCAAAGAGGACGTGTGAACGGAAGGGTCTGATTTCTTAACACTATTTCGAAATGGGAAAAACTCCAATCTTCCTTCCCTTTCCCATCAGCTTTTTCAATCTCTGCTCCTCGCATTCTCGTGGGATCTGTATGTTAAACTGTCATTTGCATTTCATGTAACATTTATGTCATATCATATCATGTTATATCTAATCCATTATTAACTGTAATTGCTTTTATTAAAAAGCAATGGAGATTGTCTCAGTTTTTTCTGGAACAGTTTATAAGAAATATTTAACCCAAGCACTGAGCGGCGTTTTCTTCATGCAAACAAATCGCAGTTCCCGAGACTGTCACCTACTGTGGTAAATTACATCCCGATATCAATACGAAAAGCGACATTTTGGATTATTTTAAATTATTTTCGTTATCTTAGAAACGTAAGGCTTGTGCAAATATAATCTATCATTCTTTCATTACACCGCAATAGTAATCTTAGAAGATCTTTAATCGATATAAACACTCTCCTTTTATGAATTATTTCCCCAAAATAGAATTGCAAGATCACGCCCTCAATTCCTGAAGATATTATTTTAGTATTTTGAGTGCGATAAATGCCTACTAAGGTTGGAGAGCTGTATAAGAAAACGGATAAATTAAAACACTTAGAATTCAGCGTTAAAAATGTATAAAATAAATGAAATAATATTAGATGAAGCTATACACTGACAAAGATTTATTAAAATTGACCACTATAAATTCTTAAAGAAACTACATTCTTCCTTCGTTAAAGTAAAACTTTCAAGACCTCTAAATTACGAAAATGGACATTTACTGCCACGAGAAAAAGATACTTCTATTTATAAGATTTTACGTATTAGATCGCGGTGTAATTTTATCGAATATTTTTTTTCCACGAAAAAGTAAGTCAACTTACGAAACCGGTCGCCAATAAATACAGTGTGGAAAATTTACCAAGTGTATCCTTCTGCAAGCTGTCTAATGTTTCATCGGAATTCTGAATGTATTTCTTTTTCTACCGTAAATATTACCAATTGATATGCTGATTTGAAAATGTAAACGTTTAAACTAAAAGGATTAAGGTCGTGTATTATAATGTATACTTAAAATAGACTTTAACTAATGTTCACTTTAGGGCATGGTAATATAATGGTTTTTTAGAGTTATAGGGAAGATTTTAGGTAGTATGCATGTTAATAGATCATATATACGTATAGGAGATTTACTACATTCTTCACTTAAGCTCTGATAAACCATTATAATAACGAGCCCTAAAGTTAACAGTAGCTTAAGTCCATTTCAAGTATACATTACAAACCGGGCCTAAATCTTTTCAAGTGGAAGTCTTATCGATCAATAAGCACAGCGTCAGAAACGTCACAGGGTTGATTTTTACTCCAAAGGTTCAGATGACTGTCAATATTTTGAAAGCAAAGATACAGCTCACTCAAAATCTCTTTAAAACATCTAGAAGCCAAAAAACCAGTTTAAGGATAGAAGAGTAAGAGAAATACCATATTACCATTCAGATACGAATGCCATTTCTTTCAATTTAAATATATTATAATTTCATTTTCTTTCGACTTCATGCCTTCCTTAAAGTTTAGTTGTCGGCTAGAGCGCCGTAAAGCATTTCAATGCATCCCGAGGCCACCGAGTGAAGGATTGAGAATCCATGCAAAAAACCCAAGCTGACTGAATACACAATTTGTTGAAATAAACGAGATAGGAACAGTTAGAGAGGGGCATCTGGCCTAAGAAAAACATGCGACTCCCAACTCTCCAAGAGACCCTCGCGTCTCACAAACACTCACTTCCCTTTCAGCAAATCCGTTCGACCTTAAAACTATTTGCGTTGACTGAAAAAGTCAATGCTTCTATATAAACGTGGAGAGTGACCTCTTGGGACACTCTTTCTCTCCTATAATCGGATTCGGCCTCTACGTAGGAATTTTGCTCATCGAATACAGCTGGATGTTCAAAAAGGGATGTACAAAACTCAGAGTTTCTCTGAATTTGTAGGTGTAACAGCCGTGATTTATGCTCATAGATGCGGTGGTAGAAAAGAAATTAGACTACTTATACAATAAAAACCTATTTTATAAAATATAAATTTATGGATTCGTTTATGCTCCTCTACTCTACTCAGGCCCGATAATGCAGCCTCTAGCTCTAGAATTGTGACTCAGTTGGAACTATCAGAAAAACAACGTCATAAATTCAAAGCCCTCTCGCCGGTTGTTAGGAAGGAACCGACGGAACCCTGTGTGAATGATGTGACATATTTGGCACGAAAAACCGTGTGACAGTATTTTAGTAGTTGCCACCATCGGAAAGCAACATTCAAATGAGGGAGGAGATAAGGGAAGAAGAGAAATATTCTAATAAAACCCTTACAACGAACGCCGCACAACCAAACACTAAATAATCAATCTCTAATTTCAATGAAAATTAACGTTGCCTAAAACAGATTAATATTTCATTAAATGTTTGAGTAATTAAGCTAGTATAGGAATTATTTTCAAATTTAAGGATGATTCGTATCTGAAAAGGTTTGCATTAATACGAATTCTGTGTCGTTGTGTGATTATTCCGATTATATCGCGTCGAGAAAAAAGGCCTTTAATTTCTTTCATGCATATACTTGAAATTGTCAGCAATATTCTTCTTACTTCATTTCCAGTATTTAATTCTAAAAACAATGAACATATAAAGACGTTCTCATACATTCACCCTTTCCTCATTTTATTTATTAATAAGTGTGTAATTAATTTGTTCTCAGGTTTTTGTTACGAGAGGAAGTAGATAGTAGCAGTGGTGATTGTTCAATCGAGGTTGACGTAGTATCTGGTAAGCGTAATTATCAGTATCTGGTAACCTTCAGTTGGGTCAGTATATATCGATGACTCAACGGAAGCAATATCAATGTGGAAGGTGTAACACGAAAAGAAATATTATATGAGGAAACCCGCTTTTCTTCACCGAACGATTTGGTTCCTGCACGAAAATTATGCCAAAAGAGAAAACTTGTATTCAATGTAGATAAAAGTTCTGTAGTAGAATACTTCGGAAGAAAGGCAGATACGCTACCCACTTGGCTACTTGGGAGCTCCCGAAATACGCATATTCTTAAAATCTGCGAAAATGCAATAAGGAAACAAGGATTTTCATGCGAATATTCGTTAGGTGTGATAAGAAGGTAAACAATGATACTACTTCACAATGATAAGATATCCTTTAGAATGCGTGGCAATTATACGGGATCCTGCGGATAAAATGTGGGTGAACTAGAGAAGAGCCAGCGCAAGGTAATGCGCTTTGTTCAAAATTGCTAAGATAATACAGGAAGAGTAATATAAAATGCCCCCGGCTGCTGGTTGGAAAAAGAAGATTAGAAGCTACAATGGGATAGCTGAATAAATTTGAGAAGTAATTCAAGGCTCAATAAATTGAGAGTCCGTTTATGGGGCACGTAATTGGAATGATGCAACATCCCATCTTCCGTGCTAATATGAGATAAACTCAACGACAAAACGTTTAAATAAAAAAATATTCTTTCCTTGAACGATCGTTAGTAATCAAGAAAAGAAAACGGAGGATAGCGAGGTTTTCTATGTGTATAGTATCGTTAAAAGTGCTTCGACAGCTTCGGTCATTTCGCACGTAGGCCCCCACCGGGAATCGAACCCGGGACCACTTTCGCCGAAGTCGAACGCGTTGCCCACTTGCCTATCGGGAGCCTGTTTTCTATGTGCCGAGAGTTGGTTTGCAGGGTATTAATGCAGATATATTGTTATGAAATTCAAATTAATTCCTTTGCTCGATTCACTCAAACATAATCCTAAATGAGTATGCACACAAGTAATTTTCAGGAGTTGCCATATTCGATTTTTTAATAGTTTTAGGTATTCATCGACAACTTAAGTGTTAATATCGCTTTTAGCCGCAAATATCAGTTAATTTGTCGTCTTGTTAGAATATATTTACTGACATTTTAAGATGCTCAATCGAAAGTAAACGACTTTAATCTACTGCATTTTACTGGATAGTTTAATTAACAACAGATAGATAGACAAAATCTTATTTAGTTGCACCTCGTAAGTGGAAGGTCCAGATCTATTCTCGTGCTTGTGCACGTTTACGTATTCTCTCCTCTACTCCTCCATATCACCACAAGCTAATGCATGTGTATACAAAAGTCAAAGCATTCTTAATAGTTGACTTTGATGAATATAAATAAAAAGTATTTATATTTTTAAAGTTGCCGTTTTTCTGAGCCGTTAAACTTGCAGTTTCTGTACTCAGCTTTACGAACCAAAGGTATGGATTTTTCTAAACATGCATAGGTACATGGGACTGACCGCTTCTAAAGATCTCTCTAAGAATATGCAATTAGGCGTTGCTAAAGCACACAGCTTACGAAAAAGAAGAATGGATTGTGTTGGACACGCGATTCTCCTTAGAACACAGGAATACCAATTAAAATCCTCCTAATAAGCTGGTAAGGGAGAAATTTTTTCTTCTCTTGACTTTTAATATTTGATGAGCGCAGACTTGAATAGCCTAGCAATTATAGAGATAAAATTTACTGTAAAGACGAATTTTCGGATAATTCTCAAAATAAAATATCCGAAAATATAATGTATTAGAATATTTCACTATAAAAATATCAATCAATACAAATAACTAAATAATGATATTAATTACTATTACATCTTTTAAATAGCCGTTTTTCAAACGAGTCAACCAATGCCTTGTGTGCTCTGTAGACTAAGAGTAGGATTATAGGTAAAGATGATTGTCTGAAGAAAACGTGGTTAAAGGTAAACGAATAATGTAATAAACCTAATTTAATGTATGAAAATGTAATGACAAACGTTTTTCAATGAGCTATAGAGTTAAAATTGCTAACTTACGTTCCCGAATTAACTTCACAGCAATATTTTAATGCTAACATATATATGCACACGCGTTTGTGCCGGCAACAGTTTATCTGCGACTGTGGATGTAGATATACTGACACCAAAGAGTAGGGAGTCTACCATGCATGACATGCAGAGGCGTAGCTAAAGGGATGGCTTTGGGGGTTGAAACCCCCATGAGAACAGAGCTAACAATAAAGGAAAGCGTGCAAGAGGATGGCCTCTCGCATGGTCATAAAAACACCGCATTATATACTAAACCAAGCACGCTTATACACTAAAAGGTTGAAATGTATGTATGTAATTAAGGATGAAAAATACATTCATACAAGCAATAATTCAATTGATGATTTGAAAGAGGAATCTAATTACTTTTTTAATTTCTGGTAAGTACTCATGCAAAAATGTAGGCCTGAAAAGACCGGAAGGGTTCAAGCTATCTCACACAAAATAAATTGGTTTAATGAAGATCTGTTAAGGATGACGGATAAAGTAATTAATCTATATGAGCAATTAATTAGCAATGCCAATCCAGAGTTAAAGTCTCAGTATACAGTGCAAATGTAGAAACTACAAAAATGCCTTCAGACAACCTAATAACAAATACGTATATTGGAACATCAAGTAATAAAAGCAAATCTTTATAGTATGTAATCAAAGCTGAGATATAGTGTAAATCAGATAGTTGTTCAATTGACATTTCACCTGATATTTTTAACATTTACTTCACTAATGTTATAGACAAAATGGCGGATGCCTCAAATATATAACAGCTTGATGAGTGTAATGATAAACTTACTTGCTCCAAACAAAGTAAAAAACTGGATGTTACAGTCTGTCAGTAAAGGTAGCATCAAATAAAATAACTACATATCAATGACTTCACTGACGAAATACGAGCACATCTTGGAAATAAAAACAAACCACTGTCAGATCTTCCTTTATCATTTCCCTTTGTCTCCATTCATCAATCTTCTTAATCGACATATTTTACATTACCGTGGTTATAAAGGTGATACACGTTTAAATAAATCAGTTTCTATTTTCAGTAGGTTTTGGGTCAATGTATTCCTGGCGCTACTCCATGGCACTAAGCCCCCCATGGATAAACCCTGACTACGCCCCTGATGACAACTAATCATAATCCTCTCGGCTATGATCATAATATTTCGATGCAAATCAGAGTGCGTACTTGGTATCTCTACACCCAGGACCTTCGAACGTCCCTCGATTTCCCTACACTTCATATTTAATCATGGAACGTAATTTTCGATAACTTTCTCTCCCTCAGACAGAACTGTGGCAGAAAGATGCCAATTCTTGTACGATGATAATCTAACAAGATGGAGACGGGATCATTGGAGAAGAGTCTCCTTTTGGGTGCAATTTCTCTCCTCTAAGCCCCGCTAATACGCTTCGATTCGCTGCCTTAATTCGCCAAATGGAGTGCGATGAGAAAATTTGCAAGCTGATTATTAATTAAGCAGACGAGGGAAACGGAGGGTTTTGGAGTTCGAAAAATAGAAGGAGAGAGAGTAAGTATCAAAAGTGGATTTTGATTAAGAAGTCTTGTTGGAAGAAAATAAAGACGATGGGAGAGATAAATGTATCAAGTATGTATTCACGAATGATTGCAACCATATTAGGCGACAGGACGACTTCGATTTTTGGAATCCTTATCCAGTCTGTATTTTAACTTTATTCTGTCTGTATATCATGAAAAGTTTGAAATTCGGAAATCTTTTATGAGTTTTTCCAGGGACGTAGCCAGGAGTTGACCACGGTTAGAGCCATGGAGTAAACACTGTATTGCCTACAATCCAGAGGAAGCAAACTTACGTCCAAAATCTAGTGAAAAAAGAAACTGATTTATTTTAATATGTACACCCAGCGAATCCTTAGTGGTGTTTATATGGCATAATTGTGAGAAGCCATCATCTCACACGCTTTAGTTTATTTTTGGCTCTGTTCTCATGGGGGGGTTTGAATCCCCAAAACAACTCTCTTGGTTACTCCTCTGAGTTTGCCTTCACTCAAAGAACGGGAAATGGCGAGAATGATTAATTATTAATTAACGAGTTTGTGGGAATGTAATTTAAACGGATCACCACAAGAGACAACTAAAACCAATTCTGGCTATAAATACTCGTAACGCTTCTTTAATGTCTCCTTCATCTTTATGAAAATATATAGGAGTAAAGGTATTAGATGGGCTATGTTTAAATTGAATAATGAATTGTCATTTGTGAACAAAAATACATGTATACATTTACAACCTGATTTTTTTAAATTACGTCTTATTTTATAAATTATATGTGTAAAGAGAGAGATTTCTGATTATAGTGTTGTAGAAAAAACAAGAAAATATCGCAATCTATGTATCTTATTGGTTGCTACAAGTGATTGTTAATTGATTCTAATTTGACGGAAGTATTGTAAGGTTACTACTGTAAATATTGTACGGTTAGTGGGTAATAAGCGTATTGAAGCGGAAGTGTTCCACATTTGTAGAACTAGAGATTTTGATTTGTAGCAATTATGGATAATATACTGAGTGATTCCCTCCGGTTTAGGATTCCTTATCAATAATCGTTAAGTAAATAATCCTAATGTGAGTATTAATCACTTTCAGGAAGTAAGATGGAGTATAATTTTTCCTTTTAAATGCTTTTTAAGAAAAAGCATAAGCTCTCTCGTCCATCTCCTTAATATCACGCTCCATACGTATTTCTGGGACGAATTCTTGGGAGATATTTGTCGCATGGACTAATATCCGCTCCAACCTACTTTCAGACTTAATGGAATGGAAAGAATTAAATTTTAACTATTGTGTTCCGTGCTCTACCTTTGAAAGGCGTAATTGCAGGCTGCAGCCAGCCTTTTGCGGATCATTCTATTTCCTTCGCATATTTCGATGTGAAAAATGCTCTTCTGAAAGTGATGAGCTTGTACTTAAAGCATCCTGGTTGCATAACTCTATTCACCGGCTAGCTAACTAGATAGAAAGTGTGTGGGATAGCTTACGAACCTCGTGAAAGCATACGTGGGTTTCAATATTAACTAAATAGTCTCGGCAGTGTAATCATTTTAAAAGTATAGTATCGATTTAGAACCGCGAAACCCCCAGTAAAGTACGCATTAGTGAAATGCTCCATCGACTTTGTCTTGCTGGACTCTTTGTTTTCATGTCAGCCTCGTTTGTCATGCAGAAAAGCGCCACAATACACACCATCCACGGCCACGTCCTCTATGAAGTGCCACATAGAAAACGTAGTCATGGACGATGCCTCTTAGTCGGACGCATCATTCGCCCTTGCCTACAAAGTCTGTAATAAATGGTGTCTGAATGTTATGGAACAATCTTCATCCTAAAGAGTGAAAAACCGAAATTATCCTCGATTAAAGACTTATGAATAAGAATTATTATTATTAGGTAGATATAATACTGAAAAAATCCTTATAAAATATATCCTTGAAAAAAAGGAAATATTAGAAGCTAGGCTGCGATTACTCGATAAATTCGGAGGAAGTACATTTGCGATTGACGTATCCGGTACTGCGCGACCCCCTGCTATGTCCGACAACGAGCGTAAAATAAAAGAAACAGACGTGAGGACAAGTCGTTTTATGGACTGATTCTTTATACGCTACAGAAATAAGCTAAAAAGGTAGCTCGAACACTTGGTGTTTACTCCCCGTGCAACACGCCGAAAGGCGGTTTACAGGGTGTTAAAGTAGATGTAGTTATTTCGTTATTTTCCTTTCGAGGTTTATTTGTTATTTGGATTTCAATATAAATTTTCACCAACCTCAAGAGTAGTGGTGAGAATTCTGTAATATAAAAGAGTTGAACTTAACGATGAGCTAAAATAAATGTAGGAATAATAATCACGTCATCTCTTAAAAAAGGAATTAATTGACCCTATTTTCTCCTATCTTTTCTTTTTGATTAAACTTAAATTCGTAAAGTAATGCTTATAAAATTATCAATGAATATCGCAAATAAAATGCTTCTACAAAGAATTTCATATGTTATCTCAATTTAAAATGTCTCACAAGAAATATTATAAGACACCTTTGAATGTCTGTCTGTAAAGTCTTCAGCCAGAATGCTGATTTGAACCACATCCCCTCCATCATAATCTATGAAAAACTTCGGAGAGGGGGGTGAGGTGACCAGGCAAAATGAGGATTGAGGAGGTTTGCCATTGCTTTCCTCACTGAGACAAAATGCTACAAGCGGAACAAGTCTGTGTAAGTGAAGCACAATCACTCTACGAATAACACTTTCCATGGCATTCAAAATGGAGGGACCTTAGTCAATTTAGCATCACTCATACCTCAGCAGATTTCATATTATCACAGCTATGAACATAACTTAGACAAAAGTAAATGAAAGATACTATTATTCCCTATCCTGTAACAAAAGACAAATGAAAAATATCCCATTCATCAGGGTATGGTATGCAGCAAGACCTTTGAATATAAACCGAAAATTCCAGGTTTCAATTTTTAAAATTAAAATAATAACTCAACTCATTAATATTACAACGATAAATATCGAAAAATGCTGGACGAAACGTGTAATGTAGTTATTCTGAAAGCTTTGAAGTCCTGCTGAAGATGATATTCTATGGAGGCAAAGGGAGACCAAGTTACTATGTGGACGATCGAAACTGATCCCATTCGGATTGTAAAGACGAGGAGACCAATTTCAACTAATTTAAATTATCGTAACATTTGAAAAGAACTTTCTCTTTCGTTGCGCGAAGGCAATAAATTAGCCAAAGTCAAGTTCTTAAGCGTAGCGACGCAGAGCCACTGCGTAGCTAACATTCTCCCTCACTGCCGTTTGTCTTATTCATTCTTTTCTCGGATTCCTCTGCTGAGAATTCAATTCAGTAACTCTCACTGGGCCACAGAAGATGGAGCAATAATGGTGAATTGTGCTGTTAAAGATCGGCAACATAACGTAAAGTTAGCCCTGAGGTAAACTTAAACCCTTATTCTAACAAACCGTATTATATACCATATTAAACATTAACTAGCAGTTAAAATGACGGTTAGCTCAATTACAAGATTGAGAGAGGTTTAAATATGAACATCATGATTAACCGCAAAGCATTATGTATGTAAACAAACAAAAAGGTGGATAGGTATTGGTGAAAAGCTCCTTAACTAAGGGGTATATAATTTAATAATACATTCCATGTCACTAAATAGTAGTTAAACTTAACCCTCAGTTTATTTGACAAACAGATTTGAGTAATAATAATAATTTATTTAATGGAAAGAGGAAGATGATCCCAATTATTATTATTTATTCTTTGGGCGAGATTAGGTTAAAATGGCCTGTCTTCCACCTGACCTCTGGAGATATTACATTGTATTACTAATTATATTACATTAATAAATGGAAATAATTTACTAAAATTAACTTAAATCTAAAATTTTTTATACATTCATATTAATGTTTATTATTATAAACGAACACACAACCATTCTCTAACCGGAAAAACGATAAGCCGGGACTCTAACCCAAGACCTTGGGTTTAGAGGTTCTATCCTCTAAGTTGCGGACAAATTTTACAGCCGTGAGAAGTCAATACATGCATGCTTTAATGCAGCTTCCGAGGCATTCAATTTCGCCGTCAATGTTTCAAAAGTCTCTTCTACTCGTTTTATAGCTCCACTTCTATACCAAAGTGCATTTCAATCCCCTATGCTCAATCACTACGCTTTTTTGCTTCAAACGTATCCTTACATCTTTTTACATATTATCTTCCAGTCACAAGAATGAAAATGTAATTTTGCGAACGGATGTGATGTGCAAACGGATTTTCTTCAATAAATATTTCTCCAAATTAAAGAATAAAATCTATAAGCTCTTTGTTTAAACCATATAAAAATTGTATATATGGTAAAGGTTGAATTGACATTACCACTCTTTTATTTAATATAAACAGAAATAAGGATCTAGAACATCTTCACTGATGCCGGCATAGGAAATCCTTTTCATCAGACTTGAAGTCACATCACAAAGGATAAGGTTCATCTAATTCAACCTTGGCTGAGTAAATGGATAAGTGACGATAACTTCCAAGTACTTGAAAAACTATGATGTGCGAGTAGAGTCTTTGACCGGGGATATGAGAAACTGAAAAGTTAATTATAAAAGGGTTATCTCTTCTAAGAATTTCCAATTTCATAATGGCGCAGATGAAAAAAGAATGCGGAAAGTTGGAACATTCTTTCGTAGGGGAAATCACTTTAGCAAAAGTTCTATAGTAGAAGTTCTGCGGGCAAAATTATTTGAACTGAAATTTGATAACGATCCTCCAAGCCTTGTTTCCGATTATAAACTGTCGATACTTCACTGAATAGCTATATATTCTTCCAAGTTCCAATTTCCACATTCTTCATTTTCATCAGTTTACAAAAGGACTGATTCTATATTTTTTCCTAAACATACTCACTAATGCGTAATTCGATGATTCGACGTTATAAAAAAGTAAGAATAGATATATTTAACAGAGACTTAGATTTGACATAAATATTAATGAATTAATCCAAGTAGATCTTTCGTCGTTCAATGGCAACTGACCACGACAGATTTTACATCTAACTTTGTATCGTATTCCCCTTCTACTGAATGAAAGAGGTTTGGGTACTTTAAAATGTACTCAAACATCCAATGCATAAAAATAAAACACGAAATGCATGAAGCATTCTTTGGTGAAACTTTTCGAATTTTCGACGTAGTTTCAAAATTAAAACAGATCACGTTAATTTTCTTTCAGCACGTACAAACATTCTGATGCGAGTTCAAAGTCGGAGGTCCGTTTAAAAAATAAGCATTGCGTATCTTTCTTTCTCTTTTACTGACGAGGAACTCTGCTATGGAATGAGAGAATTCAGGTTTCGACGAGGAAATCCTGCAGTTTTATTGAAATGCCAATTCAGCGGTCGGAATCGATGGCATTTCCGAAAAACTCTTTCCCTCTTCCTTTTGTCTTTTCCGAAGCGATCTGTCGTTCCCCGAGGAACCTCGCGAATCCAACTTCCGAGTTTGTGTTCTCTTTAATCCTCTTGGATTTCAATCGCTCGATCGTTTAGACACCGCCCACTGAATCCATTAGTCTCAGTTTTTCTTGATGTTAGTTCATTTCATGATCTCCCTCGGACGCCACTCGCAATCTAGCGAAATCAAAATCCTTTAAAAGGATTAGGATACGATAAAGGAAAATTTTTCTTGTAGATTATAAGACATCTGACTTCTTAAAATAATATCTAAGCTAAAACTAACCTAGTCTAACTAGTCTAAAAATATTTCTTTCCTTCTCCTTCATGTTGAACTTCATATTAACCGTGTTTGACTAAATTAATGTTTACTTACAGTACAGTAGAAGTAGCATAGTACAGTATAGTGCAATAGTAGTAGTAGTTTGACTAAATTAATGTTTACTTATACGTAGTACTTACAAACGTATCCTCTCCCTTTATCTTTATATATATGTATCTTTCTTCCATCTGATAACGAAAATGCGTCGATAATTTCCTCTGCATTCATTATTCGTAATAGCGTTTTTATTATCTCTGTGCTTTCATTTTTTCGCTCCACTTCTTTCGGGCGTTTTCCTTCACTGTGGATTTTTCTTTGTAAATCTCCAGTTGAAAAGTTTTCCCCTCAACACAAATCTTTATCTTTACTTGTATGTATCATCTTGTTTATATCTATTAGTTTGTATGTATTTATTTTTATCCACTAGCTAGTATGTATTATCTATTATCTAATATTTGCTTCTTAATTGCATTTATTGGCTTCCTTTTCTAGATTTAAGTTAATTGCACTCAATCGTTTTACGTAATATTTAAGATTGATATATAATAATTTCATAGGTTAGGTGGATGTGAGACTATTTTGACCTCGACGAAACGGTAGAATAATAATAATACAAAACCGCTATCTTTCCTATATTCCACTAAAATAAACTCCCTCCCTTGCAGCACGCTCTGGAATCCAAGGAAATCTTTTCGAATTTCCATTAAGATAGATGTTTCTCTGTCTTTTATAACAGTTTATATAGTACAAGCACTCTGTAAGATATAGAAAATGCATATTTCGTTTATTTATATCTCAGTCCTGTTCATAGTTGTGATTAACGAGAGGTATCAATGTATGAACGAGACTCATCTTCATTTATCCTTACGAAAAGCTATATGATTTGTTTTTGAAGGGATTATCGTGCTTCATTTCTGTAAACTTGCTACTAAATTTTTACTAAATTTTTAGCATTCTTGCTTAATAGGGAAAGTATAGCAAATTGCCTCAATTCTCACCCTGCCAAGAAAGCCTCTTTCTCCCGAGTTTTTGGTAATGAACGGGTGAGAGTTTGAGGTTAAAACCAACCTTTTCGGATGAGTACTGTACAGACAGAAAATTTTCCTTCGAAATCTTCCCTGTTAAAAGTTCGCACAGTCTTCTCTCTTCCGCATCTCCCTGCGGTCCCCTTCCGTAATTTGAAATATCGCAAACGTATCAACCATGTGAAATTGAGGTGCTCAAGAAAGCGTCTTCAGGTACCATTCAATCCAATTCCAACAGCTCCATTTCCAGTTTCGTGGGATGGCACATACCTTTGCATCTTCTCCGCTTCCTTAAACCTCATCTTCTGAGAATAGTTTCCATCTCGGTTCCAGCTCCTCAATAAACATTACTTTAGAGTACATGACCGCGTTCTTTGTATACCCACGTCCCATTGGGTTGCTATTCCCAACGGCCTTGAGATGTTCTACAATTATATAGAATAAAACTATTTTATTATAATGATTAGGATTTTACATCGAACATTTATTCCTCATTTATGCCTCTTTGCTGTCATTCTTTTGCTTCTACCTGATGCTGATGATATTCTACTCCATTCCCCATATTATCTCCTCTCCCAAGGGTGTCACTGATTCGCACATAATTCCCTCCAAGGTAAAATTACCTATCAAATTCCAATTTCGTGGCACATTAAACAAGGCCCTTCGGTCTAAATTCAAAGTCGGAAAGAAAACAATCTCAGAATGTGTAATAAAATATTTTGGTGGTAGCATCAAGAAATTCTATTAGAAAATAGATACACCTCACAAAATATAAATAAGTAATGAAGAATATGTTACCCTCGGATATAGCGCAGCTCATTGGTTGGAATGCACTGATGAACGGGAAATTTGAGACAATCTTACGCAGTTCTGAATTCCGTCTTCTGTATTTCTACATTTTCCACGATTTTAAATGGATCAATAAATCACATATGTAAATTACACTCGTAAATTCCCGCTAAAACACTAGCTTTTGATGCTCCAGATATATGGATCCACCTGCCTATTGAGTATTCAGCCGCATTGGTCGGTAGGGACCTCATACCCTCTACCATTAGCTACGAAGAGATAGGGGAGAGAAATGAGGCTTACTAAGCATGAGGCATGAGGCGGTTTGCGCTTGCTTTTCTCACTGAACCAGAATGCTATAAGCAGAACAAGCCCACGTTATTAAAGTACAATGACTCTATGAGTAATACTTTTCGTAACACTGCATAAGAAAGAAACCTTAATTAATGCTATTATTCAGCGAAAGTCATGTCTCAGTAGCTTTCATATCGTCACTGCCATGAACAAAACTGAGACAAAAGTAAAGAAGAGATACATTTTTCTCTATTCCGAACCAAAAGATAAATGATATGTGTTTCATACATCAAGATATAGTAGCAGGACCGTTGACCCATCAACCGAAATTTTATATACCTATTTTTGAAGTTTAAAAAAGTTTTATCTTTTTTGCACACCAAGTCCTTCTTGGAAATAAAGCGCTAATTTTAGGCAATACAATAAATGAATTAACATTTGGACGAAATGTAAGCATTTCATTTAGATTCGTAACAATTTTGAGCCCAAAATCCGTTTGAAAGGTGCTTAAACATATCTCGCAATTTATCTACTGCGATGAGAGTGATACTTTCAACAACTAATTGTCAGGTTTAAATAAATTAAAACAATATCAACAACCTTGCAAATATTGGGAACGTATTTTCCGCAGCCTGTAATTTGGTCCGCGGTGATTCGGTCCGCTACGATTTGGTCCCACGACCATTTGATCCCGCGACGATTTGGTCCGCGAAGATTTGGTCCACGGCGACTGGGCGTCCTCATCGATATTTATCTCTGAAGCAACACTCATTTATCTCAGGATGCGTATTCTCTGCATATCAAAGACTTGAAATTAAAAATAAACGATATTTTTACGTCCGGATAAATGCTTTCCTCCCCTATTGCACGCTCCGATTCCAGTAAGGCATACTTCTAATTATTTTTTGACAAAAGGTTAAATACAACCAAAATTATTGCAGTCTATCCTGCAATAACAATAACTATTAATTATGACAAATCTTAGCCTTGCCCAACAACCAATTTATCGCGTGTAGTTACTAAATCATCGTAGCACCCAGTCGCCGCGGACCAAATTGTAGCGGACCAAATCACCGCGGACCAAATTTCCGGGTGCCCACATTTTCATTTATTCGAGAAAATGAATAAGGACTAAAATACTTATAAAGACAAATATTTTTCCACCAACGAATCCAGTGTTAACCGGGAAACGTACGATAAACAAATGTTTCCGTTTCCATTTTGATTTCTTCGTACCAATAGTCAGTCTCTTATAGTAAATGCAAGCTAACTTTAAACTTCCTATCAGACAAAATATATTGATCTCATAATTGATTCTGTGTATTTTTCCGGTATTTCTCGTCGTCTTTCTTTTTTTTATTCGGTAAAGACGAGAAGAGAATATTGAATAATATGATTATAATATCGAAAATTCCTCTTCACAAAATTAAAGAGGGCGTCTTATTACACCTTTACCACGTTAATTCACACTTCGGAGATTTTGCTTATTTTCGAGGGTAAATTGTTGACTGGAATCATGTTCCCACAATTATATCAGTAAGAGCTCTTTTTAGTAAGTTCAACAATATCTGTTACAGGTATGCCTAGCCTTACCTTGTAAATGCTATCTGTACAGTACAGTTTCGTAATTTTTTCACTCGCGATACGCTGAAGTATACCCCGAATGTGAGCCTCTGCGTTCGTAGATGCTGCTGATTCCGTAGGAAAGTCGACGGATGAATGTCAATTATTTCGCAAGGAACGCGTGTTTTTTTGCGCTGCGTTCAGTCGGGTGGGAATGACGTGGGCTCCCCGCATATGAAGACAGAAACTCGATTGTATGAGCCTCGGTCAGCCCTTCAATTATTTAGCAACCGCGGCGGGGGACATATTCGTTTGCATCAACAGTCGATTTTAATCGGATGTTACGGAGATATCTCAACCAAAATCTGCCTATCAAGCCTCTCAACCCTTGTCAAACCACGAAGCTAGATGGGACGTGAAAGTACAGTGAAATAGGGTGATATTCGAATATTTAAGACAAAAATACGCATTTCGATGCAAAATAATGCTTCCATATTGATTTACGGGCATAGAAATTATTTCCATTCCTTCGAGATCTCGAAAACCCAGACATTTTATTCGAGTAATCGAGTCTTATTTAAGAAACTGAAAGAAGAATCCCCAAAAATTACTACTTCCTGAAAGATCGACATCTTTCCCGAAGTTGTGGAATTCCAAAGCGTAGGAAAATGTACCTGAGGTAATGAAAACTAAAATGGATTCAATTATTTCTCAAAGCAAAGACAGAATGGCCATATTTTAATAAATATTAAGAACTAAAAGTAGAAAATATAAAGATAGTCTGGAAACCATATATTAAATAAGTACTCCACAGCTTCTGTGAGGGTAATTTCTTTGAATGAGTAAGTATTGCCGAAATTTCGA
This sequence comes from Ladona fulva, assembly GCA_000376725.2. Classification (NCBI taxonomy): domain Eukaryota; kingdom Metazoa; phylum Arthropoda; class Insecta; order Odonata; family Libellulidae; genus Ladona; species Ladona fulva. Next base: position 206,546 of record KZ308331.1, on the reverse strand, counting down.
TACTTTTCAAGTAGCAGTTCCTTAAACGACAACTTTATTATTTGAACTATAATAAACGGAATTAGAAGTATATACGATATGCTACAGGAGTAGATACATACGATATGCTACACGTTAATTTATAATATTTAGCTCAACTATAGTCTTCCGAGAAAGCCATTAACAAAAATGCAAAGATTACCAGGTAATCTCAATTAATTACTGTTCAAGTCACTTGGTATCGAATAACTAAATACTTTAGAAGTACATATTAAAGTCATAACACAGATCAAATCGAAAATATTTAAGAATATTCTACAAAATAATAAATTCGAGAATATAAGAGAATTAAATTAAATATGCGATGTTGTTTGAGATTGGCTTGGCGTTGTTTTAATCGGTAGTAAACAATTACATTATCTCGATAAATTATCACGTTAAGTCTTGAACCACAAATTTCACCCCTGACATTAACGAACAGTTAAGTGTAACTCTTAATGTAAACGCGAAAACTTGAAAAAAATAAAATTTTCTGATTGAGCTATTTTTGTTACCTATAAACTTTAAGAGAGACCTATACTCTTTCGTATAACAAGTCTTTAATTGAATAGTAACTAAATTAGAGATTTTCTTGACCTCTCAATGCTGAAAATCGATATTTGGCGTCTTAATAAACCTTACGCTGCCATAATTGATACCCTCACGAGGCCCCAAAAAGTTTCAAAATTAATGCCCAAAAAAATGGTTATTAATTTGACGCGTCATAGCGGCATTAGCGCGCTCTGGCGGGGAAAGAATCGTTTTTTGGGGCCACGTGATAAATAAGCCCGTCGCATTCAGCGGGTTTTAATGTTTGTTCGGATATATCCATACAGCTCAGCGCAAGAGTCGAGCTATTGTGCGTAAATGAGCTTTTGGTATTCGAGACAATAATGAAGTTCCCGCCTGCACCAATACCTTTAGTGGCTATGATAACAGCCCGATATATTAAAAAGACTTATGTAGGCTTTATAGACTTATATAGACAAAAAACTTTAAATTTAAAAAAGACTAAATTATTTACGAATCATTCAGTGATTTACTCGTTAAAAACGTTTTCATTTGGAAAATTCCTTTAAAACGCCTTTATAAAAGGGATTGCGACATGGGTTCACTCACAAAGAGCTAGGGTTAACAAGAAAGGAAATCTATTTTGCCTACATCCAATTTCCATCAAAAGTACTTACAAATAGTACTATTTTGCGATAAATACGTTATCCTCTCAATTCCATGTGCATACATACACAGGAAAATCAACTCATAGTGGTAATGAAACACTGTTAGCAGCTATTTTAAAACATATCATCGTAAGAAATAGTAAACTATTCAAAACTTACTTCTCCTCTTCATAAAATCCCATCTATTTATGAGATATTTGTTGAAAAATATACCCAAATACATTTCTGTGGGACGTTTAATCTTAAAATTGCTATAAAATTCAAATGAAATTTTTAAACGAAGCGTGTAATTTTATGAAAACTAGCATTGAGATAGGATGAGGTGAGACAGAGAGGCACCAATTAAGATTACCATTTCGGTTAAAGAATAATATACCATTAGGCTGAAAATATGCTGAATAGCATTTTAGAGATACCTTTAAAAAGGTAATAATTCTCAAAGGGTTTTCAAAACCGTTATTACACAAATCTACTTCGAAATTTTTAAATCATTCAACGCAACAAGAGTTTCTTGGAAAAAAATCGAGGTGTTATGCAACCAAAGAAGGAGCTATGAAAGTTCGCCTAGATGAGATTAATGGTGATAAATTAAGCTGATAAGGATGAAAGCTAGCCCACGCTTTATTAATAGTTGCTATTCCAAACACTGCAGACGCACTCAATGAAGGATAATAGAGTTGCGGCAGTTCAGGGCCTCATTTTCGCTATCTCATTAAGCTGCCACTATCGCATTATGGGATGTAACTTCCTTAGAGCAGAAATCCGAGCTGCAATGGCAGAGGGATTCGAGAGCTCTCTATCTGATTGGCAACACCGAGTATCAAAGAAATGTCAAAAGAAAATATTCATTTAATACTGATAAAATGGTTAACTCGGAAATTCCGGAGCGACTTTCATTGCATCAAAATTCCGTTATTGATTTGAAATCTTCGATGGATTAATCATCTAACTAGTGATCCATGTTTACACTCTAAAATGATACACAAATGTACACACAACGAATAAGAATCAAAGTTAACTCGTAATCCAATAGAATACCACAAATCACATTTTCCACTATGATCGTCGAGCTGAAATGTTGAAGTTTTCCAATATCACAGGAAAGATTCACTCCAGTTTTATGCCAACAGAATATCACGTTGAAATGTTCAATATCAAGCTTGCGTAATAAATGTGACATCAAAGCTTACACTTACACTGTCATCACTGAAAATCTGCAATTTTAATGAACAAGGATTCAAGGTGCGATTTCAAGAAAGGCGAAGGAATAAAATTATTTCGGAAAGTAATTTGTGAAACGTCATAAGGTTACTAGATACATTCTCTCAGCAGAAAAAAATTAAGCAGAATATTCTAATTAAACATTGCATTTGATTCAGGTGAATAGTGAGAACCGATACCTTAGAATAAATTATAGTATATAATATTCTGAAACTACTTTGCATCTTTAATGGGGCGACAGGTTACTCAAAGAAAAATTAGATTAGAAGGATATCTGATTGTAAAACAAGAACGCAGGTCTAAATTTTAAAATATTCCTGTCTACTGTTTGTATCAAGGAAAATATCGGGAAAATCAATGCGGGAATACCATTGATCGACTTTAACATTATTGATCTTAATTAGACAAAAAATTAACCTGGCAATTTTAGAGCATATATACTGAAAATTTAGGAAATAAACGTACAACATGTGCCCACTTACTTAAGTGATCTACCTTTTCTTAGTATTTAATTTTTAGAGTATGTTTCCCTTCGTCTGCGTCTCAATCTAAGTTAATTTCACACCACGACTTAGCCAACAACTCCCGAACTCCCTTCAGCTGTTCCGCTGCAGAATGTTCATTCCTTCCCCTTTAAGACCCTGATGATTTTTAAGGATAAGAAAAATCGAGCGAAGATGCTGGGCGTGGGATGAATGACAAATTTTCACTAACCCAAAACCCAAGTTATCCGTGTTCGGTACGCACATCTTTACTGTCCTAAAGTTCCCCATTCAACGCTATTTCCTTTGCCCACAGATAACAGGCTCCTTCCTTAATATCAGCCAAGATAAGTGGATTGATATTAAGGTGGCTTAAGAGGAAACCTAAATGGAGTAAGCTCCTAACTCAATGTAGATTTCCCTGTTCGGTCGCTTGGTTTCCAATCGTTACGTCCCCAATCGATTTTGTCTTAATTGTTTTCCATGTATTTTATATCTTCAAAAATCATCGACTGACCTGATTTTCTCTCCTATTTCAGTGCTTGTTAACTGTTTTTCTTAATTTAAAAACTGATTTTCCAACACTACAAGGAGCCCATTTACGAAAAGCTTCCACAGATTCAAAAATATGTCTATGTTTTCCTTAGGAAATGATTTGCGGATTGTTACCCTAAAAAACAACTCTATTTATAAGGGGCCGGATCGGAGAAATTAGGATTTTATTCTCAACAGAAATTGTACTCAACTCCAGAACTTCCGTGTATATGGTAGCGCATTTTCCAAAATAAGTCGTGCAGCCTAACTTAGCTTAGTAAAGCTTGTAAGCTTGTTAGCTGACTAATTCCTTCCTTTTTATGAAGGACTCACTAACCTTTTTGAACTTAAAAAGACCCTCATTTACTGGTGAATGGAAATTTTAGTTTTCTCATACGAAAGTTTTTTTTTCTCAAAGAAACGTTCAAGTCTTTGACGCAAAAACCAGAACATAACTACAATTTCTCTCTCTATTATCTAATCTAACTCTATTTCCAAAATGATAAGGATTATATTAAAGTAATAAGCGTCTCAATTCTCAGTAATCCCTGACTCAAGGGTATATGCTAAGGAAAGAGTAAGACATATAGTATATATTCCGTTTATAAGGATGCCTTAAATTGGGGATAGGAGAGCAAATTCTATGTTACGGTAATATAATCATAGTGAAGCTATTTATATGGTCCATTATGGTTGAAAATAACCGCAACAGAATCACATAAAATACAGGGAAAATTTTAATTTTATGCCTTTCCTTTTTTTATTCAATTTCCAATTTTGTCAATCTTTTAAACAAATTAAAGCTTAATGCTTTCATTAAGATGAGCAATGTCAATATAGCTTAAATGATCTTTCCTTCATCATGATTAATCTCTTGTTCCTCCTAATCATACAGTAACTATTTACCTGAATCAGGATTCCAGGTGGACAGCACGCTCTTCTAAGTTAGTACGATTGCTACCACGTGCAGCTCAATCTAATCAACGTATAAAGTGCATCAATCGAGCACGCAAGTTGCTTAGTGCTTAGTCTATTACAGCGATTCGTCATCTATGGTGAGAACGTGGATGACGGGTGATCTTACTCTTACGTAAGAAAATTGCCAAACGTGGGGATAACAGCCATTGCTCTATCACAGTAAATCGAATCGCAAATATGCTTACACATTGAATGGGAGATCGAATAGAATTCGAAGTAAATCATCGTATGGTATTACATTCGACTAAAATTATATAAGGTTATTCCAGCACTGCCACCTGGCTAAAAGGCCAAATTGCAGTGAAGATGAAAATAAATAAATAAATTTATTTGGATTAATAGAATTAGAAAAGTCAAATCTTTTATTCCATTTTTGTCTACCATAGCTCGTTGTGGAATTCTGAGGTCGTGGTATAGGTAGTTATATCGGGAAAACAGTTTCAGCCATTTCTTCTAGCAAAGCGTTCTAAATGGAAAAATTAATTTTCAATCAACTTACAGAGAAGATTTTGACCAAAATTGTTCACATATTATCGAGTTTCCAAAAAAGTCCAAAATCGAGTCCAAAAAATAGCACGTCGATGGTAGTGGTGTGCTGCGGAAGGTGTGTTTTAGATGTTCTTGATCAGGACCACATCGGAAATTTCATCAAACTCGCGAGTTAATTGAGATCCCGTAAATTAAACTACCATACTCTCGTGCGAGTATTGCGTATTTTTGGACAACTATATACGAATGTGTAGGTTTTACAAACGCCAAAAAGCGAATGTGCGTAAGGAGATAAAGAATTTGTTCATATCAAGTCGACTTTAGTGGAGAGTCAAACTTAACGTAATAATTTACGTTTAGATATATATATTGTCCGCCGGCTAACCTGCATAATTTTTTTTGACAATTCATTAAATATCTGGCAAAATCAGGGATGTAGCCAGGATTTGCACGTGGTTTAGAGCCATGAATTAAACGGGGGTTTAGAGCCATTAATTGAACACTGCATTTCCTACAATCTAGAGGTAGGAATACTTCCGCCCAAAATGTATATATAAATATAAACTAATTTATTTTAACATGTGTACCCTGCGAAAGTCAAAAAGGGAATAATTGATTATANAATTAATAATATTCACGTTTGATTGAATAAGTTTCGATATGCTACGCTTTTTATCTAAGGACGCAAGTTCATAAATCGGCAATTATTTACCAAACGTCGCAAAGCTTGGCTGGCCGGTTTCGAGTCTTCAGGGGGCCGCATTCAGGCTCGCGGGCCGTTTGTCAGACAACCCTGCTCTAGATTAATATTCGAAATTTTCTAAATAAATAATTTTTAACGTATAAAAATATTATAATATTTTTATGCGACATATTAATAAATAAGATTTTTATTTTCATCATTATCGCAGTCGTTCACTGAATTATATACCACAGAAACGTACATACCAGCAAGGTAAATGTAGTGACAATCGTACCGCGGAAAAGCCGCTATGTAAAGCGTTAAAGTAAAAGAAAGAGATTATATTTTAAACGCATTTACGTAACAAAATTATGGAAATCACTAAAGGAGTTCATAAATGCACAATATATGTTAAAAACATCATTCATGTTGAATTGAAAATTGAATGAAAAAATTGAGCGAATTAAACACATAAAAGTAGATAATAATACGTCTTCATTCAAGGGCGAGAGATAATAGTAGTGTAAAATAGTGTAATAAAAAGAGAAGGAAAGGAATGGAATGATAGGAGGAATTGGACGTAGGAGAAAGTTGAGGAGAAGGTAGGGAGGGGAAAGGTGTGCCGTTCATTGAAGAGATACGGCCGAAGCAGGGATCCTGTATACTAATGATAAGACGGAACACCTGCGGAAATTATGTTTACCCACTCAGGAAATGAAATGCATAGCACAGGCTCTTGAACATTCGAGCGCACTAAATCGATAAAAACATCGTAGAGAGTAATGTGGTCTCTTTCACAGCGCAAGTAGCTGAGGATCGTATTAAGTTTGCTCTCTATTATGACTAGGCATACTCATTGATTAAATTCATGGCAAAATATGGGCATCCCGGCTCTTAATGTTGAGAAAGGAATTATCTCCAGTGGCGATAAATTTCGTATCAAGCATTAAAGGATATCTCCAGCAGAGATTATTTAATAGTACTTAACAAGGTGATTTCGAAATCACAAACCCTTCACAAAGCTTTAATTACTTTGGACTGCTTGTTACAGGAGACCAAGCGTGTTTTTTCATTCAATTCACTCACTCATCTGTCTTTGTCACTCGTAATATTCTCAAAGAATTTTACTTGGTAAAAGTAATTTAGACTGCTTCAGAATTTCATCATTCATGAAAAAACTCTATTTTACCGAATATCATGAAATTAATCTCTTTTTAATCTATAAATTATAAATTTCTGGTGCATTACCGCGCAATTTTAAAATTACCACATTGATAATTCCTGTCATTGTTAGTAGCGTTGAATTTAAATGTAAAATCGTCCTGAATATAGTTTCTGTGAAATACATAACTTAATGTGATAAACCTGCCATTATTCCCCTTCCCTTGTGTTAACCAATTTAAAGAATATTTCAAACCATTAAAATAAATTTCTTCTATTTTTTTCCCCCATAACTCGCAAGGATCAATTTCCTGAAGTTTGCTATATCCTTAAACTTACAATTACGAACTATTTTAATCTATTTCAATCGCATAGTGCTCTCATTTCACTTTTTTCAGTTTCAATTCATTAGCCTGATTTGAAATTTCAAGAATAACGTCGATACTGAAAACCGTGGATTAAAGTTAGTATGTAAATTACTTTATAAGAAAGAGAAAATTATTTAAACAGCATTAAATATCTCGAAATAAGCGTTATAATTCCGTTACATGTTAAAAAATTGAAGGCAAGTAATGAGATAAGTAAATTAATACACGCGCTGGAACGATTTTTGGTCGGTATTGTCACTACTCTGTATTACTTTTAAATTTCATTTGAAAGAACTGATACTAATTAATAAATTTGATGTTCAATTGAATAGACACTTGATAAAATCCGAATAAATTTCAAACTCAGTCTCAAATTTTGTGGTTTAGTATGGAGTTGGATTTGTGTTCTTGCGTGTCTAATAAATCAGCAACCCATTGCTCAAATGGAATGTTTCTTTGAAAGCAACTGATAATCCAGTTAGTAGTATCATTCAAAATTATGGGTTCTCAAACAGCAAATAGCTATTAATATATCTTTTGGAAGTAAATTCTAAATCCTTTGGAAGAGATAACAGAAAAAATTATTAATCTCGAAATTGTTCACACTATCTTTGTATCTGTTATTTGCTAATAGTCCTCTTTACCAACGAAGGATTTAAACTCACAAGTAAGAAACAAAGATTCGGAAACTAACCGACTGAAGTTATCAAAATATAATACCTAAGTTAATCAACACGATATCCGTAGCAATTAACCAATAACGAAATTTTCTTTGTGCCCTTAAATTTTGCTAAAATCCCCTCAAGTACCTCTAACGTTTTCCCTTTTCTGCTTCCTCCGGGAAAAAAAGCTTCCACAATGAAATGATCTATAAACCAACCATTGCTACAACTTATAGGATAAATATTTAGCAACATAGTTGTGTCCTTCGTTTTCAGGACAACCGAGGAACATTCTGAAAGAGGGCTAATCTATGAAGAGCCCAATGGATAAAATCTATTCTCAGACCTCATTAAATACGTAATTACCAGCATTTAAAACAACCAAATCTTCCTACATGTAACTTACACGTAAAATATCGAAAGGGATACAATAAGCATATTTCTAGAATCATCTGCTTTTCTGTAATGTTAGCACTCAATGTAACAGTTCCCCTTCTTTAATCACATAAAATAGTTGTAGATCCTACAGTGTGAATGACGAGATGAGTATCAGAAACCCTTGTTAGTAATAATAATAATAATAAATCGACTTTATTTCAGGGCGAGATTGAGACTAGTAAGTCTCTTCTTACATCTAACCCTATGTCATAAAAGATGAAAAGAAATAGTTTATGGGGTTAAAATAAAAGAAAAATAACAAAGAGATGTGTTTGCGGGTTAAAAAAAACCTAAGTTATTGCACTTAGGAAAAAATAGAACCCTGCAGGAAAACGCCCACAGGAAGGGGGGCGTGAAAAACCTGCGAAACCTACAGACAGTAGCATCTAAAATTTTAAAGAAGAGGGGGAAATTAGAAAATGAAAAGTGACTGCAACCTTACTGAAAAGAATAAAAAAAAGCATGATAAATGTACATTGATATGAAAGAAAGAAAAAAAAAAAGAGGAAGGGGGAGAAAAAAGATGAGGACAGGAGATCGATTAGAAATACAAGAAAAGAAACATTGCAAAGATAATAAAAGAAGTGGGAAAAACACAATACATAGATATTTACAGTATCACCATTGGTTACGTCAATTTAGCAATAAAAGTAATAAATGAAAAGAATCTATAAAAAGGAATAAATAATAAAAGCTACAGATTACCAAAAATAACAAAAGCCATGGAAATCACTATACATAGATATTTACAATATCGTCATTGGTTATGTCAATTTAGCTTTAAAAAGAAGAAAAATAAAATACAAAATTACACTAATAAAATAACATAAATAATGGTGGAGAACAGACGGACAGAACAGATCTTAAGAAAAGAGAATAGACAGATTTTCTAACAGAGTGGGGAGAGGGCCAAGACTTGGTGCATTCATAGTGTGTTGAAAGAGTTGGGATGCGGTCAAAACGTTTGAGTTCAGCTTTGTTGGATTAATAGATGATTGTGGCATTTACGCTTAAAGGTATACATGGATGGTAAGTTTTCCATAGCGGATGGAAGTGAATTCCAAAGGTTACTAGCTGTGACTGCGAAAGATTTATGAAATATTTCAGTTCTATGCTGGGGGATCAGGAGTTTCTTACAGCCTCTCGTGTTACGGTCGTGAATGGTATTTAGAGATACAAATGAGGTATAAATATACTGTGGAGACTTCGTGTTCAGAAATTTATATGTGGATAGTAGGATATGTAGCTTCCGTCGCGATTCTAATTTAAGTAACGATAGCTTAGAGTAGTATTCGGAAACGTGATCATATTTTTTCAAGTTGAAAATAAACCTCACCGCGGTGTTTTGCATTCGTTGCAGCTTCATGGCAAGTTCCCTTGATAGATCCTGGTATACTATATCACAATAGTCAAAGTGTGGCATGACTAAGGATTTAACAAGTCGTAATTTCACGGAGGGGGAAAGGAAGTTTCCTGCACGCCTTAGAGTGTGAAGCGAGAAATTTACGTTTTTACATATGTGAAGGACGTGATCAGACCATGTGAGTGTTTCGTTCATATAGAGGCCGAGATTTTTCACCGATTTTACGAACAGGATCTCATTGCCATTCAGTTTAAGTGCTGGTAGGTTATCTTTATTTACTGAGTTAAGTAGTTTAGGATATCCGATCATGATGGCTTGAGATTTAACTGGATTAAGGTTGATAAAATTGTCTTTGCTCCAGTTACTGATGAGCTGTAGATCACAATTAATTTTACGCAGCGATTGAGGCAATTCTGAAGGACTTGAATTCAAGTAAATCTGTAGATCGTCGGCGTAGAGATGGTAACTACAATGTTTCAGTTCCTTGATACAGTCATTTATGTAGATAGTGAAAAGCAGGGGACCCAAAATTGAGCCCTGAGGAAGTCCGCGATCTATCTCAATCCATACAGACGCCAATTCGTCGGAAACTACTTTCTGTTGGCGATGGTGAAGATAGGAAGAAAACCAGGAGACAGAGTTGTCAGTGAAACCCAGCATCCTAAGTTTTGCCGTCATTATGTCTACGTCAATTGAGTCGAATGCTTTAGTGAAATCGAGAAGTACTAACGCGGTTAATTTTTTACTATCCATAGACTTGCGAATGTCCTCGGTTATCTTTACGAGCGCGGTAGCGGTGGAGTGAAGTTTACGAAAGCCTGATTGCAAAGGGTTGAGAAGGGAGTTTTGATCGAGGAATTCAGAAACTTGACGGTGAACCAGCTTCTCGAGGGCTTTAGATAGGACAGGAAGAAAGCTTATTGGTCTGTATTCCTTACAATTATTGCCGTCGGGTTTCACGTTTTTCGGAATCGGACGGATTAATGCCTGTTTCCATTGCGAGGGAAATTTTCCTTGAAGAAGAGAACTATTGAATATGTTAGTTATTACTGGTAATATAATATGCATCAATTTGTTGATTATGAGAGTAGGAATTCCATCAGATCCTGAGGCTTTAGATTTTATGCTTCTAAGTGCCTTCAATGCGTCAATTTGAGATACAGGTTTAAAGACAAAGTCCGTGTGGTGGGGTGAAGCAATAATGCTTGAATCCAGACTATCTATTAAGTGTTGCTTGCGTTCGGGATTAATTTCTGTCGGTGGAAGGGAGAATTTTTCATTGAGGGAATTAAGACATTCAAGGGTAAGCAACGGGGATTCTTTGGGTTTCCCTATACCAAGGCCTCGCAGTTCTTTCCATAATGCTGCAGAGGATTTACATCTAGAAATAGAGTGCGCATATCGAATTTTTGCGTTCCTGATTAATTGTTTCGTTCGGTTTCTTAGTCGTTTATAGTCGTTAAAGATTGTTGCATTCTTAAGTCATTTCTGTAATATGGATAATTTTAAGTATTTTATCAGTGATCTTCGCATGGTCTATCCTTTAGGTTTTAGGCCTCGATGGTTGTTGTTCTAATGTTTTAAGACCAAACGTCGTACAGTCTCGCCTACGTTCCAGTAGGGTTCTTCAAGTCGAAGATATTCGATCTGAAGCAACCTACAGAAACGTAGGCAAAACCCCGTCAGAACATCAGCTATCGCGGCTGATAACCCGGAAAGAATATGCAAGATCAACTGAATGCAGGAGAAATCTACAAACCAACAGTCTATTAGTATTCTTAGAAACAGCAAATGAAACAAAAGTAAAAGTGATTTATTGAAGCCAGAAATGGAGTTAAATAATGCCCGGATGATAATGAAGAAGACCTGGGTTTAGGGAGCCGACGCAGGTTGGGAATCCATAAAAGAAAGGAGTTGAGAATCTAGGCAGTGATTGCTTGATAAATTAAGAGAAACGACATTTTGCACCCTCGCTATTTCTGCCGATCCGACAATGAACGTAAAATAAGAGATGAAATCGATGTGGGAAGGCGTGACTTTATGGAAAGCCATGATAAGAAAAGAAGCACACTTAGCAATTTCCACATTACTTTTTATTCACGCGACCATTTTCGCTTCCGCAGAAGCATCATCAGGTAAACAGCAAAATTTTTCCTAAGTTACATATATATATATGGGAAAGGTGAACGAGGATGGAAATTGTAAAAAGGGGGATTTTCTTTTGCGAAACGGGAGATTTTGAACCATGAGCTTCAGGCTCTTCGCCGCGCAAGCGTTTCAGGTATTAATTTAGTGGGCCCCCAATAACCAGTTAGTGATTCAGTGACATCCCCCGCAGCAACCAAAGGGAATTGCATCCTAGAACAGTTACTCTTTCCAACGTGGTCATTCCTGAAAAAATTGAACAATTGCTTTCCATTGGACTTACATTTTCCCCGCCTACTCCACTCAACGCGGCGCTTGTGAAAAATCTCGTGGTGGACTGTGAACTCGCGACGGATAAGCTGTCTTTTAAACACGTAATATCATAACTGAAGCCTATCATAACTAAAACAAGCGATATCATAACTAAATCCACGAATAACACCCATCAAAGTTTAGATGGAGAAATTGAAAGAGAAAAAGTCTGCCGCAGCCGGGAATCGAACCCGTCCGGAAAGTGGGGGACCCGGGTTCGATTCCCGGCTGCGGCAGACTTTTTCTCTTTCAATTTCTCCATCTAAATTCAAAGCATGTGAACCATTCGTTTCTCGTCGCTTTTCTACCCATCAAAATGTTTCCAAAATCCCTGCTAGCATTCCTTCAGCGAAGAAATTCACCTCTGATAATAACTTAGTTATCTCGAAAGCCTACAAAGACCAATGCGTAGTGGTTTTAAAATAGACAGCAATACAATGATGAATGCCTCATATTTATCGATTCTAAGAACATCGGAATTCTCATAAAAAGATCCCACAGCCCCCTTTCAATGCATCATCAAAAAAGCCTTGAAAACACGAAAAGTTTTTACTGAAAGGGAAAAAACTTTCTCACTCCCATGAACCCCTCCCCCCGAGACTATGCAGACTTCCTAAATTGCACAAAGAAAATGATCCCAGGCCAGTTGTTTCGAGTATATCTTCACCGAACCACAAATTAGCTACTAAAATGAATAAATTTGATAAATAATAAAATAATAAAATTGATCAGGCAATTCACTGGATTTTCCCAATTATGTGGTTAAGAACTATCGAATTTACCAACTTACTACATACTAGGTTCCCTAGCCACACCATTTTGGTCAGTTTGACGTTTGCAATCTCTTCACCTCGATTCAAACGCGAGAAGCCGTCCATCAAGAGCTGCAATGTACACACGTGTTTCCACAGATAAGTAATAACGCGGGAAAAGTTGCATCCAATAATAATGAAATATTTACCTCAAATAAGTTGAAATCAATGATATTATTTTTTAAAGAAAAAATACATTTTATACCTATATACGTTCCGCATTTGAAATTGAATTTCTGTACGGAAGAATATAAATACATCAGCTTAATATCTTAGCGAACCTGAATTTTCCGCTTACATTTAAATGCTTGTTAAATACTTTCGGATAGGTCCTGATCATGAGACAAGAATATAGACTACTAAACCTAGGGCACTGAATAACCAAGTGTGTAGCGCGTTCGCCTTTGGTGAAAGCGGTCCATAGTTCGATCCCTGGTTGCTCATATGTGCAAAATGGCCTCAGCTGTCGAAGCGCTTTTATCAATACTACTACTAGTAAGCTGAAAGCCCTTCGAATATAGCAGTAGCACTATTAAGTAGTGGCCGCCCACTTGACTATCCAAGAGCCAACCCTTTCGAGTAACCTTAAGCACACAGATCCTAGTTCCAGGTTGGCGTAACCATTAGGGAAAGATGCCTTGATTTTCCGCATGACTCAGAACATATAATCTCTTCGTGTTGTGTTTCGTGAGGATTCAGCATGGCGTTTGTTTGGGTTGAAATCCATCGGGTTTTCAATGCACTTCTCTGATGTCGGTGATTAGTTGCTCTTGTTGGCACGGGGGACTATGCTTAAATATGGTGATTGAAGTGGCCTTAGCGTGACTTTCGCGACACGCCATACTGCTTACACCCTATTTTTTAATTCCATTTCCCTTCCATTCAGTGATTACTTATTGCCCATTTTCTCTAATTCCCATTTTTCCACCAAAAGGGCTAATCGTCGCTTCGTGCAACTGTTTCTGGTGGGAATTACGGCTGAAAGTGCTCTCCCCACGGCTGCCCAATTACCACCCCCAAGTTGCTAAAGGAGATAACAAACGGAACTGAAAGACATGAATTTTCCCGATGACTTCATGCAAATGAGATACATAAGACTCGAGCTAGACTATCTACACTTGTGTTCTCAGATAGGAGATTCCCTCAAAACATGTCATAATTAAAATGATTAATTTTAGAAAATCGAACCATCTGATTTAATAAATAAAGTGCAATTTTTACTCAGTTGAATTTGAATTCTCTATGAAGCCGATACCTTCATTATTCAAGGCTTCCGATTCTAATTAAAATTGAATGTAATAAGAAATAATAACTTAGAGCTTACCAGATTGATTTGTGCACTCTGTTGATCAATAATTATTCGAAACCGATTAATGCCCATGATTGATTAATTGCTCATTGGTAAAGTAGTCAAATCCTAAAGAAACTGTTCTATAAGACGGATCAGATTCAAAAACCTCGTACGTATTATTAAAAAATATTCGGATACTCTCTTATCTTTGATGGATCCCATTATATAAAAAACCTGACGAAAACCAAAACATGTAATGTAAAGTAAATTCGCAGAAAGATCAACAACTTTCAATCACTAGATGAATAACCAAGAACTAAAAGTCTGTTAAATACTAAATAATCAGTGGAAGTAAATTAAATCTAATATTTGTTAGGAACCATTCACATGGTCTGATAATTTAAGGCATTTGAGTCAAATCTTTATGAATAGTTGGGCCTTCATGGCATACTTTCGAAATTTTTTGAGCGACTTGATTACCTCGATCATAATAGCTGACAATCATTTGTGCAAATGGTTCGTCCATTACTTTACTCGTTTGATTCATCACATTATATCTATGATTTCTAATGATTTTCCATTCCTTACCTATCTCCTCAAAACCTCTGGCATTGTTGGTTTGGCTGCTATCTCCATGATACAAGAAATATAAAAGGGCATACAAGAAATAATTTTACCATGCGGTTTAAAACAGTAAACGGTTATATTTTCTCAAATATTCATTATGCATACATAATACAATGATGTGCACTTGACTTTGCGGTGTATTGTATTTGCGTAGAGAAGAAGGAACAGAAGTTGATAAAATTATACACTTTTCAGCACTATAATTTGAAATATTAACTATGTTCAATAATTATACGTGTTTTATCTTGTTTTTGTATTTAACCTACTATATTATGGGATTTAGAACTCTAGAAGATATATTCTTGCAGGAAATATCACCAATACTCCTCATATAAACAAAGAGAATGATGTAATAACGTACTTCCCAATGTAAAGTCAACGGAGACGCGAGGTTAACTGTTTCTGATAATACAGAGCATTAAACAGCCCATTCTCTAGTAACTCTTTAAACATGTATTGATTATAATATATCACCATGAGAAATCATTCATTCCGTTATCCTGTTGGGAGTCAAATAAGAAAAAGATGACGCCCATCGAAGAAAGTAAATTAAGAAGCAAAGTCCAAAGTTTCGCAGCATTAGTACGAACGGAATTATTAACCCTGAATTAAATGGGGAAATTCGCCAAATTCTTAATTAATTGTCAGGCGGTAACTAGAATAAAGGTTAGGGGAAAACGCATTTAGGAAACAAAGAGAACGATCAATCAAACACAATCACAGTGCATAAACACCAATTCCAATCTTGAATTCGGCACTCGAATGTTCGACCCCTCTCTCCTAAAATATCCCCATTCGCCAAATACTAGTTAATTTCGAGTCTGTGTTTCCTCAGAGAATTCTCCCTTAATGACTACAGAGATCAGATGTCAACTGATCTTAAAAAACCCTCCGGACCATAACGCAGTTAATGAAAAAGAAATCGAGGAAGCTGGACGCAGAAAATGTTATATACATGACCGCTTTTCGATGTGTAAAGTAAATTATATCTTATAAATTTTTAACTGCAATAAATTAACAAAATTATCTCTATGAGTAACATTATATGAATTCTTTGTGAATATTGTGAACAAAAAACGATTTGAAAATTTAACTGTCCGACAAAAATTCTGATGATACCGCATCAAAGTCTATAATTTTTGCTCTTAAGTTACTTGAATCTATCGAAATACAGTCTTGGCTAGTATTTCGAGGTAGGTAGCGTACCACTTCAAGTTGATGCTAGAGTCGAAGGACTGTCTTCTCTTGGAAAGTATCCCTCGAAGATAATTTCATCGACTTCTAATGCAAATGTTGTACAGGGGTATGAAAATTCCATCGAATGACTACAAGACAAAGACTGCCACAAAATAATTCATAATATTTTAATTATTATTAAGGGTTATATCTTATCTCGCTTCAATACAGAATGATGGATCTTTGAAAAAATATTCGAAAAAATATTAGTAATGAAAATAACAAAAAATGGTACTGTTGGGATAAAAGTTTCAGGATTTCTTAACTTTGCTATGTATGTACACACACTGGGAAGAGGAGTAATTTAAAATATTCTTATAACTCCGATGAAACTGAAAAGTGTATAGGTACCTTCCGGAAGCAACATTTTGAATTTAGTTTCTTTTAAATCAATTAATGGGATATAATTAAACGTTAATTTTCATGGTATTTTCCTTTCCTAGAGAATGAATTCCATGAAAAATCAATCAAAAATCTAAGAAATCTTTATTCGGTAAAATATCAAAATTTGAAAAGTTTCTCTCTTTAAAATTTGTATTTTCGTTGATTTTAAGCTAGAAAGAATGCGGTTTATAATGTTCAGTAATGAAAAACAATATTTCTATTAAAACTGATGCCTTACAGAATAGTAAATATATCTCTGTAAAACAATCAATTTAAGATGTTTGTCTTTGAATTACTTTACTTTTCCCTAAAGAAGTAGAAGGAGCGAAAAGTTACTAAATTCTCCTTTCCTTTATATAACGTCTTTAAGTATTAATTTAGATAATCATTCTATTTTTATTTTTGCCCTTAAAAGTTTTCGGCCTCAAGTGAATCTTTGATTTTCCAATTACAGTATAGAAAAGGAAAAAAATTGTTCCTTCCAGGAGAGAGTTTTCTTAAGATTTCTTAATTAAAACCATTAAGGTACTTTTTGAATGGTAGTTTAATGTTTAATTCTCAGAAGTGTTCCTGACTATAATCAAATTTCCTTTCTTTTAACTGAAATGACAAATTTTTCAAAAAAACTACGCATAAATTCGTATCTAAGGATCCTACGCATAAAATAATTACAATTTTTCCTTTATAAATCATTTAGCTCAGTTGTATACCTTATCCTCGTTTAATAACTGGATGGTGACTTGATTATTCCTTAAATAATTCGGACAAGCTGGGTCCATTTGTTCGAAAATAGAAGAGAGGAAGATAGAAGATTTTTCTTATATGTGTACAATAAGTTTACTCTACAGAGAAATTAAATTACTTTGACATGTAAAAATCTAAGCATACCTTCCTGGAAATTACAGCGATATGATTCCTTTTAGTTTTTGTCTAACAAAATCTGGGTCACTTATCTAAGATTTTATGCAATATATTTCGCTCGAATGGCTTGGTGAATCTCGTGGAGTGGATCACCGTTACTTAATGTCAAACTCACTGACTTTTCTGTCCCATATTTGTTAAACCGAAAGATGCACTAACAGGTGACCTAGTTAAGTCATAATTTTAATACGAGCTTTTTGTTCTGAAGTTTCCAGCCAACGGCTTTAGTTTTTCCTTAAACTGGGGCTTCAGTTGAAACATAGCATACGAGTATGTCCAACTATTAAGGAAAACTTCTGCAATTCTAAATTGGTTTCAAGTCCATTCCTCTCGAAGGAAAGATAATAGTGTTGATAATAGTATTATGTTTCTAATGTTGAAATTTCATTTCAAAGTGAGATATCAACTCCCGGTTTTGACGTTTTAGACCATTTATTCGATTTTTATCTCTTGGAAACAGTAGTGCAGAAGGTAAACGATGCGGAAGACTATTCAAGAAAGACCGAGAGTGACTAATTTCTCACCTATCTATTGTGACAATCGTATTTGAAATGAATAGGTCACCACAAGATTATATATGAGGTAGCATGATACTCCTATTGATTTAGCAGTACTATCACATTGTTTGATCGTTGTTTGCATTGAACAGATTAGAAGTGACACAAGACGAGTAGTGTGCGCTTATAACATTGTTTCTCTCTGAAGCAATGTCGCAGACACTTGCAATAAAATTATAAATGGGTTTGGAGAACATAGTTATCTTTAGAATTATTTAGTTTTAAACATCCCAGACACGCTGAAGATGGCCTTATAGTTTATGATGACCTTAGAGTTTATGAGACGGCCTTAGTGTAATATCCAGATTACTCAGGTAAACATCCGGGTAATCTGGAATTTTTTCCTGCTTGTCTTTGTTCTACAATATTCGGAATTCAAAGAGTAATATTCTCATCAGCTAACCCTTGGTAATGTCAAAAAAAAAAAAACATTTCCTTCAGAAGTCTAGAGGGATCGATATGACCACAAATTTCTTTGAATTTTTTCGAATCTTTGAATGGGCATTGGTAAATTCACTTGATTCAACCTATACAAATTCAAGGATAGACCAAGTGGCCAGTGATGTCTTCTTAAGTCCCACTTTCCATTTCCTCGAGACTACCCAGACCTACCAATGTGCTAAGGGATCCTTTATCTTGGTGATGTAAATCAATATTTTACGAATAGACACTTAGCTTTTCGATGAATAGCAGTGAGACTTTTTCCAGATTTATCTGCAATTATTGTATATACACAGATAATTCACTCATTTTTTCTCAGAAAAAGAATAAGCTAGAAAGTAGGCGTCTTGTAGGTGAATATAGAATTTCCATTTATTTAGTTACAGAAACCTTGCTGAGCCATATACACAGTGTTTTATTCACGAGTATGTACATAAATAATTCAACAAATAAAGAGTAAAACGGATAAAGTAAAACGACATCAATCTTCTCGATTCCTTCCATACAGATATGTGATCACCTGTTTCGTCCTTTTCTTGCACTGCCTTCATACGTTTACATTTATTCTATACAAATTCGATAAGCGGAAGAAATAGGCTATTGGCCAGCGTTTTGTTCTCTAATATTTTTCTCGTTTAAACAAAGTTGATAACTTGTTTTTGTACTTCCTTTATTGCCCCTATAAATTTAAGGCTACCCCTGCGCAGACTGCCAATCAGATTAGAAAGTAAAGCGGGAGTTACGGTATACGTTCTTCGGCAACGTAAAACAGGACGAGATAAAAGAGTTACAAATATGTTATCTAATATTAAACATCTCAGGAAGATCTCAAAATGCTAATTGCCAATACCTTTTAGCTTAAGTTTTATTGCAAATGATATGATAACTGACTTCATCTCTTTCAATGCAAATGATATCTTTTGTATGATTGGCATTTCTACGTGAAGTATCGCAAAAAGACTTAATCACTATTCGAACTTAATTTAAAATCGAGGTTTTGGGGAATAATACGGAAATATACAGCAAAATTCTCACCAAATTCTTGGAGAAACCTTTCAAAACTTTAGTTTCTAAAATTTAATTTGTTATATTGGTATTGTTTATATTGTTCAATGTGCGAAAGGTTATTAACTATGAATCATATTATACAACAAAACTAAAATAATTCAAAGTTTTCATTGCATAAATATTTACATCATTTTTGAAAATTTGGCAACACAGATTAAAAACACTTTGCTTTTAAAATTTGCTAAATTTTCGAGTTTTTTTTTCTTTATTATAATGCTAAAACTGATTCTTAAATGATGGCCAAAATATCTATCATGGTTTTTGTTTTATTCAAAGAAATACACCGATTAGGGTCATGTCCACGCATGCTTAATAATGAATTTGAAAAGTACGTTACCCTCAAAGTTCGCGCGGAACACAAATGTGCCGCGGTACACCGGATGAGAAATGCTGGATTACCTAATGTAAATCACACTGTAAATGTTTTGACTCTAGAAATCTCAATTTCAAACCCTAGGATAAAATAAGAGAAATACTCAAATATTAAAAAATGGTGGAATAATCATCGAAAGGAAAAGGAAGTCAACATTAAAGTAATTACGATGTTTACTATATTATGAAATGATAGGACATTTTACAAATACTGCTTTAAATTTGAGATATTAAAATATTCAGTCCTCGTACTTACATGGTCTTTCACATTAGTCACTTTTACATAAACCCATTCAGAAAAAGATTCACTTTAAAACTGACAGAATGGTTTTGACTTGTTCGACGATGGATACTTACGTAAATTTGATACAAGAATGACAAGGAACAAATGCAATTAGGATCTCATAATGGATTCTTCATTAAGATGAATTACAAATAATCTACCATATCCGCACGATCATAATTAAGGAACCCGTGAAAATGATCTCGAAGAGCTTTTTAAAGGTATCTCCGATGAAATTCCGAAATCGACCGTTTTCCCCAAAGTGGCGTAGCGATCGAGGTCTCAAAAGAGAGGAAACCATACTACGGCTTTCCCTTTTCGAATATTTCCCTTCCAAATATCCTTAGCAACCTCACTATCGGTTACTGCATTTTAAAGAATTAATTACCGCAACTAACGTCTCAAGTTTTCGTGTTTAGATGAGTAGGAAATAAAAGAAATGAACAAGAAGATTTCTCCGAGAAACTATTAGTATTTTATGGATTTTAAACTTATACCTCTTCACGTTACAGTGGTGAGATAAATTAGCAATTGGCAGGTTAAAGGACACTATGGATAATGGTTTGAGAAAAATTACTGAAATAAAATTTCTATTTTCTCTTTAATTAACAACCTTATTAGTCGGAGAGAAGATATTAGTTTCTAGAAAGGAAACTCTTAGCACACGAGAACATACATTGTCAAAAGTAAATCCGTCATGTGATGTAATTGTTGAGGCAAACTAGGCAATGTAATATCTTATTCCGCAATAAATCATTTATATTGACAGTTTTGCAGTAAATATAAGAACATTCCATCCCATGAAATAAACATTAATAACTCTAAAAGTTGTTACTTAATTCAAATAAACAAAATGATGATTGAATCGAGGCACCAACTTAACAAATGTCTTTCGAATTATTTCTTACTTAATAGCAGATTCTTTCGATTAAACAGGGAAACATTCTCAACTTATTGCTTAGATTATGATGGTAATTTTTTTTTACCATTACTTGAATATGCTCGAATCAGGGTATATATTCGACCATATCGAAAGCGTTATCTCCGAATTCTACAAACATCCATGGCTAAAAGATGTTATGTGTACTAGTTTTTGATTTTGGAATTCCCTTGCGTATAATTTGGTGTCTTTCCTGCAGGAAAAACTTCCGTGGAAGTCTCCTCTTATCGCTGTTGGCACTTGGTCCCTCTAGAGCAGCACTAATTAAGGTACTTGAATCATTCCCTTCTTTATCTTTGCAGCCCTGACTAGTAAAGCTATTTGCGTGCACCAGCTGTTCAAACATCCTGTGAATGTGTTTGGTTATGGGTGAACAGTTATCCGTTCAATGAAAATGCACCATCTTTCATCCTCGCGAGCCCAAGGATTAGCGCCTCACAAAAGCAGATAACAAAGACATTTTTACTCCAACCGGTTTCGTCAGCGAGTTGACAGCTCCATTGACGAAAACGGTAGGAAGCAAAAATGTATCATTGGAAGTTAATAAGCTTCATTTTAAATGGTCTTCTATCTCTCTAAAGGTGACCCTCATCCATATTAATTTTACGGACACACCTATCTACAAAGTTAATTAAGGTTGATTATAATGACTATCACAGCAAAATGGGAGAACTATTCAGTAAGTCTTAAGTTTCGAAAGCATCATACAGAAGATATAAGTAATATTTCAGCGATATAATTTTTCGAAGCCTATTTCAATAGCGTCGAATACAAAATGTGGATGCATAACCCAAATGTTAAAGGTATCCAATAGTTGCATGCTTCATCGTGATTCCTTCTTCTGTGAATTTTAAGGGTGCAATGATCTCTTGACCAATTAAGAAACCAAGGTTTTTCTCCAATTCTTTTGGTTTATTTATCATATTTCTTCGAATAATTTCTGATTCATTTTCTGAAACCAAAGATGATCTCATGGATAGTTTCTTATTCATGATATTTGACTCAGGATCGATTTAGCTCAATTACATCTGACGAAAAAGTTGACTTACATCGGATTATTCTAATACCAATGACCTTCCTTTCTGAAGTCAACATTTTTTCGAAAATATTTCGAAGTAATATGGGAACGAAAGTAAATATATATGCGTGTTTTAATTCTGCTTTATGATGTTCACATAGTAAGAAATCCAGGAAGCAGCCAAATATTTCTTTTAGTTTTCACCTAAGACTTTTCAAATAAGACTTTTGCCTTATATTCCCAATAAAAGTTTACATTCATATTCGTGTAATTGTAGGAAGTAACACGTTCAGCGGTATCTTTCAGTATCTTTCTAGTAGAAAGAAAAAGAAACCCTTGGAACATTAGCACTATCGCATGTTTTTTTCTTGATTCTACCGAAAGTATTAGCAATACACGTTAAAGAGAAAAAGGTCGTTACTGCTGTGAAGTGAAACGCCTTGAAACAATATTTTTACTTAAACTCAGCGCTAATATTCCCTTATGTTTTTATTTTTCAGCCAGCGGGGCTTGTGTATTTTTCATTATCTGATTTTTCATAATCTTAAAATGATGTTGATTCTATAACTAATGTACTACCAACTAAATAGTTCAGTTAATATTTTTCATTTAAACCATTGCACCATAAATATCAATGCGTTATTTCAAATCATTTGGTAAAAAAGGAGTTACATGATTACTCCGTAAGGTGGGCATCTCTTAAATATAAATATCTGAAATGGGCTTAAAATACATATCAACACAAAGAAAAAGGTAATTTAAGATTTTAAGAGGCAAACCATTTTAATATTATCAAAAAAATTCAATTAAGTAGAGATATAGAGGATTCGTGGTAAGATAATTTGGTACAATATAACTGGAGCGTGTGAATTAGTAGTCGTTCCCTATTCCCGAGGAAAGCAGTTGAAATCTTTAGACCTGGAATCTTTTATAAAAAGATAGACAACTTCGCAAGTTTCGAATATCATCGTACGGTAAGATAATTGCATATTGCAAACCCCTGAATCACTCTTAGGAAATGTCTTTTGAAAGGAAAATTGCATGAGGATGGATTAATTTGGGTGCCTTCTCTAACTTTGTTTCCTACGTTTAATGTCATTCTATGGCTTTCTTACGCTACAACTTTTATATTTAATAGAAAAACAATGAAATTTCAGTAAAGTTTTCTCTAAGGTTTCCTATCAATATCACAATTGATTATTATTCTATTAGTCTATTGATTTTAATAGAAGTTATCAAGAATGTATTATCACTTCGGTGATTTGACTTTCCAGTAGAATTTTGATACAAATACATTTCTATTTCATTGTGGTTGCGTGACGAAAGCATCCTCATGAAAGAATGTGTTAAAAATTATAATGATATGGATACTTGTCTCTTAAAACTTTTTCGCATATATTTTGTATGAATATGATATTTTATAATTTTTAAAGTTATTTATTTGGTAGTATGTTCATGATGATCATTTTTCTCTCATGTATTACGTATATATTTCTCGCTCTTTGTTTTCCCACATTTCGAAAAATAATAATAATATATTTTCTATTAATAGAAGAAATCATGTAAAAGTTGAACAATAATAATAAATGAGTATAATTTCCTGAATCTGTGGATAATTAAACCTGGATTTATATATGATAAGTTGTGAGCTGAGGTATGTATGCTACTAAAAGATTTTTTATTCATCTGAAAATGTGATTTACTTTTGACATTTTATATTTTGCATTATTGTTTCTCACTAATTTCGTAACATAATTTGGCTAATAAAATAGAAGCCTTTTTTATGTACTGCACAAAGATGTCATTACTAATTCAGTTGAATTGGGTTAAAAGTTAAAATTGTTAAACTTTGACGGTGGTACTAGTGCAGATATAGAAAAAAGTTGTCAAAAGGCGATCGACAAGAGCACTTTTAATTGTAGACTTAGAATTTGATCAAAATAATTTAATCGCAAAAGGAAATGTAATTCACGATTGCGATTGTGAATTTTAAACAATTTTTCAAAATGAATTTCGTTATAACTTTTTGTCCTCAATGGGAGTTTAGAAACTGAAACCATAAAAGGCGCGCTTTGAAGGTATAGGAGCGCCTCTAGTTGAGTTGTTGTTCTTCCAGAAAAGACGCCTCTCGCCATTCTTCAGTGAAAACCTCGGGGCGAGATGTGTGCCCTCCATACGTTTGCGCAGTCGGGCTTATCGATTTTGCCGCGCGCCACGGCTCCATACAAAGTCTTAACACTTTAAGGTTTTCGGACATTTTACCAATCAAGGAAAAAACAGTCGAAACTAGCGAGTTTCATCGATAGTTAAGAAAATAGTCCGTTTTATTGCCAAAGTATCAAACCATATGCTACACAAAGGAGTCAACACTTATCAATACTTTTAAAATGTCATCCATTTATAATTGAGCAAAGATTTCCAGCCTCATTTTCATTAAAATGTGGAAATTTCATTCTATGTGGAAAATTTCATTTTATCGAATGGACAATTAAAATCGCTGCAACTTCTGAGCTTATGAAAGTTAGCAAAGATTTATGAAATGTTTCCACTACTTTTCGACGTTTTTTAATTACAATTAGTCTCAATGAATCCCTTTCCCTTTTTTTCGAAGTGACCAATATGTATTTTTGACATAAAACTCACAATTACTTGTGAAAACCAAACGTCTAGTAGTTACATTTGGCCATGAACCCTGCCAATATTCAATTCAACGCAGGTAAAACTTGCTGTGAGACTTCCCGAGTCTAGCGGAATAAACAGTGCCCTTCGATGAAAAGAGTGGGCGTAGCAATCTCGGATTATCCGTTGCGGGGGACGTTGATGGCGACACGTAAATAAATATTTTATGAAACTAAAATATGCCTTGTTGACATTTTTTTCTATACAAGCTCTAATAAAAGAAATTGCTTTAGCGTTTTTCTTGACGTAAAATTCTCCTGAAATTCACTATCTCGTGACAATTTAGCTCAATGGTTTTAATCCCCTAGATGTAATTATTGAAAATAGTTTGAAATATAGTCATCAATATTGTTGCTCTATTTTCCCTTTGATGAATATATGAATTTCATGAATGTGTCTAACACGGAGCTCTCCATTAATTTTCATTTTATGCTCCTCTTTTGAGAACTTCGTAACTTTCCCTACCCTGCCCAAACACGTCTCTTAGCTGAAACATTATCCAACTTCAAAATGACAACAAGGAGTTCCACCAAATATCGCTTACTGAATTTTATTTTATTATTCCACTTATTGCTCTACGAGCAATTAACTTCCCTTTCGTTAAATTTTAAATCAAACAGTTTTGCTCAGACCTTGCCTTGGGATGGAGAACTTTTTGTCGAGAGCCTTACTTGAAATGACTCGAGTGCTAATGCTATGCCAAACCCTACTATAAAATTCTGACATTGCACGTGGCATTAAATTCTACCACGTCAATGATAGAATTTTTGACGAAAATTCAATCATAAATGAAGTAATTAACTATTTACTTTTAAGCTTTTTATTTTTAAATTCTTAAGAAAGATAAAGCCGTCAGAGTTCCGCGTGGTAAATCGCTCTCATATCCCCTTTGGGCCCGCCTCTATTTGTCACACCCGACCTAATCAGTCGGCTTTCCTTCTTACCATTCCTACCAGCAGAGCATTTCACTCGAGAGTACGTGGGGTCACATTTTTATGCGGCACCTCTTTATTTTTGTTATATTTTTTGAGCATTATTCAATTTCTTCGAAAGAAAACAAATTTGTCCGAATTACCCGTAGAAAATTAACAGAATAAATTTAAATGTAGTAGAGTCAGTTGAATATCTCGGGATCACTCTTGCGAATAACCTAAACTGGAGCATTCATATCATATCAAAATCTGCGGTAAAGCAACCAAAAAGCTCGGCTTCGTAAAGCGAATTGTAGGTAGATGCGATGAAAATGTTAGAGAGCGATGCTATTTCACCTTGGTCAGACCCCATCTTGAATATGCGGCAAGTATATGGGATCCGGCGGACGAAACGAACACCCGCGAACTCGAGAAAGTGCAGCGCAAGGCAATACGTTTAGTGAAAAAATGCTACGAATGAAAAGCTAGTGTTACGAAAATGCTCTCGGACGCAGGTTGGGAATCCGTGAAATAAAGGAGATTGGAAGCTAGGCTGCGATTACTTGATAAATTTCGAGACAGTGCGTTTGCGGAAGACGTAATGATTATTATGCGACCCCCTCCTGCTATTTTGGCCGATCCGACAATGAGCGTAAAATAAGGGAAACAGATGCTAGGACTAGTCGTTTTAAGGACTCATTATTTCCGCGAACGATACGCGATAACAATAGGATAAAAAAATAGTCCGAACCCTTGGTGTTTTCACCCCCTGCCACACGACGAAAGGCGGCTTGTAGGGTATTGATGTAGATGTATTTTTAATTATCCTGTATTTTTTATATTTACATTTCTCGAAAGAAATAATAGTTACAATTTATTACGGGCTCTCGTTCTTTAAGCGCTAAAAGTGTATACAGTGATTAGACGTGAAAGAATCCCACCCAATTATTTTTCCCTACAGCCCTTGCTGTTGTTAAAACATCCATTCCTATCAGTTTCCAACTCTCTCCTTTTCCTCGCTACAGTACCCCCTCCCTGATGTGTGAACTTTTGGACCTCTGCATATTCTCTACGTATACATCTCGGAAATTGCTATGTACTTTTTACGGCCCATTTAGCAGTATTTAGTATGCCTCTGTCCCATTCAAGGCAATACTTCGCACGGATCTAAATTTATTAATATTATAAATAAATATCAACTTTACCAAGAGTAACACCTTTATTCTTTTCAGCTGTGCGCATCATTCGTCCAACTTAACTCAATACCCTGTGGAATTGTTGTATTTCATAGCTCTGTTTTGTTAATCCACCGTATTCGTATCATGATCAGGCCTCTACCTCACAGTAGGTCCATGTACCCCAAAATTTCCTTTACAACGCCATTCCCTTCACTTCCTGTCTCCTGACCGCTCCCTTTACAACATCCGACAACTTTTGTCTTTGTCCCTCTACCTTCTCCACAGCAACTAACTTTCGATTGTTTTCTTTATGTATCCATCCCTACGTAATATCTGACCAACTCATTTCCTCAACCTCAGCGTTTCCCAACGTTTATGGTCTCAAGTCCCACGTTTCGTCTTTTAAAGACATCCAAGTCTCAACAAGATGCAAAGAATTTGTTCATCTAATTTAGGAAATATAACGATTTACGAATATTTTATTGCTGATAAATAGTGGGGAAGTTAGCAGGGGATCTATTTGCAATTAGGCAAAACAACTTTTAAAATAAAATGCTGGAACGACGAAAAAACGACATCAACCCTCTCAAGCATCACGATACAAACTCGTACGTCACACTAGTGTACGCGTCTCACCGGTTTAGAAACACTACCCAACATTACATCACTTCGTTTGAGCCTTTTCCTTTACCACTAGACCTATCGCTTCATATATTTTTCCATCGAAGCAATTAGCAACATTTTCAAATCTATCCTACCCATACTGCCACAATTATTTCTGCACCCCGCTATACTTTGGCGATTCTAATGTTTCAGTAGCTTTAACATAATTTTTTATAATAAAATCTACGGAGGCGGAAATGATGTTGTGGAAATCCATGAGAGAGGAAAGATATACACTTTCCGAAAAGAAGTTATAAGAGACTCCCGGTTTCGGCGTTACACTGCCATCGTCAGGTCAGGTCGTGTTACCTCTCCAGTCTCTAATAAAATTTTTGGTAGAAAAGTATATATCTTTCCTCTCTAAATTTTAATTATATGTTTTAAACCCCCTTTTTTGTTTTGTAATTTCAATGCTCAACGTCTTATGGTGTAGAATATTTTCCACACAGTTATAATTTTTGGTATTTTTTTAGTTTTTGTCAAAGTTTTTTTCCTCATTTTTCCTGATTATAGAAATAATTTTCTTTAGTTTTAAATTTTAATTTGAAATAAATCCTTTTCACTGCTGTATCCTTTCTTTTATCAAAATAAAATAGGTTAGATGTAATACTAGATGGGAACTTCATAGTCCCAATCTCTCCCTCAATAGAGACGTTTCTATTTTATTCCCTAAATCAATCGTTCCGGTTTCATCAAATTCCTTTCCTCTTCTTGTTTTAGACTAGGGATTTTTTCAGGTTCCTACATTCATGGGAATATCAATTTCGTAATTGTAAAAATTAACATTTATCTTTAATAAGCAATTATATGAAAGGTATGAATTTTTCTGTTTTACATTGACTCTTCAAATTCAACATATCTTCATTTAAAAATGGGAAAGGTAAATTCAAAGATAAGTGTAAGATAAAAGATACTACATAAACTAAGGTATTAATATATATTATTAATAATTAAAAGTGTATACTGCCATAGAAGAAAAATTCTGTTCTGCCATAGGATAAAGATTCTGTTCTACCTTAGAATAAAGATGCCTTAAAATAAAAACGAAGATTAGGTAGCGTAGCATGCCGGTGAGAATAAGGAATAACTAATCTTACTCCAATCTCTACATGTTCCCCTCTTCTTGTACACATATTCCGTTTCAAACACATCCATGTATCTTTGATTATTAAAGCCATATATAACTCTCATCTTGAGGGTTTCATTCCCCTCATTCAATCAACTTTTCCTCGTTCTTTCTCCTACCGTAAAACCATTCTCAATCACCTCAATCATCATTTTAATCATTTTACTTCTATCGTTTCCTCTAAAATCCTTAAAAAAAACTCCACTACTGTTTTACCGGCCATGTAGCAATTTATTTAGTTCATTCTTTATTCGATCCGTTATTGACTCCATCTCTTGCTATGGCCACACTACTTCTCTTACGACTCATTTTTACTACATTCATTTAACTAATAAATACAGGGGCGTATTTATAACTAGGCGCTCGCTGAGATTCGCAACCTCATGGGAGACTCACTAAAACAGTGACTAAGAATTCTCTATGATATACTTCTTCTAATTTTTATAGAGGCATTGCACGCTTGCTTGTTTCTTGCTGTAGAAATAATTTTATACACGACGAGTAATTCGACATAACATATTAACATAATATTTAACATAACCTGTCACTATATAATGTAAAGATTCTTATGGTAATTGATAGAATTTGATAATTGATAGAAATACTACATAATTAATTGTTTGATTATCTTTTCCGTAAAGAAGCCTCTGATCTTTCTGCGGTTTGGACTTCTATGTATATATGTTGGACATTTTTACTCCGATGACTTTCAATCGGAGCCTCTATCTGACATTTGCGTTTCGCGCCTCTGATTGCTTAAATCAGCCCCTATACAGGTAATAGCCCCTCCGTTGACTCCCGACTTTCTCTACCATATAATGAGGTGGGCGCAATATGTCTACCTCTACAAATCTTCGAAATGTTCTGCAACGAACTCTACCAACGTTATCGTATTAATTTCTGAAATTCTATTCTGTTCCAGAATCGCGACATGGCAAAGCGGAATCTAGAAGAGAGTTCTCTGCGAAACTCAGGATGCATCCTCCTGTTGCTGCTCCTCGTATATCCGCCGTCATCAGTGGCATCGCCCCCTGCCCTCCTATCCCTGCTCATCCCATGGAATCAGGGGGGCCCGTGGAAGCAGGCAGCGCTGCAGCCAATCGGAGAGGCTCCTCCGATTTTATCAAGGGAGGAAACCAACAGGCAGATGATTAACAGTGATTATTTCCTTACAAGCTACAGATGCATGCATACCTCATTAATTAATGCATAAAAACATATGTTCTTTGGATCACTATAGATTTTTGAAATTTACCTATATCGAAATGAGGTCTTTAGTATTATTTATTATTATTATTATTATTAAAGGCGAGATTAAGACTGAAAAGTCTCTTCTTCCATCTAACCTTGAGTCAATGATTTTATGTACATGAAGACTTGTGTGTAGGTGAAAAGAAATAGAGAGGAAAACTTTAGAAGGAGTGGATGTAAAAAAAAAACCTAAGGTGATATCTTAGGAAAAAATATCCACAGCAGGAAAACACCCTCAGAGAAGGGGGGTGTGAAAAACCTGCGCAAACCTACTGATAGTTCATGCTAAAAGATGATTAAGAAAGCTGTGTATAAAAAGAAAATTACAAAATCAATAGTAATATAACAAAGTTACAAATTAATAATAAAATAAAATCATAAACAGGAAAAACTGCAATAATAAACCATGAGGAAATAATTGATAAAACAGAAACATCAGATAACACATTCAAACGAAATTACAAAAATAAAATAACATAAAAAAATGTGGTAACTGCAAGAATACACTATGAGAAACTGGTAGATATCGAATATCGAGAGAATATAGAAAATGACACTTACTAAAAAGACATGAAAAATGTAAAAATTAATTAAAATAGTACAATAATGAATACGATTAGAAATTTTTTTTTTTTAATGAGGACCTAAGAAAAAGAACAAAGGACAAGTAATATATAAGATTGTGCAGTGAGAAACGACAGTCATCAGAGTGTTGATCAGTGCTGAACTAGCTATTATGTGGGGTTGAAGGAGAAATATCAATTGAGTGATTGATTCGCTAGAAGATGAGAGAGGCATTTTTTCTTGAAAGAACTGGTTGAAATAGATGATTTTATAAATAATGCAATGGTTAGAAACTTTTGTTCCTCCTGTAGACCATAGAAACCGAAATTTTAAAATAAGCAACGCAACTACGTATGAAAAAGCCAGACGGATCGAAAAGACGGGAATTTCATTATATTTATTTCATTTTCCTACAATGATAAGTTACCTACTTAAAGAACGACGTAAGAATAAATGCATAAATATTAATTCAAAATGAATCAATGAAGTATATTTATTAAAACAGAGTGAAAATAATTATATAGTAATAATAATAACTCGTCTCTATTTATGGGCGAGATTGAGACTAATTAGTCTTCTTACATCTAACCCTTATTATATAGTGGGTAAAGTCAACTGACACTAATAATGCAATGATTGTCGCTGCATAGAGCATTTTCGTGGGTCAAGTAGAAACCTTGCAGGAGATAGATCAGACCCGCGGGCTGTAGTTCTGATACTCCCGAGGATAAAACTCATATTATTACATAAGCAATGAGATTCCTCTTTTATCCAATAGCTGGAAATTTTATCAGAATCTTGATTCCCAAGGAAAGATGGGCATGAAAAATTTCTGTCAGAACTCGGATCATCCACTCGATAGGCGGTTGCTCTAACTTATTTGATTTATCTTAGAAGAACAATTAGATATGCCGTCTTTGGCAGACTTTGTTTGCAAGGGTGAGCGTTTCGAATTATTCTCACGGCAGACATGGACAGAAAATAGTGATTCAAACAAAAATAGTGGAACAATAATTACGGCAACCCTCCCGGATGTAATTGCCAATAAAATGGAAAAACTTCCTTTAGCATTATCCCGTAAGAAAGCTTTCGTATATCGCGACCTCTGCAAATTCTCCTCTTCCAGAACCAAAAATATAAATTCTTGAACTTTTAGCCCAGCTCTTTTGAGCTTTATCCAAGCAATGCACCTATGGCTCTGCATAAATACATCAACAGCAAATACGAACTAGGACCCATGGGAGATTTACATTGATGTAAACCTCAAAGCATGAGCTTGGAAGTTCAAAGATGCGGCATATGCTTTCATCTCTATCCTCTCTTTGTGCGCAGGTTTCCTAGAGAACGGCGGAAGGAAGATGTTTCCGGAGCAAATGGGGGAGGACTGGGAGTCTCCACGGGACCCCGATCTCTTCCTTTTGACAGAAGTAAACGATGGCGACAGTGGAGAGAGGTCGTACGCTGACGAGGTGAGTGGTGAACATTAGAGGAAGACGAAAAATGTTCAATTGCGACAGTTTTTATACATCTCTTACTGCTTAATTGATAATGATTCATTATTTCAAAGGGGAGAGGACTTTCTGCAAACGAATTTTGGCGGTCAACTGCTAAACGCTACTCACGCAGATCACTGAGAATTTCAGATTCATATATTATTAGAGCAGCCAGATTTTTCGTAGGTCTAGGCGGACTTTTCAATACTAGCGTCAAAGGCTTCGAACGTAAAGGGCGTGTGGGAGTGCTACAATTTAATATCAACGCTTTTTAAGTTACACAGAAAGCTCTTTGACGTTAAACTAAAACATGTGGAGTCCCTGATCTTTGAGTAGTTTCTTATCCAAGTCATTTGATTTGTTTTCCGTAAATCGACTGAAATTATTAAAAGAAAAGCATCATTGCGGTATTGATGATCATGACAAAAAAAATGGCATTAACATAATAAATAAGGGGAAATAACCGCATGGAACAACTAAAATTAGAAAAAAAATTGAGATCTACCAAAGATAAAAATTTCGAGACATTTGGTTAGTATTTACGACCTCAAAGATCACTAAATACGACTCTGGATTGAATATGTTTTATCCTCCGACAGTATATTTAATCGATAGTATAATAAATTATTGTTTACGTTGATTTATAGCTGTAAAAATTACCCCTTAACATTTTCCAAGACACGTCACCACGTGGGACGTAACATCGAAATCTGGAACTATACAATTTGATTAAACACGGTTAGACGTCATATATTTCAATAAATCGTATTCTCTATAATTTCCCCTCCCTTTACCAAGCTAAACACAAAATGGATAATTAGTGTAAGTTATCTCATCATTGGCTACTTAAAACAAATCATAATGTCTTAACGAAGACCATTCTACATTTAGTAAATAATAAGAAGTGTATCGTATGTATGCGTGTTTGTCATACTGGTTACATAATGCAGCCTTAGCGATTCCTACGAGCTTAAAATGCATCCTTCCCCTCGTAGTTACCTATCCAGCATCGTTTGCAATTCTATTGGCGTTTACGCAATCAAGATTGCATGGTCAGCGTACTAAACTTCCCTTCTCCCCTCATTTATCTCCACAAACATCGAACCTCTCTAATTCTCACAGGTTTACATCGTACATATGTCCGCCAAAGTTAAGTTAACAAGGGTAACTCCAGAGCCTCCCTTAAGGTGCTTGACGCTCGAATGCAAGATGTTTTGTAGCGCCTGAAGTTTCTTTCTGTGACAAAAGAAATACTTTGACGAATTATGTTCCGTATAAAGTTTGCAACCGCGTGAAAGGTAGGCATTGGAGCCTTCACACATCCTTGATGAGAACCTTTCACAGCCTTAAACCAATAAATCAGCCAACCATAATGGCCGAAAAAAAGAGCAATGTTTGATACAATAAATCGGTACGACGTGAAATGCAATAATTGGTGAATTTCAACGAATATGTTGAACCAGAAAATGGAATAGAAATAACTGACGTGGAGGGAAGGAAAAATCTTTCAAGCGTTCAAGCAATCACAAACGTTATGCGTATTAAGAATTTTTTAGGTGGATTTTTCTTGAGAAAGTAAAAAGGTTTTTCGTAAAACCATTTCGAATAAAAATTTTAATGAATCGATCAATCGCAATCAACAATAATCTTCGGCTCTTAGATCCGGTATTACAATGTAAGGTTGCTGTGGAGGTTGACTTTAACCTTTAGCTCTGACAAACTGTATTATAATCGATAGTTAAACCTTTACTGGCAACTAAAGTGGTAGTTATCTTAACTAACAAATCGACTGATGCTTCAAACTTATAGTATGATTAAGATTTGGTGGGCTGTAATGTCACAGAAGATCAAACAACATTACATAAAATCTTCAGTAGAATTGTCTATTTACTGAAGAAAATTTCGGCAAAATTACAGGTAGGCAAGGTTTCTCTATCTAGCGTTTTTAGCATATTACACATTCAAAGTGGCAAAATATATCGCTTAAATTCTCCTCTATGACACCATAGTGTGGAGGGCTCCCGGATAGCCAAGTGGGCAACGCGTTCGACTTCGGTGAAAGCGGTCGAACTTCCCGAGTCGAGAATTCCCACCCACCGGGTTCGATCCCCCGTGCGAAATGACCTCAGCTGTCGAAGCACTTTAAACAATACTACTATCATAGTGTGGAAGTGTGAACCATTACTGCATGAAGCTATCCCATTCTTCAACAGTTGCAAATAATGTACACACGTAATTACTCGTGGTGTAATTCTCCCTCAAGTGAAAAGATCTTAGAATTATATCATTCTATGAATAGCATAATTTTCAGGAGGAATTAACTACTAAAAAAGTCTAGCAGACTTGACAAGATCACGGGTAGGTAACCTTTCTTAGAGCTCGTAACAAAATTGGCAAAATATCTAATAAATTTTTCACGTACCAACCAAAAGTTTTAATATTAAATTTTTTGACATCTTGATATTTGATTTGGAAGTGATTATGTAAATAATGTAAAACTGACTGAATGAGAAAACAAGGACTAGTTTCGCGTGCCAATGATTGCCCACCCCTGGAGTAGGCATTATAATACCCGGCTTTAAGGTACAATAATTTTCTATTTATTAATCTACGTATATTATAAAGTTTTCGTAAGTGTTAATAATTAAATTAAATAATGAAGTTTTCTTGACAAATATTAATAATTAAATTAATCATAATGAATACCAAGAAAATCTCTCAAAAAATGGCAGTATTTAAAATATGGACATTTTAAAAGTATATTCATGGAAGTGGA
Source organism: Ladona fulva (assembly GCA_000376725.2). Classification (NCBI taxonomy): domain Eukaryota; kingdom Metazoa; phylum Arthropoda; class Insecta; order Odonata; family Libellulidae; genus Ladona; species Ladona fulva. Next base: position 171,924 of record KZ308331.1, on the reverse strand, counting down.
GCCAAAATGGCCATTAGCTAAGGGCGCCAATATACCTCGGGCAGGTCCCGACTGGTCCCGACTCTTATCGTTTGAAGTGGTTAGTTTCGGGCTAACGCACATCATTTGCAAATCTTAACAGGTAGATAGAAGTAAAAATCTATTTCTAATTGACTTCATATCTTTCATTTTCCTAAAAAGCGTGTGTTTAAAATTCAAGTTTCGTTTCGAAACATATATTTCCCTTGGCGGGTATTATTTAGTATTTACAGTCCAAAACTGAAAAAAAAACTGTTATTCTGTCTCCAGATGGAAGCGCGGCGCGTGAAAAGGACCGGGAGCATGCAAGTCGGTGGCTCAAGGATGCGTACGTCCGTTGGTGGAGGTCTTCTAGGTGCAGGGGGTGGTAGAGGGTCAATGAACGGAGGCCGCATGGGGGGGCCCGTAGGGGGAGGAATTGCTGGGGGCCCATCACTATCCATAGTCAATCCTTTGGATGTTCTTAGGCAGCGCCTCCTACTGGAAATAGCACGGCGGCGCATGCGGCAATCGGAGGACCAGATATTGGCCAACAGAGAGCTGCTGAAGAGCATTGGCAAAAGGGAGGCTACCAGCAAGGTGAGAGATCATTGAGAAATAAATATATTTATTTTAAATGGATATCTTATTATATTAAGTCTCACTGGAAATTACCACTAGCACCATCCTCTACCCTCTAAACACCACTAATGATTGATAGTCTTCATCAACCAAAGTTCTAAAGCTTGGTGTGGCATCCTCTATTATAATAATTATTTGTCTCAATGCATTTCTTCTTCTTGCTTTCTACCTCCATCTTGCAACTACCATGTTGTCTTCAGATCTTCCTCAACATCTTGTAGCCATCTACTACATGGTCTTCATCTCCTTCTGGCCTCTTCCATCTTGCAGTTGGGTAGAAGTTTGAGCATTCAGTGCTCTTCCATTCTTTCTTTAGTTCACCAAGCGTCCAAGTAACTTAGAGAACAAATCTGTATCCTTCCCTTCAAATGTTTCATTTATTTCCTAGTTCATTCTATTTATCCGCCTCTCCCCCTCTCTGACTGGACCATAGATTCTCCTGATAATTTTACTTTCAAATCTTTTATATTTTTCTTTATCCTTCTTTGATAACACCCATGTCTAAGTTCCATCTGATGTGATTGGCTTTATCAGACTTTTATAGATTTCCATATTAATGTTCCTTGACAAAATAATTTAGTTTGAGGGAGGTACATTTGTAAAATAAGCCTTATTACCTTCCCTTAGGTAGATCTCCTTAGAAACCTTATTCCCATTTTTTATTATGACTCCCAGCTAAGTAATTTTTTGCACACCCTCAGACTCCTAATTCTCTATTATTAAGTTGTAGCTCTCATTTGCTCTGAGACAAAGACACTTTCATGCACTTAGTCTTCTCCTCATTTACAATGAAACCCATTCTTTAAGATCTCAATTCTTAAAATGAGAAGAGTGTGATATTATTGCAAGTATATATTCGCTGGGCAAGTGCTAATATAATACTAATGTTTCTAAATTTTCCTTCCAAGGTTAATTTACACAGTTTTCACCTAATGGCTCAACATTTATCTGACTGCTCCTTGCCTTAGAATTGATCCTGAAGCCAGTTCCATGTAGCCCAGCTCTATAGCTAGGACCACTGCACAATGCTGTAAAATATTTCTTATCAATTCCAACAGACCCTACTCATCTCACCTCTTGGAGATATAAACCATACTTTATTTAAGAGTATTTCATTGACTATTTCCATCACTTTTTCTGATTTTGACATTGTTCTTACATTCCATGTTACTGATTTCCATACTCTCATTGACCTAATCCATCTGCCAGTTTGATTAAAGACAAATTTTAAGGTTTCTCAGCAAAAGTGAGTACATACTTTCACAGGGAAAGGTAACTAGACCCATGCCTTACCCCTCAAGCTGGAAGGCCTGGATTTATACTCAGGGTTTACTCCCCAATAGAGGTTTGCTTCTCCACACAAGAGCACCCTCTGGCAGTTTTGCCAAGATTTGTCTGTCACAGGAGACCCTATCTAAAGCTAGGCTTTCACCACATAATTCCTGACATCATGACCAAATGCAATCCACCCTACCCAGCAATGAATGTGCCTTCAAAAAGTGCCCCCAGGAGAGGAAATGAATGACAGTCCATTTTCATTAGGACTCCTTTCTGAATAACAGAGAAGAGTAAGCATAGGAGAACTGGAGAATAATCAAGCCATTCTAGCAAAAATGTTAGCATTGTTTTAAAAAAAAGCTGGTGATAAAGAGGTTAACCAAAACATGAACATCTTCCTAATGTTTACGAGCAATTGGGTTGAACTTAATGTATATTAGTAACAGTCCTTTCTATTAAGTTTCACCAAGCAAAAAAAAGGAACCACTTATAAAAACATATTAAAAGAAATACATACTATCAAATTGACTATGAGCATTGATTAAAAAAATGTAATAAAAAGTAAATTGGTTTATATGTATATTGCTTCCAAATAATTTCACTTTTCTTCCAGTGTACATTGTAACAGAGCACAAATCATGCCAAAATAAAAACTTCTCTTCTTTAAGAGAAAGATTTTCTGTTTACTAAATACTAGACAATCACTTCCCTCCTAATCCAACTGAATCCCAGTTAATATTTTCTAAATCAATTTGTCAAGCTGTTCTGCATATCACAAGATGAGTTATACATGTCTCCATCAAATAATGTACTGCTTAACAAATATGAGTGTTAAAAGATAGGACTGTGAAATTTGGTAAGTTTTGCTACATGCAATACTTACTGCCCAAAAGCAATACATAGTATGAGCTGTTGTCGATTGATTTAACTAATTATTTGATATCTAAATTTTGGGAATATTATACAACATAGAATAGATGCAAAAATAATCTGACATGGCTCCAAACCCCATGAAGAGCTTAGCCAAGCAATATTCACAGTATGGATCAGCATGTGCAGTGAGTATTAGCTGAATGCATCGTCAGCATATTTTCACCTACATCACCCAATTAGCCTTTTTGAACCACTATGAGTCTAATTCCTGTCAATACTGGTACCTTCCCATTTTCTTCACAATGCCGGGTCAACACCATGACCTTCACCAAGAATGAAACCTGGGATCACATTCACTGATACTACCCATTTGGCTGACAGAAAGCCAAGGTAAAGTTGATGTCAAAACAAAATAATAATAATCATTTCTTCATTTAGACAAATTTGAGTCTAATGAGACCATTTGTATAATTAACTAACCTCCATGCCACCAAGGCTAGCCAAAATCATAAAAAAAAGAGTAGGGGAATCGCAAAAACAGACAGACATGAAAGAGGCTAAGTTAGAGCAGCTAATGGTCCTTGATAATGTTAAAAATTTTCAGACCAAGTACAATACAAAGAGAATAGATGTTTTCAAGATGAAAGGTATTGTAATGAACTTAGTGAAATTCATGAAAGACTGGTTAAGGAAGAAAACTAAAGAAAATTGTCTATATATGACATAAATAGAAAAGAAAACTGACTAGACAATAAATATTGATGAGATCTAAGAAATGTAGGTAGATAGGAATAGATACTAGTTTTTGGTGTAAGGATAATTCACAAAATTATTGAGTATATTAATGATAGATAGGAAATTCAAAGTGGAGGTAAGATTGGAATATACAAGGTTAAATGATTGTTCAGTTGAAGAGAAAAATAGGAATGAAAAAGAGAAAATTCTAAGAATTAAGCCTTGCATGATGTAAAAACATGAAAACTACAAGAACATCACCATAATTTCCTAGTGAAAATGAAGGTAGATAATACAGGAGCTCATAAAAATAAAGAGTATATCTCACTTACATGAGAGTAGTTTAAAAATTGAGCTTTAATGTATTTTATAACTGAAGTTGCATATAAAACTAATTTAACTCTTATGAAAACTACTCCCAAAGAGATATTTTAAAATAACATGAATTTAACATGACTTTCTCTAACATGAAAAATGAAGGTATGAAAAAAATAAAATTTTCATACCTTCTCTTTTTCTTTTTCCTAATTTTCATTATAAATGTACCTCTGGTTTTTTGTACATTGTGCTAAAGATTCCAGTGTATTCAACATTAATGCTTGCTAGTGACATAATTTTGATTTAAAATTTTAATGCGACCCATAAAATTAATAAAAAACAACTTATAATTTCACTTGGAAGAATGCATTATTTCTGCAGAATCTTTTCCTGTTTCATAAAATCATAGAACTATTATGAATGTATCATTTCAACTTTTCATTATCTCATGAAGGCATATCAGATCCACAGGTTTTTCTTTTAGAATCAATAACTCTTGAACATGTTTATTCAATATAAATGACTTCCTTCAACAAAGAAAGAATACAGTTACCATAGCTATGGTAGATCAATTGTTGCCAATCTTTTGGACATCATAGACCGCTAAGCTCATTATTTTGAATCCTTCAGACCATTGGTATAATTATTTTGTAAGGTATAGATATAGATCAAGTAATTATTCTTGTTGTACTGTGGTGGTTGTCACAGGTCTACCCTTTGTTAATGACATAAGGAAATTTTTAATAATGACTAAGTATAATAAACATACAAAATTCGAATACTGCTCAAAAATCTGTGCTGACCTGTGCTGTTGGTTTAAATGATACAAAGGATTAGGGACGTTACGGAGGTGATTTTATCGGAGGCGGAGTCAGATTCGGAGGTTTTATTCCAACCTCCGTAGGAGTCGGAGGTGACATAATTACATTAGGAAACTATAAAATTTGCTTAAAACAACCTTTATTTACAAAATGAGAAAAAGAAAATTTTGAATTGTTAGAAAAGTTAATGAAACTGAAAAAAAACTATCGAATGTTTGTATCTGTAGGACAAATTTACAAACTAATANTTAAAACAACCTTCATTTGCAATATGAGAAAAGGAAAATTTTGAATTGTTACAAAAGTTAATGAAACTGAAAAAAACTAGCGAATGTTTTTATATGTAGGACAAATTTACAAACTAATAGTCAAAATTTATAGTTGATAAATTATATTTTATCAACAGTAATTTGGATGCTTTTTCGCCATCCAGTCTATTTCTTAAATGATTGTAAATCAAACCAGCTCCACTGATCAGCTGTTCGCTAGGAACAATCCCTGATGAAGCAGATAAAAACTGTCGCATGATAGGCTTGAATACCTTGAATTTATCATTTTCCTTCCACCACATTAATGGATCTTCTCTCCATTTGAAATGTTTCTCTTTATTGTAATCATTTAAGAGCACCCTCCAAATTTGAAATTTACCACCTACAGCAGACTCAGTCCATGAATGTCAGTTCCATGAATGTTCTCCTCTTCGTCACTGTTCAGTAGAATATTGGCCAGATGAGATTGGACGCTGACCAACCTATTTTGATGGTTCTGAGGCTGAGAACTAGTGGTTGGCTCATCTTCGTTTGTATCTGATTCAATTTTAAATCTTTTATTTAATGTATAATCGTAATCATCAAGTTCAGTTGATTCAAACTTATCTAGCCAATTCATCAACTGAGATTCCACCTGCTCCACAGCTTCGTTGAAAAACTTCAGTTTATAACGCTGGTCTAAGTATGTTGCAAGAGCAAATAAATTGATTGTGTGTAGCTCACCAAATCTTGAATTTAGGTCTTCAATTAAATTTGCAATCGTCTTTTTCATATAACCAGTAACATTCGGTCCAGTATTTGAATTTGGAGGTTCTGTTTGAGCACGTGAATCAATGGAATTACAGAGGAAATACTGGCTTTGCTGTCACTCATACTCCTTGTGACTTCTTCAAATGGTTGCAACACTGCCACCAATTGATCGAGGTGTAACCATTCTTCTGGTGAAAGTTACGGAATACTGTGCTTGCTAGCATATAAGCATATGGATTCTTTGACCATAATCAGACATTTTATCATATAAAATGTGCTGTTCCACCTAAATATATATAAAACAGAAGGTTAGAATAGAGAGCTAATAATTTAGTGATATAAAAACAGAAAAAGAAGATGATAATTTTTAGTGGAAAAATGCTGCTGCAATTCTGTACTATGCCTAGAGGATGCTGGTTAAGTTGATCTTCTTGAATTTTTTGCAAAGCAGACTTTGCAATGAGAGAGTGTGTTGCAAATGTGTTGCTATCTTCTTGCATTTAGCTATTAAGGCTGCGGTGTCTTCGTGTCTGCTCAAAGTACTTCGGACTCAGAGCTATAGTTGATGTACTCAATCATCGGGAATGGCAGCTAGCCGCATTGCTCGCACCATATTTGGCCCACCATCACGAATACAGCAGTGAATTTTGTTGTCTTCTATTTCCCACTCATGTAGCATCTCCTTAATTTCTTCACAGATTAGGTCTCCAGTGTGACGTTCATTGAGTGGTTGACATTTTAATACAATTTTGATACGTTAGAAGTCAACCGTTATTCTGTGTGCTGTCAAACTTATTAACAAAACATTAGCACTTGGCTCAGACCAAATATCCATGGTAAATTACAATTTTCCGATGGTATTTATCAATGCCGAATTTCATTTACTTCGAAGTTTTAACTCCGTTAAAACTCCGGTTTGATAGTATCGGAACCAGAGTCAGATCCGGAGGTGAATTTGAACTGGAGTTTCCAACCTTTCGGATTCGAAGCTCTGTTACATCCCTACAAAGGATCTAAGTCAATTATTCAGTTCACAACTTACAAGAATAAATCATAATGAAAGAAATGGATAAAGAAAAGAGGGATAAGAGACCAATTGGTGAGATGAGGTTTCAGCTGAAAACAGAATATAACAAAATGGGAACTTAGTATAATGCAATCATAGCATATAACATATTGATGTACCTTGAATGGTGGCGGTCTTAATTTAGTGGTAAACCATTATGAAAGATAGAGACTAATATACACTTTATGCAACAGAAAATGTAAAACCTAGGTCTCAGAGTTTGAATCATCATTTAAAAAAGAAATACTAGCTTATTCATTTACCTTTATGTAACAATGAGGAATATCTTTATTATTATCTATCTTTCAAAGTTTAGGGAGACAAGATAACCAAACTTGACCTTATGTTCCTCTCATAACCTTCAAACCATCTATCACAAGCATTTGTAACTTCAACTATTGTAATTCAAAAAAACAGAAGAGTGGTAGGTATGGTAAGTACACAGAGCAATGCAAAAGTGGTGGAAGAGGACTAACAAATTTGATTGAACTAAGGTAATAAAATTAGAATAAAACAGAAATTAGCAGAAAAGTATGATGTCAAATAGTATAGTACTCTGAAGTCACCAGACACAATAAACAATTAACTAAGTTGTAACAAGACACATTTCATCTAAGAGCATATTACCCTTGTAATACCCATTGAATTGGTTGGGGTAAAGTATATAAATAATGCACGAGAAAGAAAATTTGCTTGGTGGTATTTCCTTTCATTGTCATGTCACAGTTGTAATGCAGTTTTCACTTGATACCCTGAAAAGAATCTAAACTGTGTTTTACTGTAAGTACTCAATCCACTATAATAAAGAAGTATCTAAACATAAAAATTAAGAATAGATATTATTTCCTGTTATGTCGTTTAATAATTGATGAAACTTGTCCTTAAGACAAGTTCAAATATGATGATGGGATACTAAACATTGATAAGAATAAAAAGAAAGAAAAATAATGTTGGAAAAACTGTTAAATAAAGCAAATAACTTTTCATAAGATTTAAGATAATTTAGTAGTCATTTTCTAAAAACTAATAATAACCAAAAAAATGTATACTATTAGCAATGATTCATAATGAACAATCATTCAATATATCTTCAAACTTACTTTCAAACATTTCTTAGAAATATCTTATATTGTCGTAAATAGAGTAATTAGAATTCCATAATAATTTTTTAAATTAATGTTTAGAACCAACTACCACTAGGTGGAACATCCAAAGATTCTTTTTACTTTCAGATAAATGGTTTTCCATGTGTTAAAAGTATCAGTATTGTTTATTTCAAAAATTTTAATATCAATTTGTTATTTTCTTTTCAGAAGGCGACATCTATGTAATAGAATTTGTTGCAGATCCACACAGACAAATGGGAAGGCCAACTTAAGATCATTCACAAAAGTTTCTTAAAATCAAGAAGCACCTTCTGAATCCAACAACACTACCTAATGTCAGTCTTTAATTATCACCTAATTCTTGAGGTATACCTTTTAACAAATCCTGCCTATTTAATACCCTTATTTTTGACAAAAACTGTATAATATCAAAGAAAGTGATGAGTGATTCTGATCATTCAGGATTTAACATTACAATTAGTAGAATGAGATAAATAAATTATATTCCAACATCAGAGAAGCATTCAGCAAATGAACAGGTTTCAAGACACATAAACAATTGGCTTCAAATGTAGATTAGTGTAAAAGCTAAAATTTGTTTAAATTAAGCATATACCAATTGTTACAAAATTGTTGAATGATAGGTTAAAACGAATGCATGCTCTAAAAAAAAGCAAAGAAAACACATCGACTTTATTCAGTATTGAATGGACTGCTAGTTTCCTGAAGCTAATAGATGTTCATTTCTGTTGACTTTTCAATATTTGAAATCAATTAAGTGACAAGATCACAATATTATTTCCCTTTGAAGTAAGCATTAAGTAATGAAAAGAACAGCTTTTTGATGATTATAATATGCAGATATGTACAACTTATTGAAAATTTTGCAATGATTTGAAAGAAAGGATAACTATCAAACTGAGAAAAAAGAAGAAGAAAGTTTCATATCTGTGATTATTATCCATTAATTTTCAATAAATTGCTTGATAGAGTTGTTTTTCATTTTATAATTACCTCTTTTGAAATTAACCTACTTCTACAATTAATCCCACGCATTCTCATGAGTATCTACCAATAAAAACAAAAATTTAATCAAAATCTTCACAAAGAATACAAGCAAACAAATATAGCACTGGTAATGTATTTATTGAGGCATTGAAATGCTGCACAGCAGCAACAAAATCAGAAATTTTTGCATAAGATGCTTAACTGCATTATGTAATTATCTAAATGTCACACTTTATTATAATTTGACTCATCACTTTCTATTTTTAAAATTATAATACCAAAGGAAAAAGTATATGAAGATTTCCATCCAAAATAGAAAAAGAGCTGTAATATGTTGAAATGCACAAGATTGGTCTGATCTGTTTTCAGTATATGCTATGAGTTGTTATTTTTATGAATCCTATACATATATATTGCATTAAATGATCCTTAATAAGCTGTAGAAGAAAACTTTATTATTTATTGAAGAAAATAAATAGTTATGTATGAAACCCATTGTAGTTGAACAATCACAGATGTACTTGATAGAATGAAAATAAATAAATTTAAAATGTAAATAATCACTTAAAATAATCTGAATTCTGAAGGTTACCCATATCAAAAATATAATAATTTTATTAAAATGTAAATTTCTAAATGTACAAATTTTGTGTGAAATAAATTATAGTTGATGTGAGTGAAATACATTCCATACACTTATTTTAATGATATTTTAATTACAAACTTGAAGTTGTATAAAATGATGAGCCCAGTACATCAATGTGCATCAATCCAGGTATAAGATAGAAAAGATTTTAAAAGAACAAAGAAGTACTTTTTGTACTAACGGGAAAATCAAAAAAGTGTGCTTTTTAAATCAAAATTAGTACAATAAATTGAAAGGGATTTCTGAGTAATTAAATTTAGATCATAATTTACAACCAGAATGGCTAAACTAGCTGAAAATGAAGTTAGGTTAGTCCACAATATTATTTTAACTGTTGCTTTAAGTTTGAATAAAGTTGTCATTTTATGACTCTTACCTATTAAAATTAATTGACCTCTTAATTAATTGATTACTTGGTCTCTCGCTCCTTTGCCATCAACTATACCCTTAACATTTTCCATAATATGTTTGAAAACCCATCTTGAAAATTTTGGAATGCAATTTGAAATAGATATTTGGCTCTTTACAGGCATGTGCATCAAAAATATAAAAAGTATTAGTTCATTCTAATTAAACAAGAAAATCTAAAGTTTAAAAATAATCAAAAAATATTATTTTTTTTTAATTTCCACTATAAGTAAAGCAAAATCTTTTGTCAATGGTAAGGTAAATACTTCACATTGACATAAATAAATTTATTTTCAAACAAAGTTTCCAAGTAATGCTAATTATATCAATAATATTAGATCTTATGAAAGATAAAAGTTCATCAAAAATACTACAAAGTTTAAATTAAATGCTCAAATACTTGTAAACAAAGATGATTCAAGTGCAATGATCATGAGATGACAAAAAGCCATCTCATGTCAATTCTACAAGATAATTTTGCAAATAAAAACATCTTTGATTCAAATTTAGGGTAAAATTTGATTGATGTGATTAGAAAGTCTTTCTTATATGATGGGGCTCTGATGACCTTAGTAAAGATAACATGAATTTGCCTATACATGGGTGATACACAAGATATTGGAGGTGCAAGATCAGCATTTCTAGTACTAAGCTTCATAATATTACAGATTAAAATATACTTATATTTATTAAAACAGATTGAGGAGACAGATTTAAGCAGTTTGAAAAGCTCGAAAGTTAGAAATGGCTCATAGCACGAAATGCTTTGGTTCCTTAGTTCTTATATATCCTTCCATTTATGCAATAAAATGCACAAATATAGATAAAACTTTCAATCTTCAGAACAATTTTGTTTGAAATGCAAATCTTGAAATTTCTAACGGGTTATTTGCTATGGTAGAAGAAAACAGTAGAGAATAACAAAATATCAGCTCGATACATAAAAATTTCGGCTATTATCTATTCAAGAATAAAAATTAATGACACCGTAAAAAACCGTAATGACACGTATCGCTAGCATAGCAAAAATGATGGAGTGCTATAGTTATTAGTCAAATATATTAATGAACGAAAATAAATCAAACTACTACATAAAAGAATCCCGAAAAACCACGCTGTTTCAAATCTAATCGATAATGGACCATAAATGAAAACAAGTAGTTCGCGCGTTGATTACTCTATACAGCGGATTTTCATGAAAGAATACGGTAACAAAGCATTCCTACATTAAGCAACTCTTTACACCACTCTAAACTCCTACTCGCCTATTCCATTATGTGAATCAGAAGTGAACTTAATGATGTTTAACCTAAAGAGTACTTTTTTCGAATCAGCCGAATCAACGGCACAAAGCTGATGTTTTGCAAAAAAAATACGAGCAGTATTTACACGCAATGCTGAAACGGCCAAAATTTATCATGATTCATCTTACGTAGAGACTATCATGGAGTAACAATCATTATTTCGTTATCATCGACTCATTCCAGCAGATGATAAGAATTACTGCTAGATAAGAACATCGCAAGGTTGATTTCTTTTCATATGGTTGATACGAAGACTGATAGAATGTTTTGCAATCTAACTAACTAATCATAACTACCTAAACCCAATGAAACACTAGACACAAGAACACACCAATGCCAAGACACCATCCGCCAGAATTAAGAATCGACGAGCGCTTCGCGTAGGCTCGATCCTACGAATTAGTCCGAGAGGAAGGCTGCCTCTACGCTTATGATATCTGATTTTTTTGCTATTAAATTTTGCTGTATTCATCGAAAAGCTCTCATAACATCCATCCCCGTTACAAACGTATTATCACCATAATATATTACTGTTACGTAACGTTGTTCATACAGTTTAGCATCTCCAACTCTGTTGTGACTTCATAAAAATCAGTAGCGTTGAAACTATTTAATTGATTGTGTTGTTCAAGCGGCAACACTTGCATAAGTATTCACGTATGCGACCCTACTAATTGTAAAGTGGAATGGGTTTACTAAGCGATGGAAGCCCACTGTCGTGGGAAGAAACGAAGGCACTTAGTGATCATGTCAGAAGGCATGGTATAACACAATTTCTTAATTTATACCAAAAAGTTAGAGATCGTCAAGGGGACGTATTGAAATGGGGTGATGAGGTGACTATAAATTCCCAATTTTACAACTGCTGTGTGTTTTCTCTCATCATTGATTTTCATTCCTCTCATCAATCCTTTTAGGTGGAATATATGATGGTAAAATTCAATGATGAAACTAAGACTGCTCGATTGAGCCTGCGAGCTGCTGAAGTTTTGGAGAGGCTTAACAGTGAATACGAAGGTTTACCATTGTAAGTATTAGGAGAAAGGAGAGTATCCTTTACATCTAATATAAAATCATTTTTAAAATTCCCATTACTTTACTTATCCATTTCCAATTGATTCCATCTGATGTCTTCCATCTGATTGGAATTCTTACCTTGTAAAAATTTGACACTTTTACTATTATTTTTTCAGTGAATGGCGGTTTTAAGCTAGCCTTTTCAATGGTGATTCCTGTGAGCAAAACATTAACTTATTTTCCGTCAAATATTGGGTGTGTCGCTTTTGGAATTGCTCTAGCAAGCCAATTCTCAAACTGAAATTCTGATAATACCAGCATGATTTACTCTATGTACAAATAATGTATGAAATATCGTCTCTAGCTTTTAAGTCCAAGGTGCTCTTGGATCTCATTACAGCCTTAATTATTAGAAATTGAATAAAAATCTCACTATCAAGTTATTCATAGCGAACCACTGAATCAATAACCTGATTGAATTTTTAATTGGAAGATTCCGGTAATTAAAACCTATTGTGGAAATTACCCAGTTTTTTCTTAAGGTGTGTGCTTACCTCTAAGTTATGGTTGATTGCATTAGTTAAATCTGTAGTTAATCCTATGTTTTAATCCATTTTCCATCCTCCATCACTCTGTAAGTTAGATCTAAGATACTTGTATTTTCTAACTAATGTAATTGCTCCTCTTTAAGTTTTCCACACAGACCTTCTATGTTTTTGTTGTCATGTATTTGTTTTTGACCTGATCTTCATCCCTCTCTCTTCAAAAGCCTTCCTCAACTCTTCAAGCATCACCTCTACCATAATTTCACTCTGGTCTGTTCACAGAGAACGATATCATCTACAAATAGTATGCTCGAAGGTGCTATACTCTGTACATTTTTCATCATGACATCTGTAAGCAGGCTTAAGATATGTGGGCTTAGAGCTGATCCCTGGTGGAGTCCAACTCTTTCTAGTAATCCTTTTGTCCTTCCTACACTACTCATAATTTGTCGCTGCTCCTTTGTACATCTCCTTACTATTCTCACATACTTTTCCAGAACTCCCTTTTCTCTCATACTTCTCTATACCTCTTGCCTAGGGACTCTGTCATATGCTTTCTCAAGGTCAATAAATATCATTTGCAGCTCAGACTGTAGTTCTCTGTATCTTTCTATTAAATGCCTTAACACGTCAGTCATTCCTCTCCCATGCATAAACTCAAATTGTTCATCACAGATCTCTATCTCTAAGTATAGCCTTTCTTTGACGATTCTTTTCCCATACCTTAATTGTGTATGATGTCAGCCAAATCCCTCTATAGTTGCCACAATCTTGTACATCTGCTTTTCCTTTATAGGTTGGGATAAGTGTGCTACTCCTTCATTCATCTGGAATTTTTCATGGTGCCAAATCTTTTCCATAAATTTCCATAGAATATAAGTCCATATCTCACGCTTTTCCATACTTAAACTGGGATGTGGTCTGAACTTATTGCCATTCCATTTTTCTTCTATCTTAGTGCATACTTTACTTTTTCCTCAAGATATCTTGGACAATTCCTTCATTTGCATCTCCATCCAGGACCATTTCTCTCAAATTATCTTCTTACAGTATTATTTTTCTGTCTCATCTGGTGAACTTTTACTAATGAGGTTGAATTTTTAGGCAAGGTGATTCTTGAACTTTCTTTTATTCCATTTTAGTGATTTCAATAATTTGTGCAAGAAGGGCATCTCTAATTTTACTCTTAAAATATATTGTTCTTAACATGATGAAACTTAAAAGTAAAAAGGAAATCGTTTTTTTTCCTTACTTATGGGACTCCCTGATGGCCAAGTGGACAACATGTTCAACATCAGGGAAAGAGGTCCCAGGTTCAATTCCCAGAGGGATGTGTGCAAAATGACCTAAGCTTTCAAAGCACTTTTAGCAATACTACTGCTTTGTTACTTATGTAAAATTTATTTCCCTTTTATATGCTGGTGATGCATTATAATCCTATGATTTTGATAGCATCTTATTTTCATCCAGTAAAGATGAAGCACGCTGCATATGGCACCCTGAGTATGCTGCATACATGCTGGAAGCCACTCCTGCACATCCATATGGAGGTTTATTGGCACATTTCAATGTTGTTGAAGCAAACATGAGGTATCGCCGGGAGCAAGCAATGAAAGTGATGATGCCTGGAGAGAAACTGATGACACTGACAAGTTTTCCAAGGTAAAAGCATCTTCAATGCAGAAAAAGCTCCTGATTAAGGAGATGTTACTTCATAGCCTTATATATGTATGTAATACAGAGCCTTCTTTCGTAACATGGTAGGAAGGAATATATTTTAATTGAAAGCACCAAAACTGTGAACAGGGTGCGTTGAATTCTAAAATTGATGCTGGAAGACGAATTTGTGGAGAGACATCACCGAAAAAAATAAAATTTAGTACTTTTCCTTGGAACATTTAACATACAACCTGTTTTGAAAATCTTCAGTTGTTCATTTTACACTAGCAAAACCGGTCCTGCATTAAGTTTTCTGTGGAAAAGTACTAAGTGTAATTATTTGAGAGTGTGTGTTAAAGTTTGGGGTAATAGTTAAAATTGATATGACTGCATCTTTATTTTTCTTAACTTTAACTTAAGATTTTTTTCTTAATTTTAACTTAAGATTTGTGTTAAATTAGCCAAACTCAAATCTTTGTTTTGTTCTCGAGGCTAAACTACTTCACATCAAATTGAGCAGAGTCAGCCAACTTTTAATGATATTGCATCATTATCATAACTTAATATGTGGTATATTTTTATTAATTGCTCATGCTTTTCTGTCACACATCTGTCAACATTTATTTGTGTTAAACAGTTATTCGAATGTGTCTGCAAAATGTGTTTTATAATCTGATATGAATTATATGATTTTTCTCAACCTATATTTTTCCATTACTTGTTCCCTTACTGCGTACTAAACATTAAAAATTGTAATAGAAAAGATAATGAAAGAATCTAATGCAAGCTGAATGGAAGCTAGAGCATTATTTCTATGGAATGAAAAATTTGTTGTGTTATATGCTCGGAAATAATTATTCTGTTGCATGATAAATACTTGCAGAGTGATTAGGTTTAAAAATAGTTTTAAAATGCATAGGATAGAAAAATGATCAAATTAAAGATCAAAGAAGTAAATATGCTTGTCTGTGATAATATATGGTATATAATTCACTGATGCATTAAATTCAGAAATGATGAATATCAAGATATTTCGTGTTAATTTAAAAGTGCTTTTACTTCTTCTTTCCAACAATCTTTTCATCTTGTTTCAGCATTATGTATGATGTTGCCTGATACATTTTTAATCTTTTGAAATTGCTTGGGATTACAGCAAAACCTTAGATTATTTAACTCTCTAAAGCTTTACCATTACACCTGCTTTCCTCTTTTTCTGTGTCTGTTTCCAGTAGAAGGCAGTTTCTTTATGTCACTTATCATAATACTTGTATTCATAATCAGTGTAAATAAGGAGTTTAAGATTGTTGTCTTCATATCAATTTTTTATTGTCAACTGATGGAAACCATTTTTGTTTTGTTGCAATATCAAGATTAGGGTGTCCAGAATTCTCAGATCCTGTGTACAAACCTGACCCAGTGAATGGAGAATCAGCAAAGTCATTATTTTTTCCTGATGAGGCAATATTTCCAGGGCACCCTCGTTTCAAAACATTAACACGCAACATTCGACAGCGTCGTGGTGAAAAGGTGGTGATAAATCTTCCAAGTGAGTAACTTAGATTTTTTAATTAATTTGATCTTAGTTTTAATATAAGAAGACAGTGATTTAGGTTGGACTATCTCTAGGATCAGTGTGGCCCTTAGTGAGAAGGTTGCTTCAGGTCCTCACATAACCCTTAGGCTCCCTGGTCTATTTTCTTGCTATGCTCTGTGCTAAACTGTTAAAGATCCAGGAAAAATTGATATCTTATCTTTAGAGTGAAATTTTCTTCTGTAATAAATACTAGACAATATTATAAACCATATTAAATAAGGATTTGTAATAGCACCACAATGGCATTAATACAATAAAAACTAAAAATTTTCAATAAATATTTTAAACCATTTACATATTAATTGTATTTTTCTCTTCATTACAATTTGGAATATCCAATAATACATTTATTCCAATACAACCAATATTTTCATTATTATAATAAATAAAAGTTGAATTATAGTAAAAGCCAAATTAATCATTGATTGAGTACAAAAAAATCCAAATTTGTCAATAAGTGAAAAATGCCTTATCTTTGGTGGTAGTGGTTCTAATATTGTTAGAAGTGCTTAAACAACTAAAGTCATTTTGCACACATAGACCCTCATGGGGAATTGAATTGTCCAGGACCACTACCACCAAAGGGGAACGCACAGCCTACTTGACTAGTCAGGAGCTCCCTGCCTTATTTGTCTAAATACATTAATAACACATTTATGTGAAACATAAATGTATTATTAATTATGAAATATGATGATATACTTATCACACAAAATTTTATTAACGCCAATAAAAAATATCCACTTATGATATCCTCGCTAAAAATTATGTTATCCTCCCCAAGTGTTGATGTATATATGCCTGAAAGTTTATCATGTTTTAGAAACATAAATTTATGTTCACAATCATGTATATTTTTAGCAATTTAAATTAATACATTTAAGATCTATTTACAGAGGCAATATTTTATTATTCGTTACCTCGCACCCAGACTACAAGTATTGCAACTTATTTTTCATCAAGTATGCATTTTATACAGTCAAACCTCAGTCTGTGAGTAACTTGGTTTGCAAGTGTTTTGCAAGATAAGCAAAAATTTGTAATAAATTTTAACTTAATATAGAGAATAGTCTTGCAATACCAGCAGTGCATGGAGTATGTGTATGTTGTTTTTTCTGCCAAGTGTCACATGATCATTGCTTCCTTAGTAATCGTAATTTATATGAATATTGTTAGGATTTGAAAATGTTATTTAAGTCTTCAAATATTATATGTAAAAAATAATACCTATAACGCAGCCAATTTTGTCGATAATATTTGATTTATCGACCTTATCAACTTTCTCGCATTCGATTGATAAAATGAATAAACCCGTCAACAAAGTTCTTAACTTAAAAGGTCTTAAGTAACTTTCTTTTAATTTTAACTTTGAAAAGTTTCTTTCAGCCACAACCACTACCATTGTTAGAATTATTCAAGAAAGTATTTCTGTGTTTGGGTATACTTCTTTCAAACTTATTTTGAATGCAATTTCCACTGGAGATCCTCAAAGATTCTAACACCCAAAGGTGTGGGGCCCTCATATGCATAGGGCCTGGTGTGGCTGCACCCCATTCAGATGGCACTGGATTTAGTGATCAAGTTTTGTTTTGATATATCAAATTGTGAAAGATTTTCCTTGTGAGGTATTAAATTACTGAAAATCAATGCCTATATCTGGTTATTATCTCTAAAAATTTTCAAGGAAATGTTACCATCTATGTCATGTAAACAATATTTTGTTTTAAAGTTTAATTTAATGGGCTAGAGAGTATTAGCAACATTTTCATGAGTAATGAAGTTTTCTGTAAATTGCTTGCTTATTGTGACATCCCTTTTGAAACCATCAGCCATCTTCTTTTGGTTTTATTAGTTTACAAGGATGAGAAGACTTTGTCTCCATTTGTGGAAGACTATTCCGTGTTAAATGATGATGGAGAGGGAAAAAGGGCAGCCAAGCCAGACCATGTTTACTTGGATGCAATGGGTTTCGGCATGGGTTGCTGCTGCCTACAGCTCACATTCCAGGTTCTTCCCTTTTTTATGGAATAAAATCTTCTTGTTGTTTTCTGATCTGTCATTGAAGTTAAGAATTTATCTTTCCAGGCTTGTAATATCAATGAGGCCAGGACTCTGTATGACCAGTTAGCTTCCTTTTGTCCTATTATGGTGAGCATCTTTTTTTATCCTATTGCTTTGCATCAATGTTTTGCTAAATTTGTATGCGTTAATTTAAGAACTGAGTTGTAAATTTTATGATTTTTTACATTTGTGATTGAGTTTTAAATAACAGTGGGATAATTCAAGCTGGAAAATAATCTTTCTGTCTGTACTTATTTTAAATGGCTTCAAGTTAGAAGTAAGAATTGGTCATAGGTATTTCACTTACAGTGAGGAATACTGTTTTCGTTATTCAATACCTTTCATTGTTTTAAACCTTGAGTCATTTTTTTTCAAATTGACCAGATGGCTGAGAAAATTTTGAAGACGTTTAAGGGGCTCTCAGAAAATAAGATATTTTGTTGGCTAAATGTATGTTCTTTGAATAATTTAATTCAGAAAATGTATTATAATATATATATAATTT
>KZ308331.1:116902-153317 GCA_000376725.2 Ladona fulva | reverse complement strand
ATATATATATAATTTTATATATTATTGTTTTATTTTCCAACCTATTAATTTTTTTGCATTATAAGATGACATTCATATCCTGGTTGCAGCATATGATCTGTCCAATTAGAAACGAAAATTTCAAATATCCTCTCAGTGAGATAACACTCACCTTTATGCTTGATTTGGCTTCCTCTGTATTAATGCACTGTTTATTACATGTAGATAGATTTAATTTTAGACCACTTCGGATAGTTTTAGTCAACCAATCAAGTTACTTTTATTGACCAAAGTGTTTACCAAAACAAAAGAAAGTTGCAAGAAGGATAAGGGGAAATGTTTAGGAGCAAAGTATAATGCTACAGGTAGCTTCAGCTGATCAAAGCTGGCAGAACATCCGTTGAGAAAGATGCAAAACTAGAGCTGTGGTCACTATCAAATTGATGACATTCCTGTTATGAAAGATATATATTTTGATGAAATTTATAATAGGATAAAACATGGAGAAAGACTTCTACTTGCATGTAATTCTGCATTTGAGAAGGAATATTCTTGAACTACTGTGAGCTGAAATGCTTCATGGTAATGCTCTATCACATTAAGCGCTCATAACTCAAGTATTTTTTGTGTAGTGCCACATAACCATTGCACCCCAACAAATTTATTCATTAGATTTAGCAACTGAATATTCGAATTTGTTTAAAAAATTTTAACTGATCCTTGACAGGATGGTATTTTCAATCAATGAAAAATAAAAGGAGATTTGCCATAAATCTTTAATTCCTCTTATAAACTTTTAGAAAGTAAATTCCATGGCACAGCATCCCTACATAGGATATAACCTGGTCAGTCTGAATTTACAGTGGGGGTTAACATGGCTAGTGTTTCAACCTCAGTGCTGCATAATTGGCTGTTCTAGATCACTTGAACTCACTACCAATTGATTCAGGTAGCTTCCCAAATTTTTCTCATTGTCTGGTCATCATCATGACTCCCACTGGGAGTAAAACCCTGTACCACTTTCATTGAAGGCAAACATACTTCCCACTTGGCCATCCAGGGCCCTTCTCATGGGGATTTGTTGATGAAAAACTAAGTGGCATACAATGTTGCAATAAATTGGGTGTTACCTTGGAAGAATCCATTTTATGCAACCTTAGCATGTGTTGAGATGTAGGATAATATTTTCATAGGTTCAGTTTCTTTTTGGATGGACAACATATGCTTTATTTAATTTCAATTAAAAAAGGCAGTGTTAGGCAACTCAGATGTCATTTCTTCCTAGATTTGAAGAGTAAAGGTAACTTTGAAACCTGGTTCTTGTCCATTAAGATGCCAATTGAAGCAGGTGGGAGTGGGGGAAGGGGGCGGTTTGCCCCCATCCTCGCTTCCACGTGGACGATCCATTCATAGTTGGCGCTCACCGCAGCTTCACCATTCCACCGTGGGCTTATCACAGATGTGGACTGTCGATGGAACATAATTTCTGGTGCAGTGGATTGCAGGACGCCACAAGAACGTGGACTGAAGCCTTTGGGTCCAGGAGAGCGGTTCATTCCAAAATCTCGTTATGACTCCATCTCATCTTATATCTCTCCGCAAGGAGAAAAGTAAGTCTGTCTCATTCTTTTCCCCTTGGTTAATGGTATGTTATCAAGTAACTGTCATAAGATGTATTAATAATCTAATTAATCATTGCTTGTTTTTATTACATTACACAGAATATAATATCATGAATTTCCACAAGATCATGGCTGCTTCCGTAGATTTTAAGCTTGTTTTTGTAATCATGTGTTGCAGTTAACTCAAAATTAGCTGATAGACTTCAAATTGATTAGGCTCTCATGAAATAGATTAAATCGGGTTATAGTCTTATCTTGATGCAGAAAGATTTTACTGTGGAGCATAGTATGACTTGTATTACATGTGTGCAAGGCATATAATTTCACTGTACTCATAGATTAAGTTTGTTTCCAATGTTTTTAGATGTTCACAGCGGTGCAAAAACTACATCTAGCTACTAAAGGTGTATGATTGTTAAGGGGCAGGGTTGTGTCTGATTAACCATAGTCTTCATAACTTTGTGTATGTCTTTGTATATAATAAAATTAGTATATGGTCTGCTTGTAGAAATTTGGTCAGTAAAATACCTAATATTATTATGAGTAGTATCCTTATAGGTAATGTGTGTTCATCCCATCAGTAACTCTGCACTGGTTGAATCTTTTTTCTGTTCACTTTCTTGTTAATTTACATTATTTGATCATGGTTTGATCATCAATAAGTTTTCTTTTACTATACTTATCATTAAATAATTAGACATAAACATATGCATGCATTGTTACATTTGTAAACATTTCCCTTATATTTGGCTTATCCAGGCTGTCAGTTTTCTGAGAAATTCAATTTCCCATCTTTCCTTCCTAGGTTCTTAGACCCCTACTTTTCTTAAAAAGTTGAAGTTATTTTTTTGGCCATTGCTCATGAAATGTACAGAGATTATTATGACTTTGCTAATAGTGGAGTAGCTATTGTATGCTGTCCAAGGATACCCTGTGGTCATGGTCTTTTTTTTTCTTTTTCAGATTCAATGACGTTCCTTTGGTCATGGACGAATGGTCCTTTGAACAGCTTTCTAAGGCTGGCATTGATCCCCTGTTAGCAAGGCATGTGGCACATTTGTTCATTAGGGACTCTGTTTCACTGTTCAGTGAGCGTGTACATCAGGATGATACTGTAGACACAGACCACTTTGAGGTAAAATTTGTACTTGTAACAGGCCCATTGACATTTATTACCTATTTACTATACATTTTTGTTAATCATACAGTTTGATGATTATTACATCAGGTACATAGTTTTAAGATGTTTTATAGAAGTTGTATTGACTTTTTTGACATAGATTCTGTCTTAGGACTTCGATTTCATCAAAAATTTAGTGTGTTACAGTTCTTTTTTTATGATATTGATGCTATTCAGTTCAGAATTTTGAAGACAAAATGATTTAATTTATAATGAGATTTTAAAAGGACTTCATATCCTTTATTTTTTCAGAATATTCAGTCAACAAATTGGCAGACAATGCGCTTCAAGCCTCCCCCACCCAATTCATCAATTGGTTGGCGTGTCGAGTTCAGACCTTGTGAAGTGCAGATAACAGACTTTGAAAATGCAGCCATTGTCTGTTTTGTTGTTTTGCTGACTCGAGTCATTCTGTCTTACCAACTCAATTTGATTATTCCCATCAGTAAGGTTCGGAAATACTTATTTCTCTCATATTTAAAGTTGAAAAAATTTTACATTTTTAATCATTAAATTTATAAAAGACATTGCATGATTAAGAAGGGTGTATGAGGTGTAAGATAAGTGAAATGTGTCCTGTAATGTTATTTTTAAATGAATACCTCGTAAGATTTTTGTATTTTATTTTGTAAGCCCTTATATTTTCAAGAAAAGCACTGCATACTCTCACAAGTATCTTTATTCTCTATCAGATCTTTATCATTAGCTCTGAAACTTATATACTTTCAGAAAATTTCTTCCAAAAGGTTATTTTCTTTATGTTAGGATATTTTAATTTTTTCAAATAACTCGTCAATTATATTTTTATTGATTTTAGGTGGATGAGAATATGCAAAAGGCACAGAAAAGAAATGCCATAAGAACTGAAAAGTTCTGGTTCAGAAAGGATATAACCACAAAAATATCACCACCAGAAGCAACATGCCAATGTCCAAAGTTTCAATCTGATGACTCAGCTCCATGTGATGTTTCTGAGGCAATGACAATCAATGAAATCATAAATGGGAAGGTAATTATACTTCTTCATCATGCAAGACCTCCCATTTTTCTGTGGGGTATTACATGATGAAAAGTCATTAATTCATTTTATTATCTATGAATTTGAGTGCATCTCTCTTTAAATATTAAAATGTAGCTGCTCATGTGATTAAAAGTGATGGCAAAATTTCCTGTGGCAAGTAATGTTGCTAAAAATTAAATTATGTTACATGTACTGATACAGAAACAATGTTATGTAATAGACAAATCTTTGAATAAAAATACTACAATTATTATGGTCATTACTATAAGTGATTAATGATTTTTTGAGTGTCATTTTTGTTGTTACCTTCATGATCATTGAAAAAATAAAACTCATTGAATCCATAATATGATTTGAACAATTTATCTTGGTTTCATTATCATGTATCATCATTAATTGGAAACTCCAGGTTTAAATATTGCTAGTTACACAGGAAAATATGTATAATTTGTGCATAGTGGGGGCACAAATTTATTTTCATATCATATGAAACCAATCTAACAGGAAGGAGATTTTCCTGGCCTTATTCCACTGATCAACAGCTACCTCAGTGGGATGGATGTAGATGCTGACACCCACTGCACAGTGCAACAATACCTGAAGCTCATCCAGCGACGTGCATCAGGAGATCTTATGACCACTGCACAGTGGCTGAGGAAATTTGTTACCTCGCACCCAGACTACAAGTATTGCAACTTATTTTTTATCAAGTGTGCATTTTATACAGTCAAACCTCAGTCTGTGAGTAACTTGGTTTGCAAGTGCTTTGCAAGATGAGCAAAAATTTGTAATCAATTTTAACTTAATATATGAGCAAAGTCTTGCAATACCAGCAGTGCATGGACTATATGTATGTTGTTTTGTCTGCCAAGTGTCACATGATCACTGCTTCCTTAGTAATCGTAATGTATATGAATATTATTAGGTTTTGAAACAAATCATGATAATCTGAGTTTCCATTATTTCTTATGGAGAAATTACATTGATGTATGTGTGCTTTGGATTACAAGCAAGTTTCTGGAACAAATTATGCTTGCAATCAAAGGTTTGACTGTATAATATTTATGATAATTATTAATAACTCTGATTATCTCTTATTTAGATTTATTTAACAGCTGTTAAATTAATTGATAAAAGGTCAAGATCTTAAATTTAAGAAAGCAGAGTTAATCTATGAACTTTCATTATCTTTTATTAGTTATGACAAATATGCATAACTTTTTTCTATCTTAAAACAAAACTCTTAACAAATTCACACAATTATAAAGCAGCAGCTGAGCTACATGCAATATTTGTGCTCATTCTGTGGAACTTTCGATGCTAATAAATATTTTTTCCATATGCATAGAAACATATTTTTCTATATTAGCATAGCTCTTCAGTTATAATGTCTTTGTCTTACCAAATTTGACGCATTATATTTGCATCATTCTAAGACAAATCCTATTCTAAAAAGGCCCCCCTTTTTTGAAGCTCCACTAGAGAAAAGATTATTTTGGATGATAATTATTGATAATAATAAATAATTAAATACTTAAGAATTTATCAACATTTGATCTCTATAATTAAAGGAAAAATAAACATGTTTGTCACATTTCTCTGAATCCAAGGTGCCAACATTTTTGCAGTGTAACGTTACATTCAGAAACCCAGAATACTCTTTTTGGCGGTAGAATTGGAATTTTTTCTGCCAATAATATAACTTTTCTTTTAAATGCTGCAGTGTAATGAGTTCTTTTCTCTGCCATCTAAATGCTCTTAAGGGTGTGATCATGATAGAATTGATCTTTCTAATTGGCGGAAAACTAAGATCCGTTCATAACGTTGCTCTGAATTCACTGACATTGTTGCAGTTTATAACATTACTATGTTGACGCTTTCTACAAGTTTTTTATGTAAGTGCTCATCTCAAATCATGCCTTATATAATCATTTTATACTCTCGTGCCTATTAGATGTATAGTCACAGAATGCAGATTGCTGAGAAATAAATCATGATGATGTATCTTGAAAAACATCTCAGTGATGCATTGCCTGAGAAAAATAATATCTGCCAAGCTCTCTGTAATTCATTTTCATTGTAGATCACTCTCCTTCATTGAGTGCTATCTGTTTTAAATATTTGGGGGGCAAATTGTTTGCATCCAGGTGGCTCACAAGCTGGGTTCAGCTCTGTTGCTGGGGAATATTTGCTTGATAATTTACCATTTCGTTAAAAGCTTTTAAACAGATAAAAGCACTTAATAAAATAAAAGCATTTAGACTATACACATATAATTACTATATGGACTATAAGACAATATATACTGTACGATAAAAAATAATTACTCTTACAGTATTTTAAAGATTTTATTCTTATGTATGCAAGTATAAGACAACCCCAGATTTTCCTGAGGCTAAATTTGAAAATAAAATCCTTGTCTAATTTTAAGGGAAATATGGTATTTAAGTACCAAATTACTTATAAGCTTTATAAAAATTTGAAATTGTCCTTTTATATGTAGGTATGCTAACCATAAAAGTTTGAAAGCTCTATTTCAGAAATAACTTCAAATCTCCATCCATAAATCTTTATCTCATCTGTGCTTACATTTAAGTTGTGGTATATATTTTCAGCAGAATTCCAAAATCTAATCTAAATTTTAAAAACATCATAAACAGAACTTATCACAGTTTTAGCCATTTTAAGGAGTGCAATTGAAATCATCACATTCACATATTATGATGAATGAAAGAATAGAGTTATGCTTTCTTGAAAAATAATTATTCACTACTACTACACTGCTACTGGATTTGAACTTGAATCTTCCCAAAGTTGAGGTTAGTTTTTGGTGGCAATATTCTTGTTATAAATATAATTTATTCTTCACTTAACATATTTAAGTCCCTGTGTAAATAATTGATGATTCTGCTTGTTAATAGTTAATCATTCTTATAAACAACCTGTATTTGCAGATATTCCTAGACAATGGAGTTGTGAGCCTGGCGTTACACCTTGTGGTGTTGTAAAATGTTGAAGTTATCATTATCTTGGTTTTTAAATGAAAAATTATTTGTATGAAGAATACTGTGATAGCAGTATGCAATATGCAACACATGCTATAGTAAATGTATATCACCATTGCATACTGTGAAAACTTGTTTTATCTCTTATCAGGAAAAACTCTGTCATCTCTGAGAGGATCAATTATGATTTGCTGAAGCAGATTGATGGAATCCAAAATAAGATCATTCCATGCCCAGAGCTTGTTGGAGCACCATTGATTTCGAAGACACAAGACTCTGTTCCACCCACAATATCAAAGGCTGAATGTTTAACAGATCAATGTTAATGAGCATTTGTTGGTTAGTAATTCTGCTACATTTATGGCGAAAATCAAAAATGTGATCATGTTATGAAATGGATATAAAACAAAGTATATTTTATTTTATTTTTGGAAAAGCATTTATATTTTATGTTTTCTTGCAAAATAAATATTGAAGACTCGAGATAATCAAAGGGATTGCAGAATCATACCTTATCAAATGTGCAAGTAGTTTATCAACAAGAGTGTGTAGCAAATGTAAATTTTGCTGAATTTTCTATTTTTAGAAGAATGATACTTATCTGTGTGTAGTTGTTACCTTAGAATTTGTTTATACTAATTGTTGGTGCTTGTATGAAAATCTGGAATATGTGATTCAACTTTGTAGCAATGTTGTTTTAAAGAATATTATATTGGTGAGGTTTTTACATCAAACCCATAAAGAATAAAATTTGTTCACAAGAGTATTGTGTTATATTTTGGGCTAGAATTATAAATCATAAGTCAAAGTTTTCATAATATGAATCAGTGAGTTGTAGTACTCATTAACTTCATTCAGTTAATTCTGGACAAATGTATGTCAATACATTGAAACTGTTTAAAGAAAAGAATGCAGTAAAACATGGTTGTTAAGTATTAGGCACCTACACCAATATTAGATTATGGTATCTTAAGTAAACAGTATATAATCGGTGATACCAAAATAGAGCGATTTTAATTTTAGCTCATTTGCATTAACCAGGCTTTTTATGACAGTGGAAAGAAGTAAATGAAAGAGAGAACATTTTTATTTTCTGAAATGTACTATTGGCTAGAGTGTTGGCCAAGTTAATGTAAATGAGTTATAGCTAGGTATTCTCTTCTACAGCCAATAAATTACTCAAAATTTACTCCCAAACAAGAAACATATCACTTAAGTTTCATTAAAATGAATCTGAGGCACAAAGTTTCCATTCTAACACTCATAAGTGAGGGGGCATTTCCTTTTGTCAGGACAAATTCTTTTTTAACTGGCATCTTCTACATAATTATTCACAGAGTGAGTGCATACTATTAGGGTAAGGTGAAAAGTTCTCGGCCTGACACAGAGATGGCATTCCAAGTAGCAAAAATGTATGATCCCTGTGTTGGCATACGTGTCATTAGTTCATAAAACAAGTTTCAACTTGTTCTCTCAAGTAGTTTGTTTACACGTATTGTTGCAGTAGACATATTTCGTGTTTTTCGTTAAAATGGATATACTTGAATATCATGCGGTCATAAAATTCTTTGTTTTGGATGGATTAACCCCTAAGGAAATTCATCCGAAGTTGACAAAAGTGTATGGGGACTCTGCTCCTTCAATGTCAACTGTTAAAAAGTGGGCAGCTGAATTTAAATGTGGTTGCACATCCCTCGAAGATGACCCATGTGAAGGACGGCCAAAAACCGTAACCACACCGGAAACCATCGAAAAGGTGCAGGATATCGTGTTGGACGATAGGCGAGTGAAGGTGAGTGAGATAGCTGAGGCCATAGGGATATAGGAAGAAAGGGTGCAAAACATCTTGCACAAAGAATTGGGGATGCAAAAGCTCTGCACAAGGTGGGTGCCGCATTTGCTGAATGCCGATCAAAAGCAAATGCGCGATTTTCGCAGCAATGTTTGGACTGATTTTGTGTAGCAATATGTCACAATGGATGAGACATGGGTCCACCACTACATGCCAGAAACGAAACAGCAGTCAAAACAGTGGGTGGAAGCCTGTGGTTCAGCACTAAAGAAAGCAAAGTGGATCGCATCTGCTGGAAAGGTCACGGCCAGTGTGTTTTGGGATGCAAAAGGGATCCTGATTAATTGATAATTAATTACCTTGAGAAAGGCAGAACAATTACAGAGGAATATTACTCCAACCTTCTTGACCAGTTGGATGCCAAAATTTGCGAGAAGAGGCCTGGCTTGAAGAAAAAAATCATCTTTCACCAGAACAATGCACCTGCTCACAAAGGTGTGTTGGCGATGGGAAAACTATGGGATTTGAGGTACGATTTGCTCGACCATCCCCCCTATTCTCCTGATTTAGTACCCTAAGATTTCCATGTTCCCAAACTTGAAGAAATTTTTTTCTGGGAAGCACTTCGCTTCCAATGAAGAAGTTGAGAGGGCTGATGATGGATATTTTCACAGCCTCGTAGCATAAAAAGTTTCTCTTTGTTCAACAGTGTATTTCTGCCTGTTTAAGGCTAGTTTTCATACTGAAAAATTTCAACTTTTTTTCATATGCTATTAAGCTGCACATTCTTTGGCTTATATTTTAAGTTCAATCAATAGCACCCCAATTGCTGATATGAGGTCTAAATATTTGATTTCACTATCAGAAGACCTCTGTAAGAACTGAATGCTACCACTAATATTATCATTATGTGTGCAAAGAAGTAAAACTTCACTTTCAATTCCACATGTAAGATTTATTTATGACTTATGTTTCCTTGTGGTACACCATCATCAGGCATGACAGTTGATGCAGCATCATCATACTTGATGTTGTAAATAAACCTTACATGTGGAATTTATGAAATTGGGTTTTATTTCTTTGGTGAACCATGAAGAAATTCCACCAAATATCACTAGAAACCATCAATTTTATTATGTGTGCATATATAGTTGGTCCTCAGGGTACAACTTTATTATACAAATAAGATTGGGGCCAGTTTTACCAACAGGCAAACCAATGCAATACCCTTGGTGTGCAAAGAGGATAAATGGAGCTATTTTTAGCCACTGATCAAACAATAATTTTTACAGAAAATACAACTATAACATACATTGAGTAAGAAGTCAAAAACATAAGGTTAATGTTTCACAACTATTTTCTGCATAAAACCTATTTCTTTTTCTAAGAGACTAAAGTTGTTCTCTAACAGAGCAAATATTAATTATTAACAATTAATTATCATACAATGAAACTTCAAGCTTAAGTTTTATGACTTCTCATAATTATTTCAGATTCACTCTACTATATAAATAAAAGGCATTTAAGAGATTAAATGGTAGCTGTTTTTTGCGAAATCTTTTTTAAGCAATTTATGTAGCAGGTTAAGAGAATTAAACTCTTTTTCTAATACCTTAATAGAAAATTTGTGATTGTAGTTACAGTATCACCCTTATTCTATCCATAGTCCTATTTCACATAAAAATCAAACTGATCTTACCCTATGTAGATAATTTATACCTTGATATTTCCATTATCAGAAAATTAGGCTGCATCAGTTTTCAATAATTGAAATCAGATCTTGTAAAATCCTTTAAATTTTTCCTTCATCGTAAATACTCCAACAGTGTGAAAACCCATTTTTCTCTCCCTATTATTCTACTAAAGCAGGATATTGCAAACTGACTCAGCTTTATTTTCTTTCGTATCATGTAGAGTGATTAAAATATCTCAATACAGGTTGAAGTCCAACCCGAATTCACATACACTTCCAAATATTGCTTTGTTTTCCAGGTTAAAAGCATGACATGACAAATTAAAGAAGAATGTTTAGGTGGTTTAAGATACAAGTCAGTTAATAAACGGATGAAAATCTAAAAAGATAGAAATCTCTATTGCTGCAGCTGTTATAATACACCTATTGAATGATATTACTCTCAATACACATATGTAATTAAGCTGAATTTCTTTGTTGTTATGATATTCTCATTTACGAGCAAAAGAATGTGAAAATGGGTTGCTGATTTGAATATTACTTTTCCTTCAGTTGTTTACGATGTGGTTTAACCAATACTGTTATTAGAATAGAATAGAGTTTATTAACGGGGCTAGCCCTTTACAAAGTTTAAAATACTATTTAACATTGATATCACATGTACGTACATAGATACAAAGAGATACTTTTAAATATANTTTCAGCGGCAAAATTTTCATTTCAACCTGAAAATGAAATTATAAATATCAGGCCGAATGCGTAAAAAAATTGGAATGAATGGAAATTTCCTGTGAAAGCAGTAAAAAATTATATTTTGTGGAATTTAAATATATAAATATCGGCATATTATTAACAAATAAGAGCATAATTATCTTAGAATCATACTGAAGGAATTTCAGGGATCAAAGAAAAAAAAACAAAAAATATTATAAAATGTCATGATAAATTATTCTATAAGCTATATAAGGCTATAAAATATAAATATTGATCAAAGATATGACAGTTATAAGGTTCTATGATACATATGACTAATGACAAGATAAACACCTTAAGTTATAGAACACACCCAAATTAGGGAGTGCAATTTGGTTCTCCCCGTCTTTTCTAAATCTCTCACCGCGACAATTCCAGTAATTCTCAAAATTGTAGCAAAATTTTCGATGATTATTTTTGTTTTCTACAGTACAAAAGAGATTGCGCGTTTTAATGAATAAAAATCTATTTAATTGGTACCGACATCAGAAGTTAAAGGCGTCCCTAATGGCAAGTTGATTGTAAGAGGTAAGGTAAGTAAAAAGAGGTAAGTATGAGCTTTATTGGAAAACTCACTTTTTCTTTTCATTTCCTATTTGAGCTGGCGCGACTGCGCATTGTTTTTGAACAGTTCCTTCATAATTTTGGTAGTTGAGTCTTAAACCCCGTAAACCGCAAAACGGCAGAAAAGCATGCTTTAAGGATTATATGTGTTCTGTGCTTGAACATTAAAGACACCGAACATGAAATTGTGATATGTCGTGCTCTATGTCTTTTTTGTCTATTTGAGAATCCTTATTACTGTAAAATGCGTCGGAAGAGTAATGTATAGTTAAATAAATTGAAAACCCTTTCGCTCAACTTTCTCTGATGGTACTACAATTTATGTTATGTTTGCCTCTTTGCTCGTAATAGACAGTCAGCAATGAATTTTCTTGGTATTCAATAAAGGACTGTATCAATTTCGAAGTAACGCTACCTGTTGTTTCTGTAGAGAATTGCCTGTTTCTGAGGAATTAGAAAATTACAGGTAGTGACCAAAGTATGAGCTGGACTTCGTTAAAGATCTAGCGTGAAACAAGACAAGCGGTAACTGCTTGTTGCAGTCCAAGGTTTTGAAAACTGGTCAGTGTGAGAGCAGCTTGAGATACTTATCTTGAACCACCCTTGAAATAGCGGAGGATAGATTGAAATGTGGCCAAAGTGAACTAGTTATTAATATATAAACGGAGCATCGTTTGATTGAGAAATGCCCGTTCATTGAGCGGTTGTAGAATTTCGTTCTTTTCTTTTAATGGTCATTACCTCAAAAAATGAGTTCTATACTTAAAGTGTATCAGCGTTTGCTATTAAAACATCCTACTAAACTTCAAGCGTTACAAACAGGTAAGTTCACTGTTACTTGCGTGATGTTTTATATATTACCTTTCTAACTATCAAATGTTAACTTTATTTTTAGGCCTACTTATGGGTATAGGCGACCTTATTGCGCAAACAGCGATTGAGGAAAAAAACTTGAAAAATGTGGATTATGTCCGGACGACACGGTTTTTTGGTATCGGCTTTTTCATTGCAGTAGGTGCTTTATTTGCATTATCATTGTAAAGGACGGTTTCCTAATCATCAGTTTTCTTTAATAGTATAATAATGTAATTCATTCAAATGTATTCTAATTTCATTGAAGTATATATATCCTTAAGTTTTAAACTTTCATAATTTATAATAAAAAATAAAACAAGAGATCGATAGATTAAAAGATTTTTTGCACAGGGTCCAGGACTTAAATTCTGGTATGGATTTCTTGATAAACGCATAGCTAAAGGACGAACGGGAGTAGCTGTAACTTTGAAGAAAGTGTTTTTAGATCAAGCAGTATTTGCGCCAAATTTTTTGGCGTCTTTCATCGTTCTTCTTGGTTTTCTTGGAAATGAACCTTGGTTCAAAATAAAGGAGAAACTTCAAAGAGATTATTGTGACATTTTGATCACAAATTACAAGGTAAGTTACTAAATATATAAATGGATACTCAGCTGGATTGCAGGTGTATTGTATTCCCAGTTACCTCTTAAATCACAATTTCTATAGCAATCAAACAGCTTAAATTATCAATTAATATCAATCATTACTAACAAAAAAAAATATGAATGTGAATATCATGATTACTCAGATTCACACCTCAGGTTCAAGAATGAAACACGAATCAATCGAGTTTGTTTTGGAAAATTAAAAGAAACGAATTATTGAAGGTCATTGTACAGCTTATATCTATTCTCTATCAATCCCCTCCCTAGGTAAGTATGGGAGGAAGCTGACAATGACTTCATAGTTTTCTGAGAAACAATTTAGTTGATATGCATATTCTAAGAATCTATAGTTATGAATTCAGAGTAAAAATTACAAATGTTAGATATATATGGATGATAGTTGATGGAATTTGTGATCTTTATGATGACTAAAATATTTAACATGAGAAGGTGGACAAAATTATTTTAAATGTGAATATGGAGCATTTAACATTAAGTTAGTTTTTTGTATTATATTCATATTGAAGCAGAATATTTCAAAAGAAGGTTTCTTGAAGTACAGATAACTGACACAACAGGGTTTGAGTAAAAAAGAATAGGAATGTATCAGTTAAAATCTTGGTTTAGGGAATAAAGTATAGATAACATTATGATAAGATTGGCAGCCATTGAAATATCAATAATTAGGTTGGAGGAAGTAAGTCATTGGAAGTAAATCAGTGGAAAATTGCATAGGAAAGAGTGATTCAATTTTTTTTTATTGAAATGATAAGTTTGAATGATATTTTATGATCAGAGGAAAGGTTTGTTGTAGCATGACAAAGGAAATAGAATTAGTTAGGGAATTTTAAGATGTGGAAACATAGAAGTGAAACTTTTTTCAACATAAAATCAGATAATTTTTTATTATCATGGATAAAGATCTTAATTTCTGCTTATAAATAAACCTCATACTTTTATTTAATGCTAGAATTTCCAATTAAATATTATATTTGCCTAGGAGTGATTGAATCTTATTCAGTATAATGTTGTATTATTGATGTGAACTAATAATAGATTTGTACTTTTCCACAAAATATTTATTGAGAACTGAAAATTTTGTGGAAAAGTACAAATCTATTATTAGTTATGAATTTCCACAACATCTCGGCCGCTTCGATAGATTATATTGATGTGAAGTTTAAATGTACTGTACATGTTGAAGAAGTGTTACTCAACTCCTGAGAAGCAGTCAAGATGCTGAAGGAAGGACTCTCTAACAGCTAGTAAAGTAGTATTGATAAAAGTGCTTCGACAGCTAAGGTCATTTCGCACGTAGGCTCCCACCGAGAATCGAACCCGGGATCGCTTTCGCCGAAGTCGAACGCATTGCCCACTTGGCTATCCGGGAGCTAACAGCTAGTAAATATAGCTCTACTAATACGAGGGTTGATAAGAAAGTAATGGCCCACATTTTCTTCTCAAAAACTATTTATTCTAAAAAAATAGAATTTACACATTTGAAAGAATGATGTTTTATCTGCTCAATCTATTTTCTCACATAATCTCCTTCAAGTCCTACTGCCTTCCTCCAGTGATTCACTAGGGCATGTGTGCCCTCTTGGTACCAGTCCTTGCTCCAGTTATGGAGCTAGGTTTTCTCTCTCAAGTACCTTCTCACTCACTCTCTATACCCAGCAACCAACTGTACTCCTATCAACTGCAGATGTTCCATAGACTTTGCACAAATGTTTGTGAATATTCCCTACTATTCTTTCTCTATGAGGGCTGTATAAGTACCCGTGTTTAGCGAATGATGGCACCACTGACACAAAATGTGTATGCCATAATTTAACGCCATCTTTTGATATATGACTGTCAAAATTTCAGACAGATTAATTCAGTAGTTTTGTTTTGATAGTGTTGAGAGTAGTCAAGTTTGTCTTCGCTTGCCACCATGGAGAAAGAGCAATATCGATCAGTGATTCGATTTCTTTTTTTGATGGGAAGCCATGTGAGGAAATCAAGGTGAAGTTGCATGCTGTTTATAAGGACCATGCACCTTCGATGACTACCATCAGATATTGGTTTAATGAATTCAAACATGGCCAAACATCCGTTTTTGATGAAGAGTGCCCAGGCCATCCGATTGAGGTGACTACGGAGGATATGGTTTACAAAGTCCATGATATCGTGCTAGCAGATTGCCATGTGAAGATCAGAAAGATTGCTGACATTGTAAACATCTCACTTGAATGCATACAAAGTATTATCATACACGAAAAATTGGGCATGAGAAAGCTATCGGAGAGATGGGTGCCATGTTGGCTCACACAGGAGCAAAAATGGAATCGCATGACAACTTTGGGGCACTGTTTGGACATGTTTAAGCGCAATCTGAAAGAGTTTCTATGGCGTTTTGTGACTGTTGACGAAACATGGATCCATTACTACACGCCAGAAATGAAAGAACAGTCAAAACAGTGGATTTCATTCGGCGAACCTGCTCCAAAGAAGGTGGAAATGGTTCCATTGGCCGGAAAAGTCATGGCCACCGTTTTTTGGGATTCGTGAGGCATCATCTTCACCGACTATTTGGAGATGGGAAGGACAATCATGGGGCAGTACTATGCTGATTTATTGGACCAATTCGATGCTGAATTGAGGAAAAAATGGCCCCATTTGGCAAAGAAAAATGTGCTCTTCCATTATGACAATGCACCAGCTCACTCATCTGCAATCTCCACAGCAAAACTGGTCAAATTACCGTACAAATTGCTACCTCATCCACCCTATTCTCCAGATTTGGCCCCATGTGATTTCTTTTTGTTTGCAAACATGAAAAAATGTCTCGGGGGAAAGCAGCTCATATCAAACAAGGAAGTCATCGCCACAACATTGACCTATTTTGCAGAGTTCAACAAGAGGTATTTTTTGGATGGCTTGAAAAAGTTAGAATATCTGGACTAAATGTATTGAGTTGAAAGGAGACTATATTGAGAAATAAATTTAAAAGAAGTTAAAAAAAATGATTGTTCTTGCCTAACATAGGAATTTATCATACAGCCCTTGTATGCACAGAAATTCAATCACAGCATGTTTTCTGTAACATTTATCACAGTCAGACTCAACTTACCATTATGCTATCTGCTGGAGAAAACTGAAACTATGTGCAAACATGCAGAAAACATCTAAGAATTAAAACCTACAATTTCAAATTAATAGCATTGGTTTTGGCTGAGAAAAAAAATGTAGGGCATTACTTTTTGGCCTACCCTAGTACTTTTGGATTTGCTTAAAGATTTTATGCAACCAATAAAAGGATGTTATTAAAATGTAGTTATGAAGATCTTACTTTGTAAGATCTTACTTTATTTAAATGCCTCTTGTTTAATTCCTAAGTAGTTAGAGAACTCTTTATCCATCCTGCTCTTAGTGTCACCCCTCAAGCTTCACTTTCTTCTCATCCTACTCTCTTCCACCCTCCACATACTACCGATCCTTATCATACCTCTTCCTCCTCTCCCTTTTACAATTGTTTCTGTTCAGTTCATGCTTTGTGTTCTATTTACCATAAGATATGAAACTATGAAACCAAGATCAAGTAAATTTTAAGATATATTTGAATATTTTGCTGAATTGATTTAATCACACCCTGAATTGCTCCATCTCAAGATAATAAAAGAACTTTTCATCAGCAGGATCTCATAAGCTATGCCTAAGTGAAGCATATCCTTATATTTTCCATTCATCTTATTACTCTTGACAACAATATACTTTATAGAAACAATTTTAAAAATATATTTTGCTGCAATTCTTTGGATTGATGAAATCCAGTTAAGTTTTCCATGAGTGTAACCTTAATCTGTTTGACTGAATGGACTATTCTTGTGTTTATTTCAATGATTTATATCAGTCATCTTGTTGCAATTACACATAAAGCAAAATTCCATTTATTATTCTTATGTTAGCATTGGTTTGGAATGATAATGTAATTTATGAGTTGGATGCATTAAATACTCCAGAATGTGTTTAAAATTTTAGTCAATTTTGTTGGATTATACTCATGGAAATTACTTGTCCAATTGATCTATTAAAGTAAAGATGGTATGAACTGCTCTACTCTGCATAATGGATTTTATATGCTGTGAGAGAAATCTAAGGTATGATAGCCTGCTGAAGACAGTATGAAATGAGTCATAAAGGAAGGCCTAGATTAATTAATGAGAGACAAATAATGGTTAGTGTTAACATTCAGAATTATGAGGGAACTAAGCAGCTGGGCACAAAGCTCTGCAAATAACTGATCATTGGTTTATTTAATGATGATTTTATGGTCATGGTGGTTGAAGAAAGAGCATCTCGTAGTTTTCTAAAATTTTAGCAATCCTTTCTATTATTCCATCTAAACCTTTTCACTTTCATTATTTTAAATTATTGGCTAATAAACTCTTTCCTGTTTATCATGGCTGTGTGTATAATGTCTGTGTTTTTTTAACAAATTGACTTGAGTTTTTTAAGAATTGCTATTGTGAAAGGCTAGTGTAATTTTCCATTTGGTGTATGCTATATTAATGTTCGTATTTTCATTTATGCTATTGTTGTATTTTTGGTGTTTTCATTTCTCCTGTAGGTTTGGCCAACTGTGCAGATAGTCAATTTTTATGTGATGCCTTTGCAGTACCAAGTGCTCTTCGTACAAATAGTTGCATTATTTTGGAACACATATCTTTCTTGGAAGACAAATAACTCAACAAAAAGTTATTAAAAAGAACAATGTTGCTAACTTCATGAATTGGTGGAGTAAAAAAGAAGAAAAGATGTGTAATATAAATGGAAAAATCTATTTCCTCATTTTAATTTAGGTCAGTATTTAATAAATATTATTTAATTATTTATTGAAAAATTTTCCATTGTCCCATCTTTAGTTTTTGAGTAGAATTACTAAGTAATAACGTCTGTATCCTCTTTTTCCTATTTAGTGTGCAATTTGATGTAATTTTGACCATGAATTATTATTGAATAATTTTCTTGGCAATATGCTTGGAATGATTTTGGATTAATGGTTATGTTTCATATGTCAAGGGAAAGCACAGCTTGCAGGTTGTTTTAATTCCGTGAAAAATACTTGCACATAAAATGTCACCTGAGTATATTTTCACAGTTGAATATTGGTCTTTACTTTAAGTAGTTTAATTAAGCCATCCATAACTATGCACTTTAAATGCACAATGGATATTAATTTCCTTTTTTCTCTTATGAATGTGACTCATTTTTGACAACATTTGCAGCTATTTTGAGGGTG
Source organism: Ladona fulva (assembly GCA_000376725.2). Classification (NCBI taxonomy): domain Eukaryota; kingdom Metazoa; phylum Arthropoda; class Insecta; order Odonata; family Libellulidae; genus Ladona; species Ladona fulva. The sequence goes on along the minus strand of KZ308331.1, from coordinate 134,964 downwards.
AAATTCATNTTATATTGTGGTGAATAAAAAGAATAATATATTGTGGGTTAGTTAATTAAGCCATAATTATGCACTTTAAATGCGCAGTGGATATTAATTTCCTTTTTTCTCTTATTAATGCGACTTTTTTTTGACAACATTTGCATCTATTGTTTGAGGGTGAAATTCATGTATTGGTTTTGTATCTGTAGAGGGTAAATGTTTTTCTTGCAAATTATGCCTTTTCCATGTGATCAACAGTATCTGCATTAGCAATATTAACAACTCCTAAAACCATCAAAAGAGGTTAGGAGTTGTTAATATTGTTAGTATTATAACCATTAGTGGCCCTGCTGCCATTATTAGTATCTACATTGCTTCTTATATGCATATAATTGCCTAAGTTTTGCAATTCTGAACATGATTGGCTCTGAGGAAGAATCGCTACATCCTGAGAATCATTTCATACCATAGTTTTGCTTCATTAATGGTAATTTAATACTTTTCTTAGTGCTTCTGTTTAGGGAGTGCTTCAAATATTCTTCATGTATAAAGATTATACATTGCCTAAGTCATAAAACCTACTACAAATTATCTGTGCTTGAAATACCTGCATAGAAAGTCTTGCAGTGGATAGGAATCACACAAACATTGACCTATTTTGCAGAGTTCAACAAGAGGTNTTTAATATTTTTATAAAATAACAATAATGGAGGGCTCTTGGATAGCCAAGTGGGCAACGCATTCAAATTTGGTGAAAGCAGTCCCGGGTTCGATTCCCGGTGGGGGCCTACGTGTGAAATGACCAAAAGCATTCCAAGCACTTTTAACAATACTACTACTACCAACAATAATGATATGTTCTAAAGGGACTTGAACAAAATGACATGATTCTTACTCAATCTCCATGATCTTCCATTGGATGATCTGGAAAAATGCGTGTATCAATTAAACTTATCTTTAAATTATCCTGCTTATTATGTCTGCATCAAACCAAAACTCTGTATTCCACCTCTTCATCTTGTATCAAACGGTATCTGTCTACAAAGTATTCAGCCCAAAAGGCTGAGCTTGAATCCTCAACCTCTCTGCAATTAGCTAGCAAATTGCTACGCAATTTTGTTTGCTCCTACATTTTTCACTGAGCCAGAATGCTATAATCAGAAGTAGTCTATGTAATTGCAGTGCAATGACCGTATGAACATCCTATTTCATATTATTCAATATTTAATCATTCAGGTTGAATTCCACTTTACGCCATTGCTCATATAACAGTAGCTTTTGTATAATCGCAGCCATAAACAAGATTGAGACAGGGTATATGAGAAAAATTTACTCATAGTAATCCTGTGTTTCCTGTGTCAAAATATAAAAAAATAATCTATTCATGAGGTAATAGTTACAGTTTATGATCATAAGAATAGATTTTTCCTTTCTTAGCACAAGAGGCAATATGTAATAATAATATGAAAGGTTCCTTCCCAGGACCAAAACATCTTCTTATAATAAAAGGTCTCTCCTCCACATGTGGGCCTTCCAACAAGTCAACTTTCTTTTCCAATTAGGAAATCTTCAGTGATGTTTATATCTCAAAATTTTTCTAAGCGAGAGTTCATAGCCATGAATAGTAAAGAGTTCAACACCATTTACAGGGATGGGTAGTTTTATTATGAGCTTTGTTTTCAGTAAATTTGGAGGTATTTTAGAAGCAAGAAACTTCTTTTTCTGGCATTGTCTTAAAATATAGGTACCTCTAACAAAATGTTTTATATTATGGTCTTAACATATTGTTTATTTTCCAAGATGTATTTCCATTTTCTGATACTTTTTGCAAATTATACCATCAAAAAATACTTCAATATTTATAGAGAGCCAGTTTTACTTATTAATTCCCCCTCAAAAACTAGTAAGGATTAGGATTCTTCTTGCAACTCCTCAACTTACTAAGAGCACTGCCTTTTATAGTGATTTTAATTATCAATCCATCTCCCAGTGATGTTTTTAGAAGATGATGATTGTGTTACCATGTAAAATAAAATATTATCGGGAGTTTATTTTTATTTTGGTGAAATCAGAACACACTTCAGAATGATACTCTACCAGTTGCTTTATAAATGGGTTACTCTCTGAAAATATTATCTTCTTTGAAATATCTATTGATAATTCTAATATTAAAGAAGAGAGGGAAAGACCTATTGTGAAACAGTCCTGAGACATGATCCTGCAGAGAAAAATTCATTTCAAAGTGTATATTTCTGGGATACACTGAGGAAAGTTAGGGAATTAATTCCTTTTATCTTCTTTGCTTGTGCACTTCATGCACTTTATAAATCTCTTAAAATACTTCATTTTCTTTACTGAGATGGAAGAAAATTCACGGAGGAAGCCATCACTTTGTGGAATCTTGATATCATGATGATTTGTTGAATTAAACACAGGTTTCAAACACAGATTTTATATTGTGGTGAATAAAAAGAATAATATATTGTGGGTTAGTAAAAGTTATTTTTCTTAGTTGTTCAAAATTGTGATATATTCAACAAATCCTCGTGAAACTTTTCCTAATGAATAGGAGTTTCAAAGCTGAGATTGTTTCCTTCACTGCCATAGATTATGAAACTTATGGGTTTTTCACAAAATTTACTTTGAAATTACCCTCAAGAAAATCAAAACTTTTAAGTAATAGCATTTTTATCTAAGATTATTGTGCACTTCCCTTTATCCACTTTCACAGATACTAGATTGCTATCTAGAATGGGGATCATACTTTTTGATTATTTGTGCATTAATGATATTAAAATTAGGTAACTACTGAATAAATGATAATTTAATCATTTTATATTCTTTTACCTGTTCTTCTAAAATCCACCATTTGGAGGTTGTGGGAATAACTTTTGTTATTTCCTCATAAACCCAAAGAAGAGATCACAGTAGAATTTACAATAGAATTTCTTGTTTCATTATAATGTAAGAATTCCACTAAGTTATGCCTGAAACTATCTTTCTGAAAGTATTTTCCATGTAAACTCAATGAACATATGGTTAATTATTCGGTTTTTGCCGAGAATTTGTTCAAATTGGTTCAAATGTAAGATGTTCCTTTGTTGCCATGAATAATTCTGCTTAATGCTTTTCTATGATTTTATTTAGAATTTTTTTTTGCTTTTACAGGAATATTTTATATGCAACATTTAATATTTTTAAAGACATTTTTCTGCCTTGTAAATAGAAAAGATTTTCTGTTTGCATTCATTCTTCAAGGAATTTGCATAATTTGTTTCTGAATTTTAAGTCAGAGCCATGCTTGTAAGCTGTTCTGAGTAACTACAATTATCAGCAGCTCTTGTTTTTTTCATGAGTGTCTAATGAGGATACCTCAGATTGGTGAAAGAGACATTGATGATAGTCATTTATCACAGTAGAAAGGTAATTCAAAAGGTAAAATATTTCATGAAATGATTGGTATTTATCAATCACGTTTAAAGCTAATCTCCTTGCATTTAAAGGTAAATTCTTACTGCAGAAGATGAATTGAGGGAAAAGGTTTTCAATATAGTATTGAAAAGTTGTGGTGTGTATTGAAAAAGAGGTAAAGAAGATTGCTCTATGCATTTTAGTAGTGAAACGCAGTGAACTCAGGGTCAAATCATGCTATAGATGAATGTTTTTGATTGTTAGGGCACAATTTTTTTTCAAGCTATGATAAACAACGACATTAGTAACAGTGAACCTTACATACAAAGCATCAAAACATTAAATTTTCTAGATTATTTTTTATCAAGAAATATATTTCATAATTAGTCAGTTAATAAAGAATAAGGATATCAATTTCAATTAATTTAAGCACTAATGAAGTCATCAGATAGCTGATTCTCTAAGGTAAATTTAAATGCAATATTATAAAAGCATAAAACATTGTTTTCCTCATATTACTATAGCAGTAAAAACTTGGTAGCATTCCCTATGATATCTAGTTGTTCTGAGAGTGTATTGTAATGGCATTTTTACAACACATTTGAAAATATTTTTTAATGTTCAAATGAACTTCACCATATCAAAAGGAGAGTAAAATTTTTAATATAATTCGCACAAATGATATTAAAAATTTTATTCTCCTTTTAATATGGTGAAGTTCGTTTCTTTATAAGTAAGAGTTAGAAAAAACTACCTGGTGTTTAGTGCATTGTGGCATGTTAGTAATTATGGAAGTGTGCTAATGAAGAAAAAAATACAAACCATTGGTTTGTATATACTGTATTTCAGATCTTGACTTAATTGTTTTATCCACAAAAGTATAGAAAAGCTCCTATTCTCATGTATTTATTTTGAAGTTTTATTATCATATTCTTGTTACATACTGTTGACATAAGTTGTGTAAAGGCCTATGAAAATTTTGATAAACTTGTTCATTTACAGGTCCATTCTTTAATTACCAATTGTTATTTTCTTATTGTCTTCATGTTCATTTCTATTCATATTCTATTACTGAAAGAAAATATTATTAAGTGATAATTGCGGTGACAATATTTGTAGACTACTCTTTTCATGTATTTGTATCTCAAAATTATGCATCACCAGAACAGTGATTTTAATATCTTTTTATCACTAGCGAAAAAGATGTTTCTTAACAGAAGGTGCTACATGGTACTTTCTTGAAAGGTGTCCGCAGCTGTTTCCAATCATTTCTTTACTTTAACATTGAAGAACAAGATGAAGACCAGACTTTTTAAGTAATAATGAAGTACAGCACCACTTAGCTGTACTTATTTATTTACCCTTATGTATAATCACACATTTTCTCCCTATATAAACTCAATTAGTATATAACAGTGGTAGAAAATCCCTTTCCGCTGGTAACTGGTGGCTTTTTCTAGTGTTCTCCCACACCCTCTCTTTCAGTTCTTATATAATCTCAGGGAAGTACATTTTTTTCCTCAGTCATATTTATTACTAATAATTGGGATAAAATGGAAATTATCTCCAATTTTTATTAGCAATTGTTTTACTTTTTACAATTTTAATGTCAGAGTATTTAAATATTGGGAATATATCTCTGATGTAACAAGATACTTACATTTACCGTAACGATTCTAGTGACCTAAACGCAACAACGTTGCGTTTAGCCGTCAATGCTGCTATTACTCCCGTTAGAATAATCCTTCATAATACGCGGGATAGCGTACTGATGATGTAACTTCCGGTTCATGTCCCTATTACACGAAAAACAATGTAAAAATAACTACTTGAAAGGCGGATTTTTCCTATTTGATGCACAGCAACCCGATATATCCATCCCTCCGCCGCATTTGATGGGCCAAAAGTTGTTTACATTATCTTTATCTCCTCTTCTGCTTCGCCTTGTTTCTCATGTGGGTTTCATTTAACTTGTTTACGATGACTAACCATGCAGAAAGAAAAAGAAGATAATGTGAAGCATTTCATTTCCCATTATTCTCGCGTAGCTGATTTAGCTCTGATAGCGAGGGATCTGAACCATCAGCTACGTCTCATTGTCAGAGCAGAATAAACGAAATATTCTCTTGGCGGTGCGTTCTTTCATCGCTAACTCCATTCGTAAACAAGATTGGCGATGTTTGTGTTTGGCGGGCGGCAGAGCGTAGCCTTGGGGAGATAGTGCATTGTGGCGGCCTCTCAGTGACGTTAAAAGATTCGTCATTTTTACTTAGTTCATATACGAAAAAACACGCAAGCTCTGGTAAAATTGCTTCTTTCTACAGCAAAAAAGTATTAAATGAGTTTATCTTAGGAAAGTTATCCATTTTTCCAAAAAACTGACTATTCTTAAAAAAATGACGAGATCTTACCCAATAATAGTTCACTAACCTCCTTGGTATCCCATATCCAACTGTTGCTAATAAAGTGGAATAAAAAAGATTATTTTTCGTTTCAAGGTGTGAAGCACTTGGCTGAAGATCCAAAAGAAACTGTTTCATGTTGTTTTCAACGTAAGAAATGAAAATTCATATTCCAATTAAAACGGTCCATTAATTTACAAAATTTGTCATGTTTTCTGCCGTCGACGAGTCGACTAGTGTCTTTCGACCAAGTACCACCCACGTATAGTGCGGTTTTCGTAAAAGAAAATTAAAATAAATGTAATTGATCCCAAGGAAGAATGGACTTGAAAAAAGTCTGACGGGACCGGGAATCGAACCCAGACTTTTTTCAAGTCCATTCTTCCTTGGGATTTTTCCTGGGTGCGCACCATCTTGCGCAAAAATCACACTTACCCGTTTTCCTGTGAAATGTAATTGAGTTAAATATTTCAATATTGATAGAGAAAGACCGACAATGATCAATTTTCTTAGAATACGCCAAATTTACTTTAAACTCATCTTTTTAACCTAAAACACTTTTCTCTATTTAAGAAGTCATTATTTCCAATTCACGTAATCTAACATAATAATCACCGTCGTGTTTATATTTATATATTTATTTATCCCATGTCACTAATTCTCTAAGAAATGCATTGAAGCAATTAAAAAAAATTAATTTCACACACTTTCCAATTAGAAATCTGAAATTTAGGGATTCAATTAAGTGCTTCGACACCAGATAACTTTAAACACTTCCATAAAAATGCATGTTAAGTTCATTTTGATCTACTGCAGCCTTTTTTTTTTTTTGAGGAGTTAAATTAGAAATAACTTTCCTTGGAAATCGAAACAAGAACAAAAAAGAAATTTATTTTAATGTGATGGAGTTCCACAAAACTACGCCTTCCTCCGTGCCATTTAAACTTATTTTGGTCGGTAAATCTTGTTTTCGGTTCAGAATTTGGAAAAATCTGAGAATATATCATAAGATTTTAAACACAAGGACGCGGATCAGGTATATGACGATGGCAGTAAAAGGAAATAGCAACAAACATTTTGCGTATGGAATTCGTGGAAGAGATGAAATTCTGATAAAAAAACTATATTATGATATACCAACAGTAATGTTGAGATTTTATCAAATTAGTATGCATTCTGGCAATTTTCGAAATTTTTAAGCGGTTTTATTTATCCTGCCATTTTTTAAAGTAAAGGGGGGTTGTGGAAAAACGTCGTAAACTCGAAGAGACAAAGTTTCGAACATGTACACTAATTGCAGATTACTCAGGAAAATGTTTTCGATAAGTTAATAGCCAATATCTTTCAACGTAGATGCGGTTGCAAATGAGATGACGAATATTCCATCTTTAAAGTCTGTTTAAAGCATTAAAAAAATATCACCATCTGATTTACCCATAAAATTAAGGTTATTAGGAGTTTAAACTTGACTGATTTGCAAATTTCTAAATTATCTTTGAAGAGATAAGGTAGTGTGCCTACCTTTCGGTAGAGATGACTCTCCTCCGGCAACTTAGTATATCTCGCTGTCCTAATGCACTCCCGTTCCATTTTACCGTGTTATTTCATAGAATATCTTTATAAAGTAACGGTACTATATGCAAATGGTAGAGGATAATGATAATTCTAATGTTAATTAAATGTGCATACGAATGTTTGTTCGATGATCCCGCTAATACAAACATTTCGAAATAACTAACTAGACTGTTCAATGATCTAATAATAAAGCATTTTGCAAAAACATCTCCTTTTTATATCAAAACCCAATTCTAATTAGGTTTATAAATACACATTTTCTTTAGGGTGGAAAGAAGACAGTAAAAGCGTTAACAAAATTAATTTCACTTCAAAATCTCTGTATCAGGGTGATTTATTGGAATGCAACTTAAAAGCAAGTTCTCGTATCTTTCTCAGATACGATTGGTCCACATTGGATTCAGTTTGGTTAAGGACTTGATCTATGATTTCATCCACTCTGCCATCGTAGTGTTCTCTCTTCAACATCTCGCACATCTGCGGAAGGTTCGCGTAGAGGTTTTCCAGAGGCAGCTCCGGCTCTTCGTACATCTCCATAATGGCCTTTGCTAATTGAATTAAAGGGAACCGCATTGTTTTGTTCAACTTTAAGGGTTCATCAGATCTCGCTTCCGTGACGTATGGCAGTATAAACTTGAGGATAAGTCTCAGTTCCTGCATGGAAGAGTTGATCTGATTCGTCTCAACGAAACCGTTTTTATCGTCCCACCACGTGTATTGATCCACCAATGCGGAAGCGATGCCACGGACCTGTTTGTTATCTTCTACGCCGCCCAACGATTTAGAAGAATCTTCTTTGGAGCGCGACGCTCCACTTTCGTCTTCAGCAGATCTTTTATGCTCCGATGCGTTTTTTTCCGCCGTGGGTATGACCGACTGCAGCTCTTCGTCGAACATTTGCTCGTTCCCCGTCTCCATGGCAGTCTCGTCGGCCTCCACGAAAGAGTTGTTCGGGAACACTTTGATATCGTCCTCGAATTCGTTCGTCTTATCGGGGAACTCGTCAGTTCCCAATGTGTTTTGCTGTTGAGGTCCTGTTTCGTTGAGATCGAACTCGTGCTCGTGATGGAACAAAGCCACCAAGGAAGCGTTGCCAGGTGGCCCGTTGCTCTTGATTACTGCGGCAACCGGCGGGAAAGCTTCCATCCAGGATTCATCTCCGCGGAATCTGCCGTCATTGGTGTGATTTGCGCCTCCCTGGACAGGGGAACACCGCTCCAACAGCACAGCCTCCGCCTTCCTGCGCCCTTCAGTCATTTCCAAATGCAACCGCGAGTCGCCATCTCTTATTTCAGAGACGGTGATGTTGAGGAGGCGCTCAAGCATCCTGGCCATTTGGCTCGTCTGCAGATGAATTACGTCTTTTACCTCTTCCAAGTCGAATCCATGGCTCCTGTAGAAAGAAATTAACGTCGAAAATGAATCATTAGCATAGTTTCCTCAACTTTTATTTGGGGTTCCCTCGACTATCTTCGAGTGAAGAAAACTTACGCATAGTGGCTCAGATTACCTTTATACACAATCGTCCCTCAGGTTAGAGGTAAATTGGTATAACTATGAGATCATCGTACTTTAAAGAGGAGAATTAACTTAAGTATTTTGTACAGAATGTGATAAATACTATTACATTAGTCTATCATACTTTTTCCCGAAGAGAGAACTGTTATGAATTTTGTAACCATGTAANGACTACTTCTAGAATTGATGAATCTTGGCCTAGAGTGAAACTTCTTGCCGAAATGAAAGATCCAGAGGAAATCACGGATATATTCGATTACTTTACATCCATGGATGCCATTCAAGATATTGATCATCAACTTTGGACTGACAAACTAATTTTCAAGAAGAGAGAACTGTTATGAATTTTGTAACCATGTAAGTATTTTTTAATTTACCGGTTTTCCGTAGAATATAATAGCACCAATGAAAAGTAAAGCTAGATCATTTTGTCAGAGCATTATTTTATGTAATCATAAAGTAAAACATCATATATATGGAGAGATACTTGTAAAATAATCAAACTTTTAGGATTAATATGCTAATGTTTTGCATTAATGCGAGCATATAATCTCAGTGATCATCTTGAAATGTAATTCTAGTTACGTTATTTATACTAAAAGTTTTTCCAGAAAGATAAATCGCTTCCCGGAGTTTTCTTCAACTCAATATTTGATGTTAATCTCTTTTTCCTCGTAAAAAATTCGGGCGACCTGACTTCTCGTTTTTAAAATACTTTGGTACTCATTTCAGGGTTTAGCGACTCTACAACAGGAATTAAATACTCGCTGCCTACTTCAGTCCACAGTTTCGTTATTACATTACTGGAAGAAAACGAGTAGGGAAAGAATATTGAAAGGGCCAACTTCGTTGAGATTTGGCACGATGTAAATTTGTCAGTGAATGCACCAATATATCAATGTATGTATCAATACGTATCAATGAAACAGTATTATGCGAGAAAATCAGATTCACCCCATTATCATCAAAAAGAGAGCTGTATTATGTTATGGATGTACCTCTTCAACTATATTTAGATGAGAAATTGTTTGAATTACATTTTTTGCATGGTATCAATGTAGTACCAATCGGTAAGGATGTGACTAAAGGAGCACTATGGTCAGCAACGGCGCGCAAGGCATTCGGAGCTCCTAGCGAGGAGTGTTTCCGGCACCCCTGTCGGTGAATATTTTTTAGGATTGCAACCATTCTAATATATGATTGAAGAACATTGCTTGGGTTAATTAAAGTAGTAAAATTTTCTGGTAACAACATTTTTATGGAGGGTTTATTTTATCAAATGTTGGAAATGACAAAATAATTGTAAAAAGGAAAATTCTGGTTCTGCTACACAGCTACACTTATTACAAGAAGGATGATTATGAGATTGTTCATGAGAAATTTGTGACAAAAAAGATTATTCCTATCACCCTTTTTATCTCTGTCTTAGTTTTTTTAAAACTTATACACTCAATTATTTCATATATTCCCGTAATTTGACGTAATTCCAGACTCCTGTTAACCCAAAAAAGTATGTATGTTGTCTTTCAAATTAAAATTTCCCCCAAAAAAATGTTGTCGCTCCAAGCGATCCTTGGGTTGGTTTTACTGTTACTTGCTGAGGGCTGTGGCCATGGCCCTCCTAAAACATTCTCCCCAAACTCCCATTTCCAGCGTCTTAAATCTTAAATTTAGCTTATATCGTTAACTAGTTTGTTCACGTTTATGAGATTTTATCTTCATTACAGATTTTTCCGTGTCGTCTAACAATTTCCAGAGTTTATGTGTTTTAGTTTGACCCGCGCTCCCAATTACCGGGCCCGCCATCGATTTTCATCGGCCCTCCTTGCATCCCTCTCCACGCTAAGAATTCCAGTTAGATTCCAGCAATCACTGGTTTCATAATTACCTGTACTACTCATGGAAACATGCGACTATGTCTAACTATAAGTTAAAGTAATTACTAGAGTTGAGCAGGTCTATGTTGTTCACCTGTTAGAAACTGTTTCCAGAAGCCTCTCCAAGACAATTGAGAGTCGCTCCTCCAGCGTAGGCTCTCCCAGCTGAATTCTGTGGCAGGACTCAAGGAAGAGGTTCTGTGCTAGCAACAGCATGCGGAATGAGGAATCAAGGCGACGACCCAGGTCACCTAGGCGTCTCGAAACTGTCCCAGACAGAGTGTCCAATGATAGTTCTAAGCTCCCAAGACCATGTTCCAGAGCGTCTCCTGCAGCCCAGTCTCCCCTGCCGCCGTTGCCGTCTGTCAAATAAAAATTTCTGCATTTTCAAAAAAAGAACACTGAATAATTTCCACCACAGGTTTATTTCATTTTCTGAAAACTTTCTAATTAACTATGATTTCTCAAACTCGGCGTTAGTTAATAGTACAGGTTTACGCTAGGCTGCAGCTTTAACCAGTGATTCCCAGCCTTGTTAACTTAACTTTCCATAATTAATTTTTCCTGAAAAATGAAGCCCCATCAAAGCGTTCAACAGGTTGCTGATTGTGATCGACATATTATGTTTATTTTTCAGAGTTTTCTGTCATCATTTGTATCGGAAGTTTTCTTACCGGCCGAGACAAAAGTATTAATTGACTGAAGCTAGATGAACCTTGAAAAGATGTTGTTTCAGTTTCTCGTAATACTCTTTCTGCTACTCCAGTAGTGTCAGATTATGACTATCTGAGAATGTTTGGTGAAACATTAGAAAACTGAAAGGCAACGGAGATCTGACAGCAATGGGACGCGAATTAAGATCTTACCGGGTGGTAAGATCTTAATACTCTATTGTTAAGATATCAAACCTGAAAAATCTTTTCCAACCCAAAAGTCACGAAGAGTGGTCATTGGTTCAGTTAAATGCCACCATGAATTCGCTTGAAATATTCAGATAACTCTGAAATTGTCATGGAGTAACTTTTTCCAACTAAGCATGAGTTTTCATGCTCTTAGCTTACTTATGCTTGCTTTTTATAGTAATACTATCAAAGGGATGTTAATCATGGAGTACTTTCGTATACACGTACGGTTGGGGCCACTGGAGTGAGACTGAGTCGTCGATCCTCTTCGACCGGTTCGATGAACCATGAAAAGATGTTGTTCCAGTTTCTCATAATACTCTTTCTGCTGCTCCAGCAGTGTACGGAAGCCTTCATGCATCTCCCTCTGTGTAGTATTGCTCAAATTCAGCGAACCTTTCAGCAGCGTCTCTATCGCTTGAGTCCTTTGCCACAGATCGCTGTACATATTTCCAACCTGGAATTTCAAAATGAGAGCCATTTCTACATTATATTTTAAAGAAAGTTCTTGCGATTTCCGCATCTATCACTACCCGTCCGCCTTTCTAGCCTTTTACGCTATGTATCAGTTCAATTTAATCATAAAAATGTCAATAGCGAATAACTAAGTATGAAAATATCAGACAAAAAATTGAATCCGTATATTTAGCTTGACTTGTAATTTTAACAAGTTCCCCACGTGAACTGGACATTCAATAATTCCACGTAGTCCTCGAGACCTATGTTCTTCACAAGGGATGCTTTGATACAGTGTGACTACTTCTAGAATTGATGAATCTTGGCCTAGAGTGAAACTTCTTGCCGAAATGAAAGATCCAGAGGAAATCACGGATATATTCGATTACTTTACATCCATGGATGCCATTCAAGATATTGATCATCAACTTTGGACTGACAAACTAATGTTCAACTTTGTGAGACTCCCCTCAACGAACGTAGCGGCAATCCATAAATGATGAACAGTGAAAAACCTCGATAGACATTATGAGGCAATATCTATCGAGTGCCCTTCCCCGTGATTTGTTCGAATAAAGTTGGATAATGTTAGCTAACGAAAGAAATTGTTTTGCAGGAAAAAAGTCCTCGTAATTAAATAATAGTAAGGATAGATATACCGAAAAGTAAATTCCAGTGTGTAAATGAATCACTCATTGATTCCCTTATATTATTATTGAGTTCTACGAGGGAATTATGAATTACGCCACTGAACTTAGGGAATGAAGCTTTTCGTTTACTAACTTTTACTAAAAGAGGCCAAGAAAAGAGCTATGTGGGCTCCCGATAGCCAAGTGGGCAGCGCGTTCGACTTCGGTGAAAGCGGTCCCGGGTTCGATCCCGGTGGGGGTCTACGTGCCAAATGACCTAAGCTGTCGAAGCACTTTTAACAATACTACTGTGTGGAAGATGTAGTACGTTTTAGAGGTATATCTCTTAGTAGGTTTACGAATGCTTAAGTTCCAAACTGGAGTCCGATAACTAACCTTTAAATTATGTAAGAGCTTTCAACTCTGTCTTTATATTTACAAAATACTCCATTTTATCACTTTCACTAGCACTTATCGATATCTGATTGACTTCTTTTATTAATTAACAGTACTTTTCAGTACTGCGACATAGGTCGCATACCTATACCTACCTGCGACCTATAAGGGTCGCTAAGCGCACCCTTATAGGTCGCAGAATATCCATCCCTGACCTTGCAGGACGAAGAGTAGGAGAAAGTTTAATTTGGTTTCCGTGGCTGTAATCGTCTAATGAGATGTTATCCATACAAAATAATATATAAGTTAAGGACATCATAACTCGTCATCAGTTCAAGAGGAATTTGTGGACGCGGTCTGAAATCAAACCATTTTCCTGGCGCTTGCAAACTGTTCCTCGAGTATTGTTACCATTAATGTCATTAAACACCATTGTCGAGTTTGCAATTTCATTTAGTTTTAGTCTTCGAATCATTTACCTTCCTTCCTCTACATATCCCGGTGTTTACTTTATCAGAGTTTTCCGCCTAATTGGGACTAATTGGAACATGGACCGGGACCCGAACAAAACAGGACGTATGGTAAGCCCATCCTTTTAATTATTAATTGATTTTTAGCAGTTTCTCACTTTGGTGACGAAGTTGTCTGCCTGTAGTCCGAATTCTGCGGTGAGTTTTTCCTTGAGAATAGTGAAAGAGGATGCGGCTTCTTTGCTGATATTGGCAACATGGCCTTCCGCCCACTGGCAAATTGGGTCAGCGTCCTTGTAAGGTGGGGACTGCAGGGTTGTCTGGCTTTTCCATTTGTCGCCTATCGCCATAGCGACAGCAGACGGCAACAGATCTAGTAAGGCCCGCCGTAGTCCCTCGACGCTTTCCTCTAGCTTCTGCTGCTGGCACCGCAATTGTTCCTGCAAAAAAGTATATGTCATCATAGAGCTGTGACTGTGTAAAAAACTTGGAAATCAATTAAATAGGAAGTGCGATTCTACTAGTGCATGCTCATCAAAATATCTGACTCGCACAAATTCTGAGTAGGGTTGGAAGCGTACATACAATTCACCAAACTATCGCCTCACTATCACACTATCTATTCACCTCACTATTTTCGCACGAGTGGGAATGGAAACATTTTGTATACTTCCAAAGAATTTCTGATTTATCACCTTATCTCATCCAACTACGACACTGACTTTATTGATATTTTAACCTTTTTCGCCTTTTTATACCTTAATATTTTAAAATTTTTTCTCAAAATGAAGATGAGACAGATATCTCGTTGGAAACAGTATTAAAACAATTCCTATTTTTTTATCCAAAGATCACTATACTTTAGGTGGCTAACTTTTGGTACCTACCTTTGGTCCATACATGCAATACACCTTGTTCTTAGTAGTGTGCTATCTGGGAAGTGAAACACATTGACTTTTACTCCTTATCCCGATTTCGTTTTAGAGCGACCTGTTTCAATAATTTCTCGCCATCATCAGGCATAATTTCTGAAAACGTTCGCTCATAGATAACATTTTGGCAAGGAGTCAATGTGCTTCATTTCCTCGAACTCGTATTCTGTTCCAACTTGTCATGAAGACATTTTTTCGCAGACAATACTTTCCTACTTCAACAGCATCTCGTTGCATGGGAAACTACGGAAATAACTGCGTTCGTCTCACACTCATATGCTTGCCGCAACCACTTATGATGAACATTTCGAATTCGATAAATTATGACTTGGAGAACCCTAAAATCTGGTAGAATCAACTTCTTGGGCCGTGACTTCGTGGCGGGATTCCATGAAGAAACGAGGAAAAGTCAAACTTTTACAAACTACGTATTTATTGGAAGACGACCATGGTTTTGAGTCATCGGTTATAATCCGAAACCGAGGCAATAAACAAGAGTAATGTATAAATGAAGAGATGGGAGAAAATGGGAGTATTGAGGAGGAGTGGTGGAGTGTCGATCACTGCAAGGAGGATGTTTGAGGAGGAAGGGAACAAGAATACTTTTTATGGCACGAAAAATAGGATTTGCTAAATTTCTCAAAATTTCCAACAACTCTAAATAATTTAGAGGGTGACCTTTCCCTTCAAAATGATGGAATTCCCTGACGACCAAAACAATTGTTGAATTCGACTCATGACTTTTCCCATAAGAATGCAGGGTGAATTGAAGCTCGTTTAAAAGTAAGTGTAATAATTAATGATAGACTTTGTGAAGACGAGACAGTTTTGGCATTTTGCATTTACGATGACAAATCGCTGTATCAAGTTTACGACCAATTAGGAGTGCTTCTCAATCAACGCCTTAACGAACGTTTCTCCGTGACCTCACAAATGATGAAGCGACAAAGTGTGCTTATAACAGTCATTACTCCATCTCATTAGTTACATTAACCACCTAATGTTTTCGTGGGAGTCCAGTATGTCGTAATTAATATTATATTAATCAATTTTTTCTTCGTTGAGAGTCAACTGGAAGTCCGGCCAGTCTTGCACAAAGAACTTCTGCACAATTCTGCTGGTTATCAATAATGTGAGGCGAGAAACTGTTCCAACTGGGGTTTGTAATAGCGAGGAGTTGTCTGCATAAGCTATTGAATTTGTTGCGAATCGCTTCTTCTGTATTTCTCTTACCTGTATCCGAGGAGCGGCCCTTTCTGCGGAAGCTGCCCCTGCGAGACGTGTTTCCATGAACGCCATTCGACGCTCCAGACGGTCGAATGCCGATTCCACCCTTCGGCTCTCTTGCTCCCTCCACAGCTCCTCCTTCGCTGCGCGGCTCTTTTCTCCCTACTCAACACACATACACTCAATTGAGCGAAACAGTTTGTTCAAAGAGAAGGGGTTCATTTGAATAGACTGAATTATATTCGCTTGCGCTTGAGTAAGTGAAAAAGTTACATTGCGAGCCGAGTTATAATAAGTGGCTTCAAACAGCGGTACATTGTAGGAATAGATGAGAACCGTATATACGTTTGATTAATTGTGAGTATTCTGGACTTGATTATTTTAATGAAAATACTGGAAAGATTTTTGAATATGAATACCGTCTTTATCCTTTTACTTGTGCAAAGAAGTAGCTTAGATAGATTGTTGAACCCACGCATAACATTTATATGGTTGACTTTTGTCTTCAATATTTTATTACCTCTGACTATCTAAGCAATATTCACTAATTATCAGTAGATTTCATTACATACAGTGCAGAAAAATGTTATGTATAAAGCAAAGAAAAAACCGAAATGATTTTCAGTCAACGTGACGAAAAACCTCAACAAAAAATTCAAAAGGCAGAAAAAAATGTAACCCAAAATATTATCTCGTGTCTTCGTAAAATGATGCTATAGTGCTGCTTACTCTACCCTACTAATGTTAGGGACTAACCCAGAATTTTATCACACAATACAGCAATTGTATGTAATGTTGAAGATATCAACCTCGTTTACTAAACTTTGAATACTCTTAAATATGTACGCATGACCAAAAAATAACCTATTCTTTTGTGAAACCAATGGAAATCGAAAATACTTGTTATAAAAAGCAATCAACCAGGATGGCTGAGCGGCCCAAGGCGCTGCCTTGGTTCAGGTCGCAGTCCGGTTCTCCGGGCGTGGGTTCGAATACCACTTCTGACAAACTTTTTACTCCATGTTACACGCCGCCACGCGGCTTGTTGGGTATTTATGTAATGTACGTTCACAAAATTCTATTTGCAATAATTTCTAACCCAAAACGAAATACGGAATTATTTTTCTCTGCGTATAAGAAACAACGAATGGAGTTTCTTATCGTTTATGAGTTCTCACCTCCACCATCTGCTCCAGACGAACTTCGAGGAGCGTCTCCAATCGAGAAAGACGCGCTTCTATGGCATCCAGGCGCCTCGGGACCGTGTCGAGTTGGCGCCACAGCCAAAACGGAGGCGTGGCAGCAGTCGGCCACGGAGGATCAGCGGCCCTGGGGCGTCGCTGAAATTCCTCAGTCGGCTTTTTCAAAATATTAGCCTGCATCAAAAGCTAAAATAAAAGCTGCAAGCTGGCTGGCTACGAAATATTCGGTTATACCACTTTTGCGCGAATTTTTGGCAGAAATTTGCACGTAAAGAGAATTGGAAAGGAAAAAAAAGTTAATAATTTTTAACAGAATCTAATCTTCCTTAGGAGCGATAGAATTACTCAATTTCTTTTATCTCGCTCGAAGAGAGGGGGGGAAGATTAATATGTTCAAGCGTGACATCGCGACATTTCACAGCTCACATCTTAAAAGAAAAAATTCTTATATAATAATAAATAATTTTTTCTATTTTTATTTCATTCATATGATATTTATATGGTTAAGAGCTTCTAGGATTTTTTCAGATATGTTAAGCTCGTCTGCGAGAATAAAATAGTAAAGTAGTATTTATTTTATGATAACGGAAGAAAAGTTGCAAATACGATAGTCTAATAAAACGACGAGGTATTATGAAATCGATGTTACTTGAAATTAGTTGTGAACATACCGTATTTATAAGCACACTAAGCTATCGTGCTAAGCTCACATCGTTATTATTAAACAAATAAATATTGTGATGATAATTTTACTCGAGTAGGGTGCACATTTTGAAAGAGCAGGTCTTTCCGGTTTTAGTCGCTAGTATCACTGGTGTTTTCTCACCTCTTCTTCCTTAGACAACTCCTTAGTTATGTTCTTGGGTTGCGTCATTGCTGATGTGATAGCCAGAAAACATATTAAGGCTGCAATTGATGCTGCCCACTGCAGACGGTATTTGTCAGTCCCTGCAAGGATTAGAAGGACGATGAAAATAATGGAACCTGACGTATCGGGTTTTTCCGAACTTGTCCTATTAAGGACTTTCATGTACGTTCGAAAGTGTTCTCTATTATATATATGTAGAATCAACTTCTTGGGCC
>KZ308331.1:91054-108422 GCA_000376725.2 Ladona fulva | reverse complement strand
TCCGTCGTAAGATCATAATAACTCAATATATTTCTTACCATTATTTATAATATTTATTCTAAGGTTTTAAAGTCATGAAAGTCTATTTTACGTACCTTTCTTATGGAAAAGTATACTAACTGATCATCCCAGTGTATTTATATGGGATAACTCATGAAATCAACATTCAAAAATTGCCTTGGTCGTCAAAGGATGGGTTGTTTATTTCCCAAAAATTTTACGAATTTTCCGTGTATTTTATCAAAGTTCTCGTAATTTCGAAATTATATGAATGATTCACGACTAAAATAAGATTCTATGATTATTTTTCTTTCTTGTGACACTTGTCTCAATTTCGTAGGACCATTGTTTCTAATTTAATTTTGCAAAAGAAACGACCTCTGCAAGTCATGAAAACGTAATTTACGTACATCTCTTATGGAAACGGATTTTGTGCTCCTGGGTTCGAACCCGGGCCTTTACGGAGATGAAAATAGTTTTCCTTGGGGTTTCAGCATCGTAGAAACACAATGCAAACAGTTTGTTTCAGATCTCTAAGTCAAGCAGTTTCTGAAATAAATAGGGTGACTGACGGACGGGCAGACATTTGCTTTTTATATATATATGATGATTGATATGGCTTTATAACGAATATTTGATGTACAGCATGTACACGTATGAGAATTCTAACTTTTCTCACAGAGCATACATTTAAACATTTTTTTCCGATGATAGCAAACCTAACTGAAAATGTTTTAGTTGTCATTGTGAAGTTTTATTACTTGTGTAAGCATACGGCGTTTCATTTCAATGATTAATTTTCCTCTCCGTGGAAAGGTATTACACTGAGATGAGGTGCATGGAGTGTGATTCAATTCATAAATAGAAATGCATGTGATATAATATACCCCGAAACTAATTGTGCGCAATGAAGTTCGAGTCAGATTCAAAATAACGTATGATTCAAAATTTTGTTTCCACTTTTATTCGAAGCACCATGTAGATATTTCGTATTAAGTGCTATAGTTATATTGTAAAATGAAGTTTATAAGGCAAATAGGCTATTAAAGATACACACAAACTCGCCTATGATCTAGAGGGACTGTTTTATATATTAACGAATACTTAATTACGAAATTGTACGAAGCAATATTTGGACTCATTTTGCTTCCCTGGTGTAGTTTAGAGGAAAGAAAATTTGGACAACTGCCTTTGAACTCTGCATTTTCGTCTTTTCGACATAAACATGAAAAAAATGCATACATTTAAATTATATTTTATCCTAATCTCGTTCCTTATTTTAGGTGAGAGTAAAATAGAAAATATTCCACGCAGTATTACGTAGCGAACAAATACATTTTCTATCTTATAATTTCGACGTTAAACTTTTTGAATGGTTGCATTACGCTTTCAAAATCAGTTTGATGATTTAATATGCCGTCTAATGGTTTCTTATGTGGTCAAATGTAACATGCGGCCTTCCAAAGAAAAATAGCTCCAATTTCTTGTATTGTCATTGTATACTAGCACGATCTTTGCTTCATTGCACGCTGTTTGGCAAATAAATTATTGTTTTTAATCCTGAGGTGTAAGTAACCCATCACGCATGCTTTAGCTTTTCGGGAAAATAGCTCTCTTTTTTCATTCTTAGGATGCTGCATTCCCAGGGGTGATCTTTTTGAGAGAAAACGTTGAAAGTCACACCATCTAATATTTCTATTTGTTAAGATCCGATGAGGGAAGTATGTGCTGATCCATCATTACATCAGCTGAAGCAAAATTTTGATAATTTTCACTGCATCTATCATTAGCAACAATATATTTTGCCTCCATTTTTCGCGTTTTTTTCCGCCCCCTTCCTGTGTGGGCGTTATCCCGTTTCGTGGGTTTTTCTCCGTTAACCTTCAGTAGAGAACCTTCAGTTTATCCCCATTTTACCAAATCTTTCTGTACTTGATCGTACGTTTGGGTGTTATTTTAGCACGCGTAATCTACTTTTATTACATTTCTGTTGAAATGAAAAAGATTATCCTATGTAATTACTTCAGAGGTTAGGCGCAAGAGAGGCAATTTGAGCCTAACGTTGCCGAAAGAGTAAAATCATAATAAAAATTTTACCCTCGCCCCTTTTCCCCCCTTACTTGTATTAAGGTGTTCATCCTTATGATGACTATTATTACGTCAGATCGATATTTTCAGAATGACAATGAAAAAGATAAACTTCTCTTTATCTTAGTCAGTTTATATATTTTCGTGCATATTGGAAATAAGTTTTTCTTTCATTGATCATCAGAAATCCTACAAATTTATTATGAAGAGGTCAAATTTTTTTCGCTTACAATTTCCAATGAATAAATCATTGACGACGAATGAGGTTCTTACAATGTTTCAAGCGCATGATACAGCGGAGTGAAAATTTTCATTTCTCAGTAATTGAACATCATGAGATAGAAGTCGAGATTACCGACTGAAAAAGACATTTACTTCTTTTTAAAGAAGAGAAATATTTCAAAAGGTGAAGCATTCAATATTGGGTGCAGGAAGAAAATGGTAAATACAGCTGGTTCATTTAATTTTACTTAATAAATTAAACCAGTTACAATCTGATACTAGTAAACACCCCCGTCAAGCATGGCGGAACTTACTTCAGTTTGTTACCATTATTTATAATATTTATTCTAATGTTATCAAGTCATGAAAGCCTACTTTACGTAAATTTATTGTAAAAATTATAAGAACTGATTTTCCCCGTGCACTTACATGGGATAATTCATGAAATCAGCCTTCAACAATGGCCTTAGTCGTCAAATGGATGGATGGGTTGTTTATCTCCCAAAAATTTAACGAAATTTCTGTGTGTTTTATCAAAATCCTCGAAAGCTCGGTTCTATATCAATATTTAACGGCTAAAATAAGAATATATGATAATTTTCCTTACTTGTGAAACTTGTCTCGATTTCGTAGGACAATTGTTTCTAATTTAATTTTGTAAAAGAAACAACCTCTGCAGGTAACGAAAACCTATTTTACGTACATTTCTTATGGAAAAGAATACTAACTGATAATCCCCGTGCATTTATATGGGAAAACTCATGAATTCAATTTTCAATAATTATTTTGGTCGTCGAAAGGATGGGTTGTTTATTTCTCAAATATTTTACGAATTTTCCGTGTATTTTATCAAAGTTCTCGTAATTTCGAAATTATATGAATGATTCACGACTAAAATAAGATTCTATGATTATTTTTCTTTCTTGTGACACTTGTCTCAATTTCGTAGGACCATTGTTTCTAATTTAATTTTGNGCTGGTTCATTTAATTTTACTTAATAAATTAAACCAGTTACAATCTGAAATAAATAGTAAATTTAATCAAACTAATCAACAACAACAAATTCTAGGAACTGAAATATTGACACACAGACGGCAATCAGCTTTCTTGACAATCGTTCGCCTATTGAATGCTTTATAGAAATAGCTTTTGCTGGAAAACATCGACAATCTGTTATATTTCACACTCAAGAAAGATTCTTCGTTACTGCCACAAATGCATTTGTGTAGAAATAAAGTAAATGGAAGGGTTCCACAAACAGACCCTCTTTGGGTAATCCAACAAGGCACTTTTCTTTCTCCCTTCCATTACCTCTATTGCGTTAGCATACTAATTTCAGACACACGTTGTCCTTTTGCTACACGAAATTGTAGACGTGAACATCCATAGAAAACTAGCAGAATCCACAGTGGTCACGGTCAAAAGAAGAATGTTTATTCCAGAAATAAGTGCACTGTTCATAACGAATTCAAAATGCCACACAAACACAAAGCTAGTATCGTAACCAGTAATTCGATAACGTCGCGCCTCGAGCCTGGTGCTGATGCATTGGTCCCTAAATAGCCCAGTCGTCATAGTTTTTTAAGAGGGAGGCTTCTCAAGAGTTATATTTTCGAGAGGCGAAAAAATTTTCATGAATTGTTTCGCAACTTCCGAAGGAGACCCGACACGAAGGTGATCGATGATCTTCTTCCAAACTCATCAGCCTCCAAAATGTGAATTCCCTCAGCTTCGTCTGCCCAAAGTGATCTGTCTGCCGTATCGTTGCTCGAAGAGCAAAGTACGACGGTACTCCGGCTCGTAGACGTCGGGAATGAGATAGGCGTCATGTCCGATGGACACCATGTCCACGGAGGAACGGCCGAATAATCGGCGCTCGTAGGCGATGAGCTGTTGGAAGAATCCGGTGTTTGGGCGGACGGAGGGCCTCTTGGAGCGGAGGTGCACGAAGGCCTTCCGGAGGCTCATGCGCTCGTACTTCATGAGGTAGGCGAGGCAGAGGGCAGCAGAGCGGGACACTCCAGCCACGCAATGCACCTATAGGGTAATCAGAAAATTTGGAAGTTTTGAATCAGAGGTTTTGGAGGATTTGCAGAATCTTCGGGTTTGAGTGTGTCTTCGTTAAAAGGCGATTCGATGCTCTTCCTCCTTTCCTTATGCCACTGATATAGTTTCTTTTACGTCGTTTAAACATAAAATTCAACTAAAATTGTAAATTGTTTGCGCATTCATCATGTAATTCCACAAGTTTCGTTATTTCATTGACAATTTTGTTAAATAAGGTTTTACCAATAGTTGGGAATAGTTGAGGATAGATAGTTGGGATAGCTTAGAAAAATTAAGCAGAAAACAGCATAAAGAAAGATACTGCAGCACCCCAACATGTTGAAACATTTATATATCTCCGAGTGTTTTTCTAAAGGATCGACCTCACAGTGGTCCAAAAAATGAGTTAAAACGAATATATTTTCAGTAGGAAACTTCTCGATTGAGGTGATTTTATTTCTTAAGTGACTTAGGTTTTTTCTCAAACTCGTATAATATTTCTCTCTTTCGTTGCTTTTTCTTTAGTTTTACCCCCAAAAGTTATTTCTTTAAATCTTTGTATGACAGAGTTTGATGTAAGAAGAGACTAACTTGTCTAAATCTCGCACTGAAATAAAGTTGTTTATTATTATTATCATCATTCGCCCAATAAAGACGTGTTTATGTATGCATCATCATCATTATTATACAATTACCAAGATAATCAGTAACTTGCGTTGAAAGGAAGAAGTAGGTAATTCGCTTAAATGAAAAATTTTCTGATAAAATAATAATTTTTGTATAATTTATCTGGCAAGGTGCTAGATACTTTCCACATGAAGTGTCACTAACTCTATTATTAAATTGATCGTGTATTCTTATGAATGCAAGTTCGATTTTTACTATAGAAGATCTTATTTCAGGGCGAATACCAACGGGACAACTATCTTCTGATGACCATTTAAATGATTCAATAGTAAGCCGTACATAGTCGATGAATTTAGTGTGGTGGAATGTTGGAATATTAACACTCAAAGATAGAACTATCATTTTTCATCTACAATTTCGTAAGATTTATTGATGTTTATTAAATATGTTGTAGAAAGTATCAATTTGTATAAAAATTCGTATTCATTGCCATCGACTCTTAATAGATATGTATCGCGAATTTCCATTATAGATCTTCAGATTTTTTACTTTATGAAACGGAATACGTGTAACATGTTACCGTACGAAAATTACCCGGATAATCGAGTAAAAATTTTTTAAATAAACGGGTATACGAGTTCTCGAATTTCAAGAAATACTTTTTAGAATTCCTTAATATCTGACTGCAAGAGTGGGCTTAGAAGGTGCGAGGTCATAGGCGATTAGATTTTGAGGCCCTTTGACTTGTAATATGGTGAAAAAAGTACATGAGTGAATAAAGGTCAACCCATACTAATATAATTCTTAGAAGTATATAGTAGTACATATTACAATTTACTTTCAATTACTCGAATATACTAAGTCCTAGAGCATGAAAGTTGAAATTTTAAGTTCGATTTCGGCCCAGTCGCTAAATTATTCAGGGCAGACTTGTTACTCTTTCCACGCATATACATTTACAAACGGTAATTCGCAGATATTTGTCAGTGATGATTTCTTGAAGCATGAAGGTGTCAGTAATGTAGTTTTTTTATTCCTCAGTAGAGTAAACTCCTCTGTTAATTCCTGAAAACCCACTGAATTGGCTTCGTACCATTCTGTTGATAATATTGCAAATCACATAATTCTAACATTCCTAGCCCAATACAGAGGTTATATGATTGAAACTTAAATTATTCTTCTTTAAGACGCTAATTTAAAAAAAATTGATATATTTTCTTCCTTTCCGATGATCTAAGCGATCAATTTTCAATTTGCGAGGCCCTAAGCGGTCGCCTAGCTCTCCTGCCGCTGAATTCAACTCAAAAGAAATTCAATGATTATGTGTATAATTATAAATTTAGTATAAAACTTTAGATACATTGAAAACACCCTCATGCCGAAAATAATATCGACACGCACAGTTAAAATACGTGATTCAAATAACTTAAAACGATAAGTTGCGAATGTATATCTTTTAAGATTTTCCGAGTAATGTAGAGCTTCCAGATTTCACAATTATGTTCAATACAGTGTCACTGATAAATAGGATTACCATATCAACAAACCGTATTTAAACAATTTTACTCTTTGAATCACTTTAATGTTCTATCTCTGAATATCCCGAAGTTAACTTTATCGAAGTTTTCATCGAAATCGGGAGATTTGCTGGGACCTTACCTCTAAATGGGGACAGCTCCGGTCAAAACGAAACGTATGCGCCTACGAACGGAACGTGTAAACCTACTGATGAAGATATAGTTAAACCACCAGTATAGTCGTTAATTTTCAGTTTAAGATTGTATTTTTTACGTATAGATTATATTTCTCAATATAATATGAAACACGCTTCGATTCCTATTCTGATTTTTAAAAGTCCTCACTGACAAAAAGGGAACTCGATTTTAGGTACCCGATTCTCGGTCTAATTTTCGAAAAATGATGCTGGGCATCAAGAACCCTGGTATTCGGTACTCAAATTTGTATTCCCCAATTACCACCTTTTCAATGGCATCGTTGCAACGTAGGATTAATATAAGCAACAGATAACCTCATGGATTTGAGTGCCGGGTAAATTGGATGTTGAACAAGGATGAGGGGGGTATGGGGGAGGAAGTGGCGGGGTTTGCATTCCTAGAAGTGCATTCCTTGAAGCTAAGTTATTTGGATCTGGAACTCCTCCAAAGCTAAAGCTTCCAATTCTCATAAAAACGGGCGTGTATCGTGGTGCACGCGTGCTTGCACACACACAAGCTCATTACTCCGCCAAATTGTCATTTTAGCGCCAAATGCTGATTGGCAAACGGTTGCGCCTTACGGGATGTAGAGAGGAATTCGTCTAAGCACTCCAAATTTTCGCAAAATTACGGTCGAAAGACTACTTTAGTTAATATCCCGTGAACCGTAATTCAGCTCAACTGAAATTTCGCGCCAGAGGAAATTTGTCGGGAACATTACAAAGAAAATGTGTTTTACCTTCCCACCAACCCAAATGATGATGGAAATATGAACTTCCAACTTTCGAAACCTTTCCCGAAAGCCAGCTTGAGCTCTCTATTCTTCGCCGAATTAATTAACATCTATATTAATGCCATATGTTTTCCATCTTTCAGTGATAGAATATCCAGGTATTTAAGTACGTAAATATTTTTATGACCCAACACTGCAGATAGACTAAACAATAAAATTTTCTATATTTTTTTGATAAAACTTGTTTCCTGTTCCGGATTCATCGCATTCTCGGCGTGCTAATACAAAAAGCATGTAACGAAGAGTCGTTGAGAATTCTTTGTGGAGGCATGTACTCAACCTACTTTTTCCA
Organism: Ladona fulva; assembly: GCA_000376725.2. NCBI lineage: Eukaryota > Metazoa > Arthropoda > Insecta > Odonata > Libellulidae > Ladona > Ladona fulva. Next base: position 100,638 of record KZ308331.1, on the reverse strand, counting down.
TCTAATTTATCAGCTTACTGTAAATCTTCTTTCGTCCTGTATTTTAAATTCCTGTCTTAAATCTTATTTCTTGACGCACTTTAAACATGTAATACCTTTCAAACTTTCTATAAATTTCATTTTACCTCTCTTCTTCGAGGATAACCTTTATTTTATCGTAATAAAACAATACATGGCTTACATAGCTTAGCGCCAAAGTAATTAAAGACTGTGATTCTCATGCATTGGATATCATTGACTCACCACCAGCACCGCTTGTTGCAGATAAAGACAGCAGCGCATAAAAAATGGTGGTAAATCGACGTTCGACCTTGAGAATTAATGTGGATTATTTGCAGGAATCAATTTTGAAGACTAAAAAACGGAAGTATATCGCATCACTTCGAGAGGATCAATTTGTCTTCCAATATGCAGGCGCTTTCTTTTTTTCGAGCGACGACTGGAAAACAGAGTCGGCATTTCAAATCCTTAGCTGCTCGCATCTCATGGCCGATGTTGAATCAATAAATCTGTCAAATTCTCTCATCGATATTTCTGAGGGAGGAATTAAGAGCCACTTCACATTCCGCCGATAGCCGTTACGATGCGCTGAAGAGAACACATGGCCACGGAATAAAAAAGCACGATCGTTCAAGCGGCGATTTCCCCATTCACGCCTTCCCATTCCTCTTCAATACACTTCCACACCCTCCATCCCGAAATGTATTACGCCATTTATTGCCAGAGATACTTGATCTGTTACCGCAGCGCGAAATAGACGTTGATTGCACTAGGACCAAATTGCTAAGAGAAGGTCAAAGGGCAATGTGAATTTAAGCAAGTGCTCCAGCGTGTGAAAATTTGGGGGATGGAAATATCGGAAACTGAGAACAGTAAAGCAGTTCCTGGAAATCATAGGATTCATTGAATCATCTATTAAATGGAATCACCTATTAAAATAGACATCAGGGGCAAAACTTTGATGTGGCTAAGGGTTTTTCTTACGACGGGTGCAAGGGTAAGGAGGTCATACGAGTAATTAACCCCTTAGAATTTACCAGGCTAATCATGATCGTAAAATAAAGCAGGCAATTTCTAAATAAGCATATGTTTAAAATAAAACCCACAAAGTTCGCTTATTATTTGTTGATTTTAATTATTCTGAATAATATTTAACCCCTTTCGACTTGAAATTTAAGAAATTTTTTTTGTAAACTAGTGTATCAGTTAACTATTCTCCAACAAATTCATCTAGGTGCATTCTTTAATTAAAGTAGAATTTGTTACTAAATTCATTAGTTTTTTTCTCCGTTTGAAACTGTTTTCTGCATATAATAACGCTAAAGAAATTTTAAAATTATGTAAATTTGACATAAAATTAACTCATGGGGATACATTTCCTATGATCGGCCTTTCTTTTTGAACTTTTAGCAAATGTATGAGCGAGAAACCAAATTCCCTAAAAAAAGCAGACGCATAAAAATGTCAGTCGTAAAAGTATTGTAACTTTGGCTTCCAATCTGCTAAGTTTACAATCTTCAGGGCCACTTCTGTGAAAGGAAATTTCGATGTATTTTTAATTTAATTACGACAGCCATTCTAATGTTAATAACCGTCAGTAATTGTGGAGATAAATAACGATAGGTAATTATTTTATTTAGTTTCACACCTTGCATGTAGCGAAGACTTTTATCATCTATTATATTATTAGTAATTAATAATCTCTTCAGTTAATGATAATGATATTACCTTTTGTGAGAGTTTTTGTGATTTCAAATATTTATTTATTTGGCGTGTATTGCTATAATTTTAAAATTTGGGATAAGCTTTGAGCACAACTGATTTTAAAATATTGCTAATAGTATTTTTACCAAAACGTAATTCATAAAAGTGTTCATTTTTCTGATGAGACTACATAAAACACTTCCCTCTTGTGCGGCATCCTGGAGATATTTCTTACTACTATGCGGTGCTGCTACGTAATCTTCCATATAACTCATTTGAGTAATCTATTTGACTAAAAATGATTAGCCAAATCTAGTGAATCTATTAGGGTCGATTCGAACTGCATTCATTACTCCACCTAAACACTAACTTGTATTCGTCTTTCCTTACTATTGCACCTGGTTATCGTAATTCCACTCGTGAATTGAAAACGCTCCTTCCTTCAGAACTCTGAAATAAAGCTCTCATTTTAGGGAGGAATTGAACAATTTCCTTCTGATAAAATTTGATCGATTTTTAAAACAAACACATTCGGGAGTTACTTGATGTTACCTCTCCATGACGACATCGCAAAGAAAACAATCTTGGCAAATTTTTGAAAATATTCGTGAGAAATATTATTTGCGTTTTTTCGCTACTTTGCGTCGTGAACAAATTGCCCAAGAAGAAGGCATCACATTCTTTGCCATTCTCGGGTTTAGCTAAGAATATTTATAAATTATAGTATACACTTTGAAGTCCTACTATTTTTACGTTGTTCGGAAGTTTGTGAATGGCGATTTACGGGTGAATGTCCGGAATTCAAAAGTCACCAAGAATGTCATCAATCTTAAATGCGGTCTTCCGATGCGCTTACCAGCGTTCTCCCTCCTTTCGCCCTCACAGCCTCCACTTTGTCCGCCACGGCGTCGAACAACGTCTCGATGCTGTCTCCAGGTGAATCCCTAAGTGCTAGTCGGAGGCTGTCTTCAACCGGGGGTCCCAAGGGAAAAGGGGGCAACTCGGCGGCGGCGGTGACCACACAGGTGACCCCAAGGGCAGCGAGGAGACCCGCCTGGACGCCCCTGGCCTCTCCCAGCAGCAGACATGAGCTCACTTCCGCGATCCCCCGCACCTCTGCAGAACTTCTGCGCACGAAAATTCCATCGTTACATTCCTGATACATGTCTGCATGCATGGAAATTCAATTTGTCAAAAGAAAAAAACCAAGAACAACTGGCAAGACTATAGCAGCCTTTCCAAAACATACCCAAAATATAGCTGTACGCAGGACCGGATTTGTCTGTAGCCAAACCCTAGTGACTTTCGCAAAGACATGAGGGCTTCAAATTAGGTTTCAGTCAAAATATCCACTTGGCATAAATCGATTGAAAATTTTATACAACAAAGAAATTGGCAGCCATCGTATATTTTTCCGTGTGCATCTGATAACGGTCTCAAATGTTAATGAAAAGTTTTGAATAATGAAAATATTATAGGAAGTTCTTTTATGTTTTACATACAGGTAACATAATGAGAGAGAAATAGGAATACAATGTGTCGGATCCCTTACGTTATTCTTGCTATTGGTATCACACCCCCTAAAGCCAGCCCTAATTTATCAAAATCGTCACAGATAAAAAGTATTACTTGCCATGGAAAAGCACCCAAAAACATTTAAAAATTATGAATAGGAAAATATACGCAGATTCAACAGATGCAATTTAGCATGATGTAATTATATATTTTTTCGATAAGTATTGGTAGGAAGAACTTCTATCTCGTAGTTAAATGGTAGTTTATGATCTCGTGAAATAGAAATTATACTAATATTTCTTGAACTCCTTACTTTTTGGCCAGTTTCAACTTCGTTCTTATTTTCACCGTGACCCCGAGAAAAAAGTATAGATTGCATGTTATGTGAAGATTTTAGTAAGAAATGCTGTTGCTATTTTTAGTTTTATTGGTGAAGAAAACTCCCTTGAGACATTAAATTTTGATTCATGAATCCTCTCCTTTGATTTACCGTCTCAATAGTTAATATCAAACGGATTTTATTGACTATTCTAGGAGCTAAACTCAAGCTTTTCTTGACTTCTCAAGCTGTACAATTTACCTTTGCTTGCTTTTACTTTGCAGGAAGAAAACATTTTTCTCGGTAATTTTCGTTATTGGTATCAATTCAGAATCTCGTAAGTTAACTCCGTAATCATGATAGGATTAAGCAGATCAGTGCCTCACTTTTTAGAATCAATTTTAATAAGATGTTTCTTAGTTAGTAAGCATAAATATTAAAAATAAATAATTATAAATAAAAGTGAACGAGAGTCGCTTATGGAATGAAATAATATAGAGGTTTAGTTCTTTGATCGAACTTCTCTGATGAAGATGTCAGTAACTTGTAACAGCGAGTGAGGTCTACATGAAAGGGGTGCGCAAATCATCTTGGATCCCAAATGAGGACTGATGATGGAGAATTTAATTTAAAATCATAAATATATTGATAATCGTGCATTTTCTCATCACATCGATTCTTACTTTTTAGCATATCGTGCACAAAATAAGTGCTCTCGTATTGAAAGCTTCTAATAAACATATCAGGCACAGTGAAACATGAGAATATGGGTGCCTGTCGTTTCGTTTGTAGAGTGCTAGCTTTCGACATCAATGAATATGAGTTAAATTCTCTAATCTCACTCATTCAGAAGAATGTTTCCTAAAAGAAGAAGAATAAAAGCAAAAAGTTTCAATAGCTTAGAGGAAAATGAGTTGTGACATTTGAAATATGAATTGTAAAAATCTTGTATAGGATACCATCAACATCTCTTTTGATCCTGGGAAAAGATATGATAAGTATCCAGTAGATAGCAGGTTTGGATCGTCAGGATAGTTTTCCGTGTTACATCCATGTTAACATTCGCAACTGTATCATCTATATGTAATATCCTAGTTGGAGGGATCGCATTTACCGAGAATCAAATTCAAAATCCTTCTCGGCTATTTTTTATAACAAACCATTAAAAAAATGAAAAAAATAACGCACGCACTCTAACATTGCCTACTTCAGATACTTTCCTATACCTCTTTATAACTAACCTCATCTTTTACATTGTCTGATAGGGTATTGTTGCGGTAAATACGATCATGACCTGTCAGAGATAAATGATTCAATGATGAAGGTTAAATTACGTTGTAGAAGGCCGTTGCATGCCAACTAATAGAAAAATGTACATTTTGGAAGGAAAGATCATTATAAAGTTAGGATAACATTGATGAAATCGTAAGGTACCGAATAATGCCCTTGCAAAAAATCTTTTCTCCGAAATTACAATTTAAAATTTAGGTGAAATTTAAAATTTACGTTTAAATTGATGATCGGCATTGGTTGTGGACTACAAAGACGAAGGATAATAATCCAGAGAAATTAATAGTACCCGCAGTATACTCTCACCATTAAATTTAAATTCACTGTCTGTCGTTTAGGAGACGCAAAAAAATAAAACTATGATAGATGTCCGAAAGAAACAATAGCGCGAAAAACTCCCCAGCGGTACTCAAATACAATCATGCGAGAACTTCCGAAATCGTCGCGCCAATGACCATCAAAGGAGAAGAACCAAAGAGCCTTGGATCTTTTCTTCCATTCGGGTAAAAGACTCGCCTGAGATCCGAATCCCTTTCTTCGGCCTCGGAGGACGTGCTGTCAGCAGGTACGGCGTCGGCCGAGTTGAGGACGTGCGGAGTCTTCATCTCTCTGAGCAGAAATGAACGGAATGCGGTGGTGAGTTGGCGCTCTGCTTGCAGCGGCGGGACACCGAAATAGAAGCCCGGAATTCCAGAGGGAGTGAGTCAAAGGTGTCCCGGGGAAGCCCTGAGAAATCCACTCCATTCATCGCGGCGACGCGCACGCGCGGGACCACCTCAACCGGCATTCCTCTCGCCCACTCCTCCCTCCCGCACCGCTATTTCCGGATCCCAGAATGTTTTTGTTTATCGGTTGCCCTCGGAGCGACCACGCAATTCGCGGGGGAAAAGATAGGCATGCCAGTGATTCTGGTGGTGTCGAAATACTTTCCTTGCGTAAGGCACCCGTTATTTTTACTATATATTCCGGGTCAACGAGAGGATTTTTCGCAACTTTTGGCCACACTCGATCCACCGCTGTTTTGTTCTCGTAAACGAGTCGGAACGTCCCTTTTTGACACCTCGATTTATACGCCGCTACCTCTTGTTTTCCACGTTTTAATTTCGCTTTCGTTCCCGCACCCCCCAATTACAGCGCTCATATTCGCATTAATTCGTGCCGCTAAATTCTTAGGCGTGTAACGTGAGTTAACGCGCGATTCGGAAAACTGAATTTGCGAAGGGGTGCGAGAAATTTCCTTTTTTTCATCTGCATTACTTCTATCTCTTTTGCGTAATATTTTCATCCGGTACGTTAAAACTTATTACATGCAAAACGGAAGATTTTTAATAAAGAAAATGGAAGCGAAGGAATCGACTTTTCACCACAAAACTAAATCCTGTGAACTTTGCTAACATCCTTAGAATATAAATTTACCACTAGTTTTATTTATAGTAAATAGAAAATGTATTTTTACATGGCAATTAGCTGTACGCAGGACCGGATTTGTCTGTAGCCAAACCCTAGTGACTTTCGCAAAGACATGAGGGCTTCAAATTAGGTTTCAGTCAAAATATCCACTTGGCATAAATCGATTGAAAATTTTATACAACAAAGAAATTGGCAGCCATCGTATATTTTTCCGTGTGCATCTGATAACGGTCTCAAATGTTAATGAAAAGTTTTGAATAATGAAAATATTATAGGAAGTTCTTTTATGTTTTACATACAGGTAACATAATGAGAGAGAAATAGGAATACAATGTGTCGGATCCCTTACGTTATTCTTGCTATTGGTATCACACCCCCTAAAGCCAGCCCTAATTTATCAAAATCGTCACAGATAAAAAGTATTACTTGCCATGGAAAAGCACCCAAAAACATTTANGTAGTTGAAGACGGATGACAGAAGAGCTTTTAAAAATTCGCTTTTAATAAAAAATACTGAAATATGCGAACAAAAAATACGAGCGGAATGCAAATAAAGGAGTTTTAAGATATAAATAAAGTTGTGTGCGTCAATTCTCGCTGTCACCGATTTGTTCTTTTTCTATACGAAAGTGGAAAGCGGAGTTGGTGTAATCCTAGAACATAGAACCGAGCGCCAAAATTATATATTTTCTGCTAATTATGTACTTAATCTGCGTCCTCTGTCTCTACATTCACCAGCTTACATCGGTAACGTTGGATTCCAGATGTTTCCAAGCTCTCTGTAGCAGCCAACGAAAAAAATGTTATTTCCACAGGTTTTCTTCACAAACGGCCAGCCGCTGTAAAAATCTGGCAGCCATAGAGCAAATCGTAGGCACGAGAAACTTAGCGAAACAAAGCGTTGGGTAATGCCGATGAAAGACATTGTTTCAATTTTTGCAGGCAATGCGCTTAACCGCTCCAGAGCTGGCAAAGCAGTAGTCTTATACATAGCTTCATACCAACCTTGGCCTCTATGGTACACTTAGGTATATACTCAAACCGCGCGGCACAATAATCCAGTAACGATTAGCATAGCTGTAATTGATGCATGCTTTGATTCGATTAAATGGATTTGTAGAATTGGTCATGCATTTATAATTAAATGAATGTCTATGGGTACATTTATATTTATTTATTGCGATCCTATTTATATAAAATTGAATCTTTCGTTCCTGCCAACTAGGACTACGATAGCCAGGGGCATCAATATTTTGACACGTGGTTAGAGCATCGATTCCGACGCTGTCTGTTAACGACTAAATATTCGAACATCGTGTAGAGCTGGAAACTCGTGCAGTAACGACGATCGGAGTTTTATTGTTATTTTTCTTACTTAATTATTAGGATATGCTGATTTCGGTTGTATTCGGTAAAGTTTCAAAGCTTTCCTTCAGTATGAACTTATTACTGTTGCGCTTAAGATCAATAAATTACAGATTAAAATTTTGCGAAAAGAAAAACGTTGAGAAACGGTAATCGATAAGGTAATTGTTGAAACGTTAGCCGAAAAAGAAAAACAACTGAACGCCATTAAGGGAAATGATATCGCTGAAGGACGGACTCGCCTCTAAAGCCGTTACTGGTTATTTCTTCACCGAACCCCTCTAAAACTGCCTCTAAAAATTACCCCTGTTCGCTCTTTGTCCGTTTATCGTTTCTCTTCCAAATTTCAGGGAACAAACGTTTCCTCTTTCCTTATAGCTGTCCGCAAAAGCTTTTGGGTCTAAAAACGTTATTTCGCGGCTATATGCATAAACACAAAAGCTGAGGAAGTTACAAAGCTTTCTTTCCTCATCGTGATCTCTTTTCACGCCGCTATTCACCAATTTTATTTTTAGACACGAAAACTCCTCAGCAGCAGAATTCCTGAGATGAGTTAGCACAAGAAAGTCGTTCTGTGAGAAACAATTGCAATCATTCGATACTTTTCTACGTAGCCGAGTTTAGAATCACGACAAATTGTCTACCTATTTATTCCGAGACACTTTTCTGTTTTTATAATGTAGAGGGTATTTGTTTCAAAAAAGATCAAGAGTAGTTGGCATGACTATCTGTCCATGACCCATCTACTGTTTAAGAAGAGAGAGAGTAGGAGAAATCGAGACTAACATTCTATTTTTAACGTAGAAAATGCAATAAACAAAGAATATAGTAAAAATATACCCAATAATTTGGGATAGAGAGGGTTTTGCGAGAAAAAAGTAATTCAAACAAAATGCAGCTTCTACGGACTAAATTTTGGGCACATTTAATTTAGATAGCAAAGAATACTGTATTATTTTAATTGGTCCTCAGATCACAGCATTTGGATGTGTACCAATTCAAAATGCACTGATGCCAATCGAAACAGCCTGTACCATTAATACTTCGCGTATTTTGAAAAATGAGGTGGCAAAATGAATGATACATGCTGTTCCGATTGGCATCTGTACATTACATGATAAAAATAAGTTCATACTTTCACCGATTTCTCAATTAAATTTTCATAGAAATATCAAATATCGCGATACAATTATTTCAGACCTCCTCAAACGGAATTCATGCTGATGTAGTTTAACCAATATTAAAATGTTATTAAATACATATTTTATATATGTTTATCATTTATTATCCTCTAAGGAAAATTGCTAGCAAGTGCGTAAAGATACATAATGAAAGGAACAAAAAGAAATGAGTCGTAAATAATATAACATGTGGTAGTATATTTTTCAAGCTTACAACACTCTCTGGGTTATGTGTGGAGGTTAACGAACTTTGGTTCTTGTTTACTGAGCGTCAAAGATATCCCCAATATGAAAATAGAGACTGAAACAGACATTGTATTATTTGCTCGGGCGTTCTGGCAGTACTTCAAGTGTCGATATTTTATTTAAGTTAGACTAAAATTATATTTTAACATAATGAAAAATATATTTAGTTTGTTCCATATATGCTGAAAATGAGAATTCTTTATATTAACGTGAAATTTGCGTAGGGGAAGAATGTTTATTCACGAAGAATAAACGTCATCCACGAAACCGATTTAACTTCCAGTGCCAAGAATGCCACTAGATCAGCGTTTCACAAAGGAATGTACCATAAAAAGTTACGGATACATTTTTAAGAAAAATATGCTACTAGAAAGTGTAATTTATATGCTGGTTTAAAAAAATTCCACTGAGCTTCAAAACTTCGGCATTAAAACTAGAAGCTTATGCGAAGAACGCGTGTAAGGAAAACAGGCACCGGATTGTCAAAAGAAAAAGATATTAGCTAAATAATTTATATATATGAATATATATATATATATATAAAACTATATGTT
>KZ308331.1:67838-91045 GCA_000376725.2 Ladona fulva | reverse complement strand
ATATATATAAAACTATATGTTAAATTTGCAAAGAAGAGAAAAATGGACGAGGAAGGAAACAGAAAAAGCCCTCTATGTTGGATGATATTCAATAAAGAGCTAACTTGACGCTATTCCGCCTTCGCATTTATTTAAGGACACCACTCTGTACCCGAATTTCGTGTTATACATTTGGATCTTAGTCTCGAAAAATATACCCGATGATAAGAACAACAATGTTTGAATTTAAATACTTTTGGAATGGAAAGAATATTTTTATGCATGTACAAGAATGGAATATATGATCTACGAGTACCACTTTCTTGGCTCCATTTCACATGCAGATCTAGCATAGGTCCTTAGTTAGCGTTATCTCCTTATTTCTGTGAAACAATTGTTCAGCCAAGTTTTAATCAATATAAGAGACAGTTATTTCATCTATACGAAAATTTATAAAATAGTCCTCATATTCAAATTACATCTTCACTTACAGAGAAGTAAATTTTATCCAAAACTCTTTAAAGTAGTAGGAGAATTTCGCAGTCTCCTATTAATACCATTTTTAAAATCCGTATGTTTCATACGATACAATTCAGTCGATCCTGTGGGATGCAAGATTGCAAAAGAGAAATTATCTGGGTGATAGGATGTATAGTACATACTTTATACTTCCTATTTTTGCGGGCTGCGATGAAATTTTCTTTGTGCTTATGAGTGCGAGTAACTCATAAATTGACTTCTTGAGTGATTGAGTAGAAAATTAGAATGTGGAAAGATGTTTTCAAAATTAGTTTGATATGAACTAACGTTGAATTTTCTAATAACTTGCCAGAAAAGGCTGGAGACCTTACTAAATTTCCAGGCTCTGTACACGAATAATACGACTGTCATCGTAAAGATTTCAAATATTTGGAAATTACACACGTTTTCAAATATTAGAAAGAGTATAAAAATGTATCTTTTCTAAAATGTATGAAATTCATAATTAATAAAAAACATATATTCCGCTTTTAATAACCCTCAGGAAAATCAATATACTACTCTTGTACTTCCTGGATTGCATTGATCGTAATTCCATAACGACTGTATTTATCTGCACTAACTGTTAATAAATTCTATTTATGTATAATTTCTAATATACTTATCGACTGTGCATTTATTATGTATGTACATGCGTGTTTATTATCTTTGTTTTCTTTTCTTCTTGTTCTTTCGCATCTTTTGCCTATTCCTATCGGTAGGTTTGCGCAGGTTTTTCACACCCTCTTCCTGGTGGGTGTTTTCCTGCAGTAGATAATTTTTCCCTAAGAATCTCATAGGCGTTACATACTCACATTTTCCTGTTCTATCTTTTTAAAATTAATAACTGTGTGGAATATAACGATTGTTTATATGGGAGAGGAGATTTTTAGTTTCAATCTCGCCCAAATAGAGACCTTTTATTAATGCTATAATTATATATTTTTCATGACAGACCAATTATAACAATGATTTTTAGCTCTAAAGGAGGAGAGAATAACCATGGATGAAAACTCGTTGCAAGTATAAAAATAAAATAGAGCGAAATGTCAAATGATGAATCCTCGATTTCTCCCAATTTTCCATGTAGAAGATTTTCTATTATATGAACATTTGAAATGTTTATTTGATACCTTACATATACATAATTTTTCGTGTTTTATTAATTATACATACTTTTTAGTATTTTATTGATCCATACCACTTCTGCATTATTTGAATAAAGAGATGAATATCAGTGATATTCGCGTAAGAGATATCACGATCGACTTAGATGTTCTTCGCAATTTTGTTGCGTACAAATAACTTTATTAAGAATCGTAGGTTATATAACTGAATTTATCAGAATGCAGAGTGTTCCAAAATTACACTCGCTTTTTCACTAGTAAAATATTTTATTTTTATTTAGTTAAATATTGACATTAAATTTAATAACATAAATTGAATAACAATTAATGGCATAGTAGANATATGTATCTAATCCACCAGTTTAGAATAAGCGTATTGGGTAGAAATTTTTGGAACCTTATATTATTAATTAAATGATTTGGTATAGGGTGAGGTGGCTTTCAAGATTTCTAGCCCATTTGTCAAAAATTCATGAAAACTAAAGTTTTCATGTCCATTCATGTGTTTTCGTCTTCGGAATCATTTTAGCTCCAAAAGTAGACGTAGTCTTTATAACTTAAATGTTAATTGAAGTACAGTGCGGGTAGTTCTGCTCGTTATTCTATGCTTACTTGTCAGTAAATTCATGCAGTCACCTGTTCTTAGAAATAGAATCCCTGCTAACAGTTTCTCTTCCTTTCATGTTCTGCGCCGTGTAATCGCGATTTCCCGCTGCGAAGCGCAAGATACGAAACACACCTTTCGTTCCATTAGTGACGTGATGCTTTTAGATAAATGAGTGCCTTTTGGCTCGGGCGACTATTTCAAAGTCACCTTTGGATTTTTCCATTTACTTTATTTTTGCTCCCTCCGTAAATCTTCCTTCCTAAAATGTACGCTAAACCTTGGGGTAAAACTAGAGATTCTTTCAAGGCTACAGTCACAAATTCCATTCCCATTTCAGGGATTAGAACTCTCACCCTTGGCGAAATGTTATACGGTATTTTTTTAGGGAAGAAAAGAATAAATACGTATTTGAGTCATGGGAGATTAATGCCACTTGTTTATTTGAAATTTCGAAAAAATCCTTCTTTATAATGATGCTAAGAAAAATAATGATACGAATATTGCATTTTATATGTCAATTAAGTTAAAATTCGCGAAGTATTCCACCGTTTCATTCTATGGAAGCGTTAACATTGAATTCGCGGAGCAAGATTTGGTTCTGCAAAGGCTTTTTGGTACGATTATGAACAAAACTTTTCAGAATGTGGGAAAAGGCAAACGGTTATACATTTTCAAAATTTAGCCGAATTGTTTTTCTAATGGTAATAAATGATAAGAAAACAATCCCGTTAAGCATTCAATGTAGCAATATCTCTCGTTACGTTAAAAATCATCGTAGTAATTACTCAAAGAGGATCTTCGGCTGTATTGCGTATTTTATCTAAATAAGTATCTAAGGAAAACGTTAGCGCTAAGTTTTAACACCTCATCCCTCCAAGTCCGGTTAACCGTCTTCCATCCTCACTAACCCCAACGACCAGCTTTTACGATGTAAGAAGCGGTTAGAAATCTCAATCGACACCGTCTGCAGGATTGTTATCATCAATCGGGCAGCTCCTCCCCCGCACCCGACAGGAGCCAAGCAAAATACGCTCCGCATTCCTACGCCACATTCCGGAGGCACGAGCCAAGTGAAGGGCGCGTCAGCGGCGGCAGCTGTTATTCGGGGGATAAGGCGTCTCTCTGTCGCCGTGGCTGCCCTCCAAACTGTTCCACATGACTCACGTTCACGAAAAGCACCAGCCAATGGAACGTATGCTCGTCCGTGTGTCTGTTTCACCTGTAAGCTTTAAAAATCAATTCCAAAGAAACTTGGCAATGCGCCCGTGCGTAACGACTTTTTCCCGCGGTCTTTTCGGTCCTCGGTTCAACCCCAGACTCGTTTTCTGCCCATTTCATACGCGTTGGAGAGAGTAGTAGTAAATAGTAGATAGGTCAGTACACGGTCAGTACTCAGGTATAGGTCAGTACATCCTTGTGTCGGAACTTCAATGTAAACGGATTATGAATGTACATGGGCGTACTCAAACTGATTCTTCCCCGGACCACGTGAGTGGATAAGGTTAGAACTAACGCAGTGGCGTATCGAATACATGAGCCACCCTGCTCTCTTTTAGTTTAAGCTTCCTTTTGGCCTCGTTTATTCGCAATCTTCCTCCACATTTTTTTCATAGATCTTTTCACATGTTCCCTTTTGTACAGACATTTAAGTAATCACGTCTCATTTCTTCAAGTTGCAAAAATTAGGCTGTATCGGCGTGTAAAAGAAGTGAGAATCTATATGGAATCAAAATTATTATAGTAAAAAAAAACTGTGAATGTCTTTCGGAGCCCTTAATCTTGGAACAGATCAATAATATAATAATAAAGTTACTTTAGTAAGACGAGATTAAGACTTATGTCTATTCATGAATGTAACCCTCAGTCACATAACATTTAAAAGAAAGGGATAGCTTGAAAAAAGTACTCAGAAGGAAAGTACTTCGTGTGTAAAAACCTAAATTTGCACTAAAGAAAAACACCCCAAAGCAGGAAAACAAAACACCTATTGGAAGAATTCAAAAAATGATGTTACTTGATTTAAAAAATACACTAGAATAGAAAATTTCTCATGATTGAATATTTTGCTGTCTATTGTAGTTTAAGGAGTTCCTTTCAAGAAAAATTAGTAAAAAGTGAGGTAAACTCCTCCGAACTAAGTTGACACATTTACTATGTTTCAGAAAATACTCTAGGAAAAAACAATGCAGAAACTGATGCTAGGTCATTGTAGAAAATAATTGGATTGGAACGCCATCATCAATCCTCATATTTGAGATAGGTTAGGATCTTTTAAAAGGGCTTAATCTTTCAGATCCCTCCAGAATCGTCGTACTAGCATCTGAGTTCAATGGCATCCTATTTCAGAAAAATCATACGTACTTTAATAAAACAAGCAATAAATTAATTGTACGTATACTAAACAATCCATTGCTTATTTTATTAGTTTTTTAAATGGATTATCACCAGATAACTTCCCCCGGTTAAGACAAAATTATCACCAACAATATCGACTAGAATTTTTGGTTTTTACTGACAGTCTTCCTGACAAAAAAGTTCCGATTCTTGAGATGCAGTAAGCTAATGTATAAGTCTTAACTATGGATTTATTCTCCAAATATAGAGTGTAAATACCTGCTAAAACTGAAATATATAGTAACCCAATTTCTAATGATGAAGCAAACTTCATAAGCTGACGCTTATGAAACTTCATTTTAATTATTCACAGTTCGGGGTGAATTAAAATACCTTAACAATTATATTAATCCAGCTTCACAAACAATACTTTTACAATTTAGATGATAATGTATCCACGTAACAGTATATGTATCTAATGATATATACATAAATTATCCGCTTCCGGATAGCTAAGTGAGCTGTGCGTTCGCCTTTTGTAGAAGCGGTCTCGGATTCGATTTCTGGTGGAGGCCTATATGTTGGAATGACATTAGTTGTCGACAGAACTTAAAAAATACTACTTGTACAATTATATATGCACATTATAAAACTGTAGAATTAAATTCATTCTTTCCTTCCTTTTTAAAGAATTTGGAGTCAAGAATTAATTGTGTGAAAGATATCTGCAGAGCTAATATCCACACCCTGAAACTGTTTTCTGGAGTTTATTTGTAGAAGTATTTTTATTCTTTAACGTGATAGTATTTACAAGCTTAAAGAAGAGATAGCCGAGGCTGTTTATTGTGTTTGAAGCACAATAGCTTTTAACAGGAATGTTTTAGAAGTAGTTTCATGAAAAAATTATCCTTGATCTGTAAAAGAAAGACGTTGTAGTGAAATAAAAATCCTACGGTAAATTCCTCATAAACTTTGTTTGTATCATGAAGGAATTCCACCAAGTTACGCCGGAGACAGTACCTCTAAAGAGAGACGGATTTGCAGAAAGAAGATGAGATGATAAATATATGTACTCCTTTGTTTAATTTTTAATCCAGTGTGGTATGAGAATGAATAGGTGTTCTCTTGTGCCAATCGACTAGCGTATTGAAAAAGCATTCTCCAAACCACTGTTGGTGTTCTGTGTTATAACTACGGCATTTTGCCGTAATTCATTATGTATATAAAAGTATAAAAGACTTATATAAAAGTAGGTATAATCCCAGTATGGTTTCAAACGTTGCGCGGCCAATTGAATCGTGTTTGATGATTGGTATCCATTTGGTCCTCAACTTGTTTGTGGATTGTGCTAGCTAAGCTCTTGAACCACCTCCTTGATTTTGTTTTTACTATTAATATCTACCAATTGGGAAAATAACCTTTGTGCCTCGGTTATATTTTGGAACTCGTTAATTCTTTTTTCTAGGGAAAGGTCGTGAAAACGCATTTTTTATTTGCTTCGAGGGCCGTAATACATAGATGGCATCAATAATTTTGCAAAAGAAAATGGAGATAAGAAGATTCAGTTTCATAATAATAGGTAAAACTTAACTCCATTAGAACTAAAAAAAATGCGTCTCATTTTAATTCGTTTTTCTCTCCGTTGAGTACATCATTAAGACGAGACTGCATACATTTCGAGACTTGTAGCAGAAAACCTAAAAATGGTTTATTAGGCAATAACCACCAGAGAATCGGATTTAAAAAATATGGCATGGAAAGATTTGAAGTATATTATAATGAAATTGATGCTTTCGGAATAACCTAATAATGCACAATTATTTTATGACGTCCTTTTCATCTTCATTAGTGGAAGCTAACTGGCCCCAAACATTGTGTCTAAATATTTGGTATATTTCTCTCCCGAATAGTCTCTGTTCATATCAGTCATACGTAATCAGGAACGGAGAATAAGACAACAATTCAAATTTTCGGGAATATAAAACAAAATCAGTGCATGTTAATGAAAACCGTATATTTGCTGATTGTTGGTGGTACAATAGTCGGCACTTGGCTTGCAATATTCGCTTTCGTGGCCGGATTAAAAATATGCCTTCAATGCATTCTGAAAGTAAAGGGGAGTGTAAGACGAAGGTAAAATTTTGTCCGAAGTTGAAGGAAAAACTAGGTAGAAGATGACACCGTAAAACTGTCTGAATTACGTAGAATACACGTTTCTCCTTCGAAAATGTCAGAGTGGAATATTTCTCTTAGGGAATAATTTAAGTTCTCGTATTCTTTTCAGTTAAATCTTTCACCGCTTCAACTTTCTTTGACCGATGAAACTTGTGTTTACCTTTATAAAATTTAAAAGGTTAATATGATAATTTAATCTTATGAGTGTAAATAGAGGTCGCCTAAATGCAATAGGGATGTTCCCCGAATCGTAGTCCAATATTATTTAAATATCACAATAAAAGTTATCGTCAAAGTTAAATGAAGCCTCGTAATTTCTCTTCTCAGTGTTACTACCATTGGCCAAAGATTGCTGGCCACGCAAATTTCCATGAAGGAAGTTCGCCGAGGTGCCCATACAATCACAGTAATGCAGCGCTTTTTAAAAACATAATTTACTTTTTAAGTGGCGCAATGCACTGTAGTTCCAGGCTAAACCAGCATATGCCAGGATGAGCATAACATTTTTAGATAAAAAGGAAGTTTTCTTTTCGCGATTGCCTTTTTACCATGTAATATTCTTTTTTAAGCGAGGGCTCTATTTATATTTACTATTTTAATGAATTATTTTCTATTTGCGCCTTCACGTCCACCTCTTGTCAAAGGCTGTGCCAAGAAATGTCTTCACCTTTGCTCTAGGTATTATGAAATCGTTCCCTTAAGTTAAAACCGAGCATTCAGCATGCTTCAAGTGTCTCGCAGAGGCAATATTGGGGCATTTATTTAGATTTACTTTCAGTTTTCATGAAGACGGCCAATCATGCTGTGATGTGAAATCCCCTTCTTTGTAGCTGTTTTCCAGCACAATGTAACTTTTGCCTTCTTCAACAATCAGTTGAGAAGATTTTGCCCCTCAAAAAAACATTCTTTTTGAGTTTTTGTTTTATTAAATCTTTCTACTCGATGCATTCAATTTAATTTATGTATTGACAATTGAGGTTGGGTGGAAGAGAGGCCAACTTGGCTTAACCTTGCCCCAACTAAGAGTTTGTTCATTCATTCATGTATCGTATCCAAATACTCTAGAGGACATTTCAGATTCGATAGCAGTGTCTATGCTAGATCTCCTCCAACATATTAAAAGAAAAACGTTGACCTTGCTCCAAACTGCAAAGGGTTAACACTGTACATACTATTGTATGAGTAGCTGCAAGTAATTATTTATTGATTTTTGGAAATAAAATTTTTAATTTCCAATAAAATCACATTTATATAATGGACACTAAAAATAAATAGAGGAAGAAATTAACAACATCATTATGGCAATAAACTCTGAAGATAATAAAGCATATAAATGTAGAACAATGAAGAACATCCAGACCCAAAGTTTGCAGAAAACCTGAGTTCTGAGGTTAAGAATCAAATTCCATGAACCAGCAAAGTAGAGAAGGAAGAGTGACAGAAGGTAGATGGACAGCAAGGAATAAAATTCTGTATAAAAGGTTTGATAGATTTTACTGATAGTCCAACTGTGAAAGGCCTAGATAACTACAACTCTATCAGTGCTTTTAGTTATTTTGAGAAGAAATTTATGAACAAATTGCTATGGAAAGGAAATGCCAGAAAGGGGAATGATCTCCTAGATCTAGTTTTAATAAATTGGAAGGTGTTTCTGCAAAAAAAACCTTTGTTACTGTTGGAATAAGCTATCTAGGTTATGTTGCAAATTACTTTAGTGATACATTTTGGTTGACTCTTCACTCCTGAATTTTCTTTTTTTGTCAGAGACCAGTATACACTGATCCATTCTTTTCTCCATTTTGCTGACAACTCAAAGAAATGTTAGAAAATGCCTTCACAAATAACTTCTTCTCCAGTGTTAACATTTTTGAATCATTCAGAGAGATACAATTTGGAGCATATGAAATGGTTTGATGGCAACCTTCTCCTTCATATATGAAAGGAGAATCTCAGATAAAAGATTGCATGCTCATGGCAAAATAATGGGGGAGTCAAAAATAATATTTGCAGTAGGAAATTGTAATACTTCATAAGGGACTGTAAGATTAAAAAAAAGAGTTGTAACTTATACCTGCAAGAACCACACTCTCTCTATATCTAATCACTTCAGTCATGAAATAAATCATTCTTTCTTTCAATAAATAAGTCAATTATTCAATTAATTGTTTTAATTTCCTTTGATAACAAATGAATACTATTTCGATTAACTTTAAGATCTTTAGTTAAGAGAAGACAGTTAAAAATAATAGGATTTTTGGGAAGGAATCATTCACTTAAATGGTATCTATGATGTAAGAATGATGATTCATTTAATGAATTACTTCTAAGATGTTATCTTATGTGTTTTGGTATAGAAAAGGAATGAATTGTTTAGTTGTTTACTTAGATGAAGATTCTACAGTAGTTAACTAGAGCACTACAGTAGGAGAGGAATTGTGTTTATTTGTAAATAAGAACTCCGAAAAGGTTTATATCAAAACACAAACACATTAATAAGATTAACAATCTCAAAAGCATTTATACTTTATAAAGGAACCAAAACTTTATTTAAAAAGAGATTCAAAACACAAATTTAAGCTTTTTCTTGGTAACTCCTATTGGCACATCAAGAAAAATATTAATAAAGTTCAACTTCTCAGGTTTTTATACTAAGAAAAAGAAGTATTGTAACACTAAGGTTACATTTTTAAGATGCTCAGCTTGAAGTAAAAGGCAATTCAGTAGAAGCTCTAGCTTATGAAAAGAATTAAGAAAAAAGTGAAATCATATTTTCCTTTTGGTAGTTAAAGAGCAAACAAAAAGACCAAGACAAAATACTGTATTAAAATTTATACATTTTTACACCCCCTTTCACACAATTTCAGAATATTCTTTAAACACTGGATATTTGCCTTGCTTATCTTCTTAGAGCTCATTAGAATCCTCACCTTTTCTTTCACTTCTTTGTAAATATTTAAAGACTTTTTTGTCTGCAAAAGCTGAGTTGGATAGCTCTGAAATAAATATAACTCATAAATTAATAACTGTTAATGAAATTTGACCAAACTAAACCTATTGATGAACATCAGATATATATTTCGAAAGGAATTCTTCAGACAACTTCAACCAGGTTAGAAAACTAACATTTTGGCCGCAACCTCAGCACCAATTTTCATGGAAACTAGAATTCATTGAGACCAGACTAAGCCAAAACTTCCATCTACTATTGCTCAGACCTTTTGAACCCTTTCCCTCATAAACTGCCCGTACTTTAACCCCTTAACCAGAGTAAGCGTCAATAGAGGGTTAAGGGGTTAAAGTACGGGCAGTTTATGAGGGAAAGGATTAAACTTACATGAAGAATTCCTGAGCAACATACCCCAAAAAGCATGAGATACTTCTAGAACTACATGTATTTAAGATTAAAGATGGAGAGAATTTTTGACATAGTTTGCCAGGAGGAGACTGAATAACATGTTTAGCAGTAGATGCTGGTGATGATCAAAGAAATGAAGTTCCGAATATTGCATTAAAAAAGGGTTGATTTCAATAAACATCTCCACCAGGAGAGAAAAAGATGACGTTTGGACCTCCTAGAAATGATAAAAATTCGAAAATTTTCCTGTTGACCAAGGATTCCTCACCAATATGAATCTTCCCCCATACATCTCCCCTCAACTAGTAGTAGTAGTGTTGTTAAAAGTGCTTCGACAGCTTAGATCATTTCGCACGTGGGCCCCCACCAGGAATCGAACCCGGGACCGCTTTCACCGAAGTCGAACGCGTTGCCCACTTGACTATCTGGGAGCCTCTCCCCTCAACTCTAATTCGAAAAGGGTTTTTCCATAACCTATGAAATATTGTGGAAAATTACTAAGATTTTTTTCTTTTACCTTTTCCATTATGGCTTTCCAGAAAGTGACGCCTAATCATGTAGACTTCATTCGTAGAGCTAGTATAGCAGATAAGGTGAAATTACATAGGAAGTATTTGACCAAGTTCCGTGCAACCTCACTAAACATTTACTTAATCGGTAAATGTCGGAAGCATCACCTTTCCCCCAAATTCATGGATCTGAAAACTTCATCCAAGTCACCAGCTGTCCTACGTGCCATCGAGATGGCGAAGAGGACCTGGGTCACCCACGAGAGGAGGATGTGGTTTGGAAGGGGAGATGCCCTCTCCCACTATCTCTTATCCCACTTGCTCAACCTGGGCCTAGGCTGTTCCCTTCACTACGTTCAATAGCAACTTCTGGACAATTGGGTGAGGCAGAAAGTAAACGAGTTCAGTCATAAAATAAACTTTCAGCCATTAACAAGAAAATATCTGTGCTTCGGAAGAACAGTGCAAGTTCCCTCCCCCATCTCATTCCTCTCCTCACGTTTTTTACCCTTGACTCGTCAACCTCTCCAATACACCTCTGCCCCCACAGTGGAACGTATCCTAAACCTCAGTCTTAAGTTTGACCCTCCCTCACCAATCAACCAAAATTTGATTAAGTACTTTGCTACTGATTGTGATTTAGCCTTAGGAAAAGAAACCCCTGCCATCAACCTCACAGTGTGCAAAACAGTTATTAATTCTGTGGAAAAACAAAACCCGGCCATTAGTGACATCTAAAGAAAAATTTTCTGTGCAAAGCGTTTCCTCAATGAAAACAACCTTCTTGCCACAGAAGCAGACAAATGTCAGTGTGTGGTAGTACTTAACAGGAGCCAATATATTGCTAAATACGAGTATTTTATTGACAATGCCTATGCGACCTGCTGAAATGGTGATCCTACCAACTCCTTCCTATCACACTTGAAGAAAACACTTCAAAACGTCCACATCTTCTCCCATAAAGAATCCTACTTCCAATTTCACATGAATCCTCTCCCTCCCTGTTTTTTGGGGCTCCCTAAACTCCACAAACCCAAACAACCCATCCGACAACTTGTCTCCAGCATCTCTGCCCCTGCTCACAAGTTATCTTTTAAGCTAAACAGTATGTTTTGCAGCATCTCCTCTTTCTCCCCAAAATTTGGGATTAAAAACTCCACCGAGCTCATCGACCAACTCTCAAGATATGTGTTTCCTCCCAATACTGCCTTTGATATCAAGGACTTATTCACCTCAATCCTGGCCAGTGAGGCTCTCTGCCCCACCGAAGCAGTCCTCTCTGCCCAATGTGTTGACCCAGTCATAAAAGGTGATCTTCTATCCCTATTTAGCGTTTGTGTGGAACAAAATTACTTTCTGTTCGATGGCGAATTTTTCCAGCAGAACGATGGACTGGCCATGCAATACCTCGCTCTCCACTACTTGCAGAAATTTTCTTGGACAGCTTTGAAGAAAAATTATTCAACTCCGGCAACCCGCTACTACACCACATCCTCTTCTGGAAACCTAACACCACATCTTCTTCTGGAAACCTACGTGGACAACATCATTTGCACCTGGTACAGTGATACTCAACTCCTCGATCCATTCCATGATTTCCTCAACCTCATCCATCTCCCTTGCCTCTGGAAAACCCCATTTCGACATTTTCCTCAAGCCCACCTACACAGACCATGCTATTCCTAACTTTCTCTCGCATCACTAATCCGACAAACATGAGCTCTTCCATTCCCTCATCCTTAATCCCCCTTTCCCCCAAAAACTTCCTTAAAGAACTAAATACTATAAAGTACATAGCTCAAATAAATAATTATAGCCCCAATCTCATCTATAATTTACTGAACTAGAAACTCAAAAAGCTTGCTTCCAAAAAAATAGCCCCTTCCCTCACAAAAAGAAATCATCATTTTTTATCAAAATGGATCTTTATCTTTTGTAGCAGCATTTGAGTTCATCCAAAGAAAATAGAATAATTGATATTTGATATCAAAAATGTGTCACTCAGCGTGAGTTTTAAGAAAACAGTGACATCACGCAAGTCGTCAGCCATTAATGCATAGTTCAGGTGAGACCACCTTCTCTTTAATCACCTTACCTAGGTCAAAGGTGACAAAGCATGGCATGCAAATCCAAAGAGACGGGCTTTGATATTTAGTTCTGAGAACTTTGATGATGTGTGTGTGCACTATGTGCGCTATAAATAAAACAATACTGTAACTCCAAAACATACAGCAAATCCTATTGATGACTTTTTCATTACATTCAGCAATTCAACTATGAATGGCAAAAATGGCATCAGAGCTCAGTAACATAGGTAACATATTTGGATACCACAATACCAATGGAGTCTATGTGAAATGATACTGCAAAGATAAAGACAGTCATGAGCATCCTCTCATACCTTAAAAGAGATGGAAAACATAACTAAAAAGTAAAGTATTTGAGGAGGGAAGAGCATGAGACAGCTCAAAATTAGTGACTATGCAAACACCAAGAATGTTGCATCACATTTACAAGGCAAAAGGGAGTTTGTTTGTCTCTTGAATTTGAGCATAAATATACAACACAAAAAAGGACTGTTTCAGGCCCTTCACATGTAATAATAAAGTAATTATTAGATATAGTTGGATAAATAGAGGTTTACAAGTAAAGAATTTGAAAGAAACACTCACCAGCAACAAAGGTGATTCAGGAACTAGTTGAATTGCTTTTCCCCAAATTTTAACAATTATTAGCAGAGATCTCTTTTGGCTAAGATAATATTCACCTTTCATAAGTAGGAAGAAAATATTCAGATCATCACTATATTTAGACAGGAGGGGATTCTCAAGGGTGTCAAAAACCTTTTCATAAATTGGTATTGGATTGCGATGTATTTCCACCGTGGCCTAGATTTAAAAGGGGAAAAATCAAGAAAATGAAAAATAATAAAGTGCATTTGTAATAGTCAAACTATCTCATCAACTCCTGATTAAAAAAAAAACTATCAAAAGAAAACTGACATATAGGTGAGCAAAGAAAAGCAAATGGCATATGAAAGACAACGGAAATTACATAACTTTAAAAGGAATCATATCAGTACTCGACAGACGAGTCATACTCTGTTGTTATCCTTGTTCAGTAGGGCAAGTACTTAACCAAAATAATCATTACACAGTTACCTAGCAAAATAATAATTTCTAACCCCTCAATGGAAGAGATTAAAAATTTCTAGTGCCACTTTGTGCTACTATGAATTACATATTTATAACTTAACTTTCATAAATCCAAGCAGCATAAAATTTTGTAGTTATTATAAAAAAGTTAATTCATTTCCATAACTATAGTGCTGCAGTTTTACAAGGAAAAAGTGTAGCAAACTAACAGTAAATGAACTTGGCTGACCACTTTTATCAATCCACTCTATCAAAAAGATTATTTATAGAGAAACCTCCACAACAAGTTATGAATGTTATAGAGAAGGTTGCTAACTTTATGGTTACATTAACAAACAGGAATTTCAGAGCTTTTCTGGTGGAAAATCTATCCTGATTAGTATTTTTTTCTTAATTCAGGGGTATTCAAATCGTTTCCAGCTGCAATATACAGTTCAATTTACATGGAGTCCCATCACGCTTGATGGGAGCATTTACATTACCCGATGTATGATACCAAGCTTACATTTTTATTCTACAAGAACACTCTTGGAATTTAAAAGGAGAATTAACAAATATAGGATGATAGTATTTTTTCTAAGCAATCTATTGGCTTAAAATTTAAAATCACAAAGTTTTTATGAATGTTGATCTCAAAGTTATAATTGACAAAATATTCTCCACAATTATTTAATTATTATCAAATTTATTCAAATTTAATTGTTAGTTAGGACTTAGATAGACCAGATATCTACTATAACAGATATATTTTAAAATTAAAATATCATGTACAAATTGTGGGATATGGCCATGTGGGAGCGTTTCTTATTCAACCCAATTTACCAAAGGACCCACTAGCTACATAGTGTTTGACGAAATGAAATTGGCTATTTTTTGGAATTTTGCAAATATTCTAAGCTTAAACTATATCCTGATTAATATCTATTAAGGAAATAGGGTATGACTAGGTTGTGTATCCAGCTATCAAAATACTATCCTGCTTGGCGTTCACCTAACCTGATTATTGATACCAAGCTAAATTTGTTATTATACAAGAATACACTTAGAATTTAAGAGAATTAGTGGTTAAGAGGTGATAGTATTTTTTTTACAAATTTCAAGGCTTAAAGTTAAAGTATATAAAAGATTTATGAATGCTTCAGCTACAGTTGCGACCTTTTTCCAAGCCAACTCAGGGACTTTATAATGGCAATATGTTGACTTTATAATGACAATTGACAAGATAGTCCTTCATATATTTAATTATGGGCAAATGTATAGCAAATTTTTCCCTCATCAATCAAATCATCTACCGATCATAATTATATTATTTAAGACCAACAATTTACACTTTCTGGCTTAGGAAGACCAGATGTATACAATTACAAATATATTTCTAAAATGAGTTATGTTCTGTCAAGGTTGATGGGGGCATTACTAGTATATAAATCACATACCATAGACTTACTTCCTTTGTTTGATACCTTTTTCTTTCTAATGCTCATTTTGTATGGAAGCTAAATAGCAACTGAAAGATCACCATAGAATAAACACTAATATTAAAAAATAGCTCTTAGGCTACAAAACATCCACACTAACCTTGATCAAATTGACAGCAGAGTCTTTCATATCCTCAAGATTCTTTACAGCATCTTGCTCAAAACTATTGCTTAAAATACAACTTAACATTTGATCAAAATTTTCATTGAGTTTTTTCAATGGGCCTTCCAAATACTCATTCACAATTTCCGATGGACGAAGTGATTTTGGCAATTTCTTCATTTCTGATGCGATTCTGTTAAAAATATTTTCATAAATATATCTCCTTAATTAAAACCATAAACACTGTGTTCCATTAAAGCAAACCAAGTGAAGAATTAGCCAGTCAAAGACAAGCTTTAAAACATTACTTTCATTACTATAAAATTAAAACTGACACATTAAAGATTTAAAGAACAGCTTTCTTGATATCACAAAGTTTTAATTCTGGAAAGATGGAAGAAAATAAATGAGAATTTCTATATCTTGAACCTTAATCACATACTTCACTACTATTTACTTAACTTCGTGAACAACCAGAATCAAAGATAAATAACATGAAGACATGTTTTTCTGTTAGAGCAGTGGTTAACAATCTCTCTTTTACTTTCCACCTACCTTTGTACAGAATAATTTCTCACCAACTACTTAATATAAAATAAATTTGCACTTTATCTAATAAAACTTTCCTATAGGAGGCTCACACGAATCCTACAATTCTGAAGCTAATTCAAATTTATGAATAGATATTGCCATGATTTAGAGTATAGCAGCTCTGGAATCAACACATTACAACTCTCAAACAAAGTTCATCATCAAAGAGTGACCAGGATGCAGCAGAATCTCCAACCAATTTTACGTGGACCTGAATTAACACAGATACATCATCCCCTCCCTCTGCATTTCTGTTTTTCACTGAGTAATCATCAGTAAATTCTGAAATTGGATTATTTCAATTTTTTTTATGACGATTCAATGATGGACATGATTGTGGTATGAACAATTAGCAGATC
Organism: Ladona fulva; assembly: GCA_000376725.2. Lineage (NCBI taxonomy): Eukaryota > Metazoa > Arthropoda > Insecta > Odonata > Libellulidae > Ladona > Ladona fulva. The sequence goes on along the minus strand of KZ308331.1, from coordinate 74,754 downwards.
AATATATCAGGGAGCAAGCTGGCAGTTAGTAACTGGCACCCAGCAACCTCTTATGAGTTACATATTTATTTCCTCATAGTGATGGTGCTTAGTACTGAAATCACAATATGTTATGCATTGGTCTAAAAATTCTGTGATAGAAACACAGTCCTTTTCAAATATTTTATCCCACTGCAGGTATATTTCAGTGAAATGGTACCTTTATTTCACAGATAACAAGAACTACAATCCCAATGACCACCCAAATCCAAAACTGAATAAAATCTAATGGTGTATGAGACTGAATAGGAAATTCCAGAATGCCTATACATCCAAAAGAAATGTGCCAAAAGATGAAAGCCTAACATTGTATAAAGAAATTTAGATGGATCCAGAATATCCCTAAGAAATGCACATAAAAAATTTATGGTCTGTGATTCTAGTTAAATATAGTTCATGATCATAAACAACAAAAGGGATTTTGGTTGAGAGTGATATCCTGGGACAACCAATTTCCAGTCAAGTTGTTATGGCTTTAATGAAGCCTCTGGTGAATAGAGGCAGTGGCTAACATCTCATAAATATTTATACTTCCCAAAACTGGTAAACCTTCTTGCGCTAGAAAAGACTGACTCCTATGGTACTTTTCATAAGCATAGATTCACACCATTCATTTACACCTTCGAATTTTAAGACTCCCAAAAACTTTTTTAGGGGACAATTGGCACTAACTACAAGGAAAGGTTACAACTATGCCCTGGAAGGACAAAAAGGATATTTTTTTCTGCTCTCATTGCATGGTAGTAAAATGCTAGGAATTGAAGAAAAAAGGACAAAAAAGGGTAAACCACAAGTGACAGTAGACTATGCAGTAAAACCTCATTAACACAAACCAAAAGAGACTGCAAAATTGAGAGTTTGTGTTAAAAAAATTTGTGCTAATGAAATTGCAATTATATTTGCATAAATCCCATCTAGCCTATTTCTCATACACATAAAAAAATATCTCATCTAATAAGTTACAAACAGTATATATAAATTTATATTGTCTTTTGATTTAATTTCCTTAAGGACTGAAAAATTAGAGAATATTTTGCTTCCAGAGTTCAGGATGCAAGTTACGCATTCATTCACAAGAGGCAAACAATTCATTATGGAGCAAATACCAACATCACTCAGCTTTGATCATTAGATAACAGATCAGCTTTGTATTTCAAACTTTTAGATTATTGAATATAGTACTGATGAGTCATTCTCTTGGCGAGCTTAGAAAAAAGTAATCAGATGAAAGAAAAATGACAAAAAATGCTTTGGATCTCCGGTGTTTGCTGTTGAGATTAAAGTGGTTACATCCACCTAGAGGCCCAAAAATAAGGTAAAAATTCAGAATTTTTTCTCAGAAATGATCAGTGATGATCAGACAAAATTTATAACTCTGATAGATACATGGTTTATGGCCTTAATAGAAATGTTTATTAACCCTTTCGAGACGGCTATATTCTCCTAAAATCGTTCTTAGGCTACGAAGGCATTCGGAGGAAAAACTTCTCCAGGATACGGGGCAAGTTTTCTTCTCTCTGGATGCCAGGTATAAACTTGAACCCTTTTGCGTCCTTCTTAGCGGGGCTCTGTGCCCTTTCCTCGGCAACCGAAATTGCGAAATACTGTCCCTCGGTAATTAACGTCTGCTTTCACAGCATGGGGTCGCGGCATACTGAATATAAATGCAGTCGTTTTTCCAAATATTTATTTATATTAGTAATTGAAAAAATTACCTTGAATATAAAAATCTCGTGTCTTGCTGATTATGTACAACTTTTAAACGAAATTCTACCTTTAATAGTAAGGTATTTACTATTCCGCCTAAATGGTAATGATATATCTTGGATTCCCTCTGATTTTTCTAATACATTCCATCTTTGTAATTTATTAGCTTACTCAAGCAGATGCAAGACACAGTACTGTTTTTAAATCATTTACTTTATCGATGGATACATGTAGAAAAGGTTTAATTCATTAGAAGGCCTAGAATGCGCTCTTCGAGAAATTAACTGAATATTGTTCACAATAATTATGTAAATGAAGTCAATATAATTAAAAAAATCACGTTATAGAATAATTATCGAATTAGTTTGATAGACAATATTTGGAAGAGGTATTAGAAGAAGGATGAAAAGTATTAGTTGCATTCATTTGAGAGAATTAATGATTAAAACATTATCCTTATATGGTAGTATACTAAATTCCTTAATAATGACGGTACAATTTCGTTTAAAAGTTGTACATTGACAGAAAACCACAATATTTTAATTTGCAAGGTAATATTTACAATTAAAGCTATAAATAAATATTTAGCAAAACGACTGCAATAATATTTAGTTTGCTGCGGCGTCATGCTGGGAAAGGGGCAATAAATTACCCAGACGGCCGGGTTTCCTCACTGTGGTGTAAAGAAAAAGGTCTGAAGTTTCCTTCTTAAGTGTCAGAAAGGAAAGAATATTCTAACTTAATCCTCTTCATCTGCATCCGAACACGATATATACCTGCATCGCCAATAGGCGACAGTAGGTGTTTTGCGTAGAAAAATCTCCGTCGCCCTATGGCGACAACAGTGTTTTGGAGAAGGAAATTCACCGTCGCCTATGTGCGACAACAGTCTCGAAAGGGTTAAAAAATATAAAGGAGCAATTATACAAAATTGCTGCTGATAGATGATGTATTTTTGACAGTGTTTGGCAGTGGATACTCTACTGCTTAAACTATTAATCTACAATTAAAAATTAAATTGGAATTTTGTTTATAACAACAAATACGAGGGCAGATCGGAACGTAATGCACAATAATTTTTTTCTCCCCTGGTATTGCAGCTGGAATGTTGAAATTTAACGACGATATATGTGAGGAGCAGCAAAGTGTACGAGGGTAGATTGGAAAGTAACGCACAATATTTTTTTCCCAAAAAGTTTAATGTGTTGAGAAAATTGGTGACTATGTAGAAAAGTAGGTCAAAGATGTAAGTTAATTTGTGATTTTTTTTGGTTTTGGTACATATTAAACTTTTTGGGAAAAAAATAGTGCGTTACTTTCCGATCTACCCTCGTACACTTCGCTGCTCCTCACACATGGATGACAGTAACATGCGCGCCATGTTTGCTTCATAGTTCAAGCTTCTCTCGCTAGAGCTGCACATGAAAACAAAATACCCTCCATAGCGGAAACTTCAAACTATATTGTCGTTAAATTTCAACATTCCAGCTGCAATACCAGGGGAGAAATAAATTATTGTGCGTTACTTTCCGATCTGCCCTCGTATAAGTCATTGACGATTGCAAATTTTTTTTACAAAATCGTGACAAACTGAGTTTTGAGTATGAAAAATGTGAAAATTTTTACGCTTTTATGGAAAAAATGAAGAAATATTTTAAATTTATGTTCATTAAATTAAAAATGTAAGATTGTCAATGACCTTTAATATTTATTCCACTAATTTTGAGAAAATTAATGAATATCCATTGAACCATTTTTGAGATATGATGTCCACCATTTTGGAAGTGTTAAAAAAAACGAATTAAAAGTTTCAAGTATGATTATATTATTGATGTGAAAACAATTTTAACTTTACCTCTTGTCAACTATTCCAGCTTCATATAAATTACTCTCTAAGGCAATTTTAGCTTCAAAAGAAGTTGACTGCCTGCTCTGTGAGCAATTCTCTCTTCTCGTGTTACCTGCCCAAACTTCAGCCAAGTCTATGTTTGCTCGATCTTGGTTCTCGCAATATGCAGCACAATTTTGGGCTGCTGAATAATTATCATCAATGCTTTAGCACCTTCAATGAATGTGCATGCAGCAATATTTGTAGCTAATTTAATAATAGCTGCACCACTGTGATAGACTTTCAGTGCAATCCGCCAAATCACACTGTTCAAAAATTTATTCGAATTATCAGTGAATCCACTGACATGTCTCTGCAATAATTTTTTTTGTCAAACTTTCATAAATTGGACAAACTGCATTCATTACATCATTGAGAAGTGGTGTTCTATGCTTATAATTATTTAGACTTTCATAGGCCTTCGCTTGCTGCCATGAACACCACGATTCCTGTCCTTGAGTGCACTTGTCATGCTTGGGCTCTTCAATTGTAGAAGATTTGTTAAGAAAGGCGGCCCATACTGCATCCTTCATTTTTTCCACGGAATAGCTGTTTCTTCTGATGGCAAGACCGTAATAAACTGTCAATTCGTCAATCAATTTTCTGGTCAGTTTGCCTCTCCAACCAAGACCCTTGATTATTTTTTTCATGCATGAAGCCTGGGGCCCACATGTTTTTGAACATACTCAAGAAAATCTTTCTTGTTGACTTCAACAAAAGAACCATGTGGAGAAGCATCCACTACTCCCTTGTATGTTTTGGAATCACCATTGCCAATATACTTTAAATATTTTACTCCGTGACTAGGTACAGAGTGTTAAAAAATTTCTCAGATAGCTTCTACTTCCCTCTTTCCCGCTGATCCTTGGTGATTTCCTGAACAGTTTTCCTTGTGCGTATCAAACCATTCGAGACGTTCTTCTGAATCTTTTTCATCTGTCAAAGGTTCACACTCTGTACCATTGCTGCACTTAACCAATATGTCCAGTAAATCTTATAAAAATAATGACCTCCAGATACTCAAAGGCAGAAAAACTAACATCAAGTGTTTTTCCAGTCAAAAATCCTTACACATATTGGATTGAGCTAAGAGACAAAGGGGAAGCTCCGAATTACCGACTTCTGTGTGCATTGTCATTGAGAATTTTCAACTGTGATAAAGAAGCATCACAAGTACTTAAAATGTGTTTAAGAAGGCAATGTAAGGAAGAGGGAAGAGAGGGACAAAGGGCAAAAATAGATTGGCCCATGGCATTTTTTACACATACCTCATGGTATCGGTCTGAAAGGGATATTTCTCTCTAGTTGTTCAAAGAAGTTGCTTATTTTTGTGATTCAAAGTTCTTGGTATGCTCCCAAATATTTCTACAGTAAAATATTATCGAATATACATCGTTACTCCAGTATAAACGTAGGAAAACATACAAATTCGGAAGGTAAATATTATAATATAGCAGCATATAATCAAATGGTACTGAACACTGTAGAATATTCGTCTAATATTATGAATTATTATTATCACCCAGAAATAAGCAAGAAACAGAAGATATAGGAAGCAGAAACAAACTTAATTTTCCCAGAATCTGATTCTGAATATGGATCCGACTTCGACAATGATGAACCAGCAGGATTGTTGGAAGACAACGAAGAAAAAAGCGAAGAGATTTCATTCTGCGGCGAGTCCAGCATCAGGGACATACATCTATAATAGATTTCCATTCCTGACTCTGAGGGAATGCATAGAGTCATTGGCTTAGAAAACTTAGACCCAGTTGAGTGTTTTTAAAGTTTTTTCCCAAGAAAATTTTTGAAATTACTGCCAAAGAAATAAATAGATATGCAAAAGGTAAGATTGCTGAAATGGGATCCCTTTCTCAAGATCGAGGTTTTTGCAATGAAAAGATGTTTCAGCAGATGAGATTCAACCTGTCGTAGCTGTTGAAATTGGTATGTGGTAGAGCATAAACCGTTACTTGCATTCCACTTTCAAGAATCGTTTTGGCTCTTCCAGACACCAGGATTTAATGAATTAGTTACTTTAGGCATTTCAAACATTAAATGTAGATTTTTATCAGAGGAAAAAGAATCATAATAAAGACATTAGTTTCTTAGAATCACAGCTAAATTGGAATTAGTAATGGAATGGAGTTTCTCAGACACGTTTTTATCAGATATACTTTCAATTCAAAGCTTGAGAGTCTTTTCATCACTTCAATCCTCCTCACTCTGCTAAACTTTTTGCAATACAAATTGAGGAGGGATGCATAAACGACAGGGGAACAGCAAAAACTTCATAAAAATTGAATTATACAGTACCAGTCCAGGATAGTTGTAAGAAGGTTCTAGAGAATCTAAACATAAGTTTTAACAGATATTAAATAAGTTTTTAGTGATTTATTAAGAATATAATGAAATATTTCGTATTTTAGATATTTTGTGCAAGGTTGCATATCCACTAGGGAGATCCTCTAATTACTCGTTATCGGAAGTTACCCATGAGCCAAAAATACTGTAAATACATGCATACCTGTCATATGAAGAAGTGAGAACAAAAAATTCACCTAATTTCAGACTTTCATTTTTTCATGGATATTTGACATCTCAAGTGGCATAGGTCATTTTTTCCTTGACGCACTTAAAGGGTTAACGACAATACTTTTGGTTAACTTAAGTAGTTCTTAGTGATTCTATCAACATAGTCATGTTTTGAAAATGAATGTGTAGATGACTGCATAAATATATATACAGTTCCCAGTATCATATGTAAATTAATGTATTTCTTCCTTTAAATATTAATTTACTGTTTTTCACATTATGATACTTTGGTTTACTTTTTGGGACAGTTTGATTTGACGTTTAAATCCTAGAAACACCATTTATGAAAAGGAAAGCAGAAATTATGAGAATCATCATTAACCTATTGTCCATTAACTTACAACATGAATATTTACTATAATTTGCCTTAAATTTGAACAGGCAATATGTTACATCAATATATAGCAGTTGTTTTGAAAAAAGACTATAAGATTGCCTTTACTTTAGCATACAAGACTTAAACTTTTATCGATTGAACAACAGCTGAGGAAAGAGTAATAATTCTTAAACAAATTAAAGATAAAGTTATGTAGAGAATTGGAGATCATGCATATAACCATAAAATGCTTTTAATTTACAGTTGGTAGTTAGTAAGTAGTGTTTAAGGATGAATATGAAGAATCCCCATAGAGTTATTTTAAAGAACAAGGAAAGTAATATAGCTATAAACTTTAGCATCAGTTATTA
>KZ308331.1:41071-55649 GCA_000376725.2 Ladona fulva | reverse complement strand
TTCCTTCGCAGTCTCAAAGACGAGTGGTCTATGGGAATATTCCCAATGCCCCACAACGCAAAAAATAATGAATAATAGCAGGGAAGATACCGTTCGCTGTTATTCAGCCGTCACGAAGAGAACTTCCCCTCTAAGTCCCTTCCCCTACTTTCGCGGCTATGTAGAGGCCGCACCATGTCCTACGAAAACAGAGGTAACTCATTTCCTAGTTTACAGCCGAGTTTGATCTGTGACCCCCTTAAATTTTTACTCATACTGTTAGAAAAAGGATTGAAGTTCAGCGAAATCTTTTTCATTTTTCAAATTGGAGTAAAATAAGCGGGTAAATTTGGCCGAAAAATTAGCTATTTTTTTATGATTTCAAACGTCATTTTAGGGATTTTTGAAACTTTATTTTAAATTCTAAAACGATTTCGCTAATGTTCAATCTTTTCACTTGCAAATGCAGAAAGCCGCGTATCTCTACAATACTAATTAATGCCACAAAAATCATAATGAAATAGGCTTGAATCGGCCGTTTTGGGCAAGCGCTACAGCAGCCTTAAATAGGAATTGTAGATATTAACCTTTAATTATTTAAGAAATATGACCTGATTGTCACAGTTTACGAACGCTTGAATTTATAGTTCAATGATTGAGTAGAATTCTTTTGTACTCGATTTTGAAGTAGCCGCCTAGAAAAATGGCAATGAAAAACTAACTGGTGCGCGTCCTCATACTCTCATGAGAAACTGAAATGGGTGTTGTCGTCAATATCTCATGCGCATCCAATCTCTTATGTAATTGAAACGAATTATTCTCGCTAGTATTAATTACTCATTTTGGGACATGTCTCTTTATCGTAACGTTGTGTGGTTCCTCAAAGGCAGAAAGGAATATACGAGGTGTGTACGAAAAGAAATAATAACTAAAATTTTCTGCCTGTGAAATAGAAATACTTACGACGGCAGAATGCGGTTTTCAAATATATTATGAAATATTTCTTGAATTTGTGTGTGACATCTCTTAGTGAGCATGAGCTTTTCATAACTGTTTATTTTAATCTCAAAAAATTCTTCAAATACTTTCCAGAGCTGGTTATGAAGCAGCTGCAAAAGATTTTTCGAAAGAAGACTTGAATGTTGATTGCAAAGGGAGAACTTTCGTCATAACTGGTTAGCTAGCACTTTATTCGAACGCTTTAATTGCTCTTTTAGTTAATATAAGTTGGTTTTCCTAAAAACATATCATTATATTTGCATTCAGGGGCAAATAGCGGAATAGGAAAATGTGTTGCTCTCGAAGCTGCGAAAAGAGGTGGAACAGTTCACATGGTTTGCAGAAATCCACAGTTCGCCGAGACTGCTAAAAATGAAATCGTCGAGGCTTCAGGAAATCAGGTTTTACAGAATTTAATCCATTCTTCTACCTTTATTCATCGTGGAGATGCAATCCTCAATTTCTCTTGACTATTGAATGTACTCTTGCAGGATGTTCACGTGCACATTTTGGATTTGTCTCTACCAAGGAATGTTCTTAAATTTGCGAAGGAGTTCCGAGACTCAATAAATCAATGTAATGTATTGGTAAGAGGAAAATGCCTTTTGTATGTAAACGAATTTACTTATTAAATAATGTTTGTATAGAAGAAACATTTTCGCTCTACTAACAGGTCAATAATGCAGGTTGTATGGTCAACGAAAGAAAGGTGGACGCTGATGGCCTGGAAAAGAATTTTGCAACAAACACTTTGGGAACCCATATTCTTACAAAAACGCTTTTCCCATTGTTGAAAAAGTGAGGATTGCTATTTTATCTTATTACGGCATTCTTTTAGACATCTCTGGTGAATTTACATTTCTGCAGGGAGGAGGTTAGCGAAATAATTATATTAAAAAAAATTAGAAAGATTTTCAATTCTTCAGAGTNAGATATTTTGTGCAAGGTTGCATATCCACTAGGGAGATCCTCTAATTACTCGTTATCGGAAGTTACCCATGAGCCAAAAATACTGTAAATACATGCATACCTATCATATAAAGAAGTGAGAACAAAAAATTTACCTAATTTCAGACTCATTTTTTCATAGATATTTGACATCTCAAGTGGAATAGGTGTTTTTTTCCTTGACGCACTTAAAGGGTTAATATGTCCAATACTTTTCTGGTAAAGTTACCAATGATGGTACAACCAGCAAAGAATTGAATCCTCTTTTCCTACATGTCCCATCTCCTGAAACAGTCAATCCTTCTGTTGATCCCTCTAAATCTTCCCAAGAATTGGCCTCCATCATCTTTTATTTTTTTCTTCCTCCACAATGGTTTGCAAACAGCATCAGAAGCACTTTCTATGCTATTCACAATCAGATCATAGGTGGTATGAAAAATAGGTCTGTGTAAATCCATTATTCCACAGAATCTAGTTGCTACCACTAATCCAGTCCCCAGAAGATGCATTACAAAGATAAATCTTCTATTTACTTTGTAAGTGCTTCCCATGTATGGACAAGACGAGATGATAGCCGGCGGGCATGAATTGTAATTCATAATCAATTTGAAGCCCAAACCTCCCTCACTTGTTCTATTAAATGTCATGTCATTCCCACACTGCTTACATTTTACGCAGTCAGGAAGTTTGGAATCACCTATCTGATAGAATCATTTATTGCCACATATTGATCCTTCAATCCTTCTTAATTTCTTGAGTTTGCACTTGTTTCCGCTGCTTTTTTCTTTTCGATTTTGAAAGGATTCAGTTGTCATCTCCTTTCCTTGGATCCCGTGGAAGAGAAGTAGATACTCTGGTATCTCGGGGAAATTTCCCTTTTAATGCCATTGCCACCAATTTATGTCCCCTTCAAAATAAGCAAAAAGAGGAAATACTCAAACTCTACTAGAACGTCCACTTGCAAGCAAAGCCACTCTCAGAATGAAGTTTTACAGTTCTAAGCTTAAGACAAACCAAGGTTCCATGACAACTGAGTGCGTGACAATTGAGCACATGAAAATGTAGTGCATGGCAACTGAGCGCCTGCAACAATTGAGTGCACGAAAATTGAGCTGCAACAATTATGTATGGACACGAGAAAGGATACATCTGCCCCTCAGAAAAGTATACACAGTGATGATGGAAGGGAAAGCAAAAATCCAAAACACCTATAGAGTACTTATGCAGCAGGGTGTAGCAGTCTGGAACTAGATGGAGGAAATATGCTTGGACTTCCTGTACTCAGAGTTCTATAACTTCGTCAATTTTAAAGATATTGATGTGAAATTTTCAGGTTGTATTCTAAACATTTAGAATAATTAAAATATACAAGAAAATAAGTATGCAAAAAAAATTAAATATCTAGGTGGATATAAACCCCTTAATACAGCAAAAATTCTGCTACTACTCTCCTCCTCATGACCAAGGACTTTCTAGCAGAATGTCTGTGGTGAACTAAGACAACACTAGAGCCAAAGAATGCATAGAATTCTATTTATCCTATTCCTATTACCCTTAATTACTTGAATTGTTTCTCAATGTGTCCAGGTTACTCATTATTCCTCTCCTAAAACAAAACTGACTCATTAAACTGTCACTGCATGCAATTTTACATAAAATGATGATTTAATGAAACAATTATATTGTGGAAGGATATCCTACATTTATGAGAAATTGCCAGAAGCGTTTGACATGGACGTGCTCAAGCACACTAAGAGCGGATTTCTGTTGTATTTGTTAGGAAGAAGCAATCTTTAACATGACTGATCTGCAATTTGCCAAATTTATGTGCTGCACAATTCTCCATGGTAAGCAGTGCCTTCCGATTCTGTGCTTTTATACGGTGATTAAATTTTAAGAGCCATCCTGGAATGCGATTCTGTCCATCCATGCCTTCTGGGGTGACAATAATCATAGAGAAGCTTAGATCGGTCAATGTGTTTAAAATAGTGTGGGCTCTTGGATTTTCCTTTCACCCATAGTTGAAGCTTCTCACTCTCATCCAAATTGTAAGGGAGACCAAAGGTAAGTCTCGGCTTGCTACGGGTGCCTTGACATTTACCTCCCTTAATATTTAAAGGACATTTTGGCAAGAGATTACAAAACATCCCAGTCTTACCCACATTGAAAATGTTCCATGGGATGTCTCCTGGAGATGCTTGAAATTCAGAATTTATTTTCATCTGGTTTATGCACCCTCTCCACATATCACTTGAGAGGAGATCCTGTGATGTTTCTGGAAACGCCATAACCAACTGATAGAGCAGTTGAAGTTGCCAATCTCTAAATCTGCAGCAATGAATTTGCATGAAGAATGTGTCCACTTAAGGGTATATCTGCTGGCTGCTTATGTTTAAACCACTCCACTAATTCTACTTCGTCTTGATGACTATGCATAATCACTTTGCTTGGTACCCAATTCTGCCACGGTGGTGGCTCGTTGTACTTTTTCTATTCTGTATTACTGTAGATTATGTTGATATCTGAGCAATCTGGGTTTTACTACAAGCTCTGTGGTCCAATTCATCTAATACCTGGAGATTGAGACTTGTTAGCACTTGTTTATCCATATTTTAACACAAAATGTACCAATTTCTGCAGAGTTTTTGTTGAACAGACCCTTTGGTTCAATAAAAGAGGACAAGAATTCCAATCTAAATAACAGTCGTGAACTCACTGAAGTCTTCCATCAGATTCTAACTTCAATATTGCATATTGTATCATTGTTCAATAGAAATTTTTCTCATTGGATGGTTTTTTTCAGACATGGCAAGGAATAAGATGCATGATGCTAAAATCTTATTCCTATTTATCTTGAGAAAAGTCAAAGGATTTGTATGAGAGTGGTGAGAATCGTCAACAAATTTCTATAAAAATGAATATCTGGAGTGTTTTGAGAACAATTCGTGGATGATTTCAAGTTTTTATTATAGTTTAGTAGGAATATGTTCTATTTGTAATAGCTTGTAAGCTGTCATGAGTGTCTTGCTGCTTTTCAAAAACTAGTATGCAAAATAAGATTGATAAAAATACCAATACTGTATCATATGCTAGTATCAGTTTTAGGATATAATTTTGAAAATCATCTACGTATAATAATTTTCCAATGCCTTTTAAGCTATGCCTAATGAATAATTAGCGGAGCAAAATTTAATACAACATTGAAGCAGAAATGGAGAGTTTACTTTAATCCTTATTGCAGGACCGAGATTTTTGTTTGAATTTCGTACTAACCAAATTTCATGTTAATAGAATCAAACTCCATATGATGATGTATATCTGTGCCGGGACCACAATTTTGGTTTGTGTTATAGAGTAATTTGTGTTAAGCAAGTATGTGTTTAAGAGGTTTTACTGTAATCATATTATGAGGGGATATAGTTTGCATTAATCAACATCTGACCACCTACTATCAAGGATACATGGTAAGAAGTACTATAAAAAAATATTTTTCTCATTTATTGGAGCAGACTTTGAGGAATTGTTATATTTAGTTTGAAATAACTTTTTACTTTCACGATATTCAATAATGCATTGTTTTCCCTAACAATTCTTTCTGACTCTGACTGACAAGGGAATGATGGAATCTTATGCAGTCCCTCTTCTCATCTGTTTGTAGACATGCAGATATATTGACAAAGCTCAGTATTTACCAGATCCTACGAAAAGCTCAGCTCCTCCCCATACCTTCATAGTGTTACCTCAGATCCCTAGACTTTCTCCTGCACCCTGAAGTGTTGAGATACTTTTGTTCAGGAGTGTACTTTATTACAGACTACAATGTGTGATTGCATACTATGTACGATCAAGAACCTGTTACTACAACATTTGAATTCTATCACTATCTCTAACTACATAACATGTTCTGTATGTTACAATATAACAAAAGAATAATTTTAAAAAAGATGATAGATATAAAATATTTAGAACCATAGCAGCAACTTACTGACATAAAAAAATGAAAGATGCAATATGCATTATATTTATATAGACCTAATACATTAAGTACAACATACAACCTACCTTACAGCATCCTTTAAACTCAACTCACTTTCTGTGCATGCTTTTCTGATCATTCCCATAGAAATCCTGTAATAACTGTCAGCTTTCTTCCAGTTGAAAGCACATCTCGCCTTAAATCCACGAGCAGCCTCTCCAGAAAAACATGCAAGCACTACAACATGATTTGGGAAGGGATTTTTATCTACGGCTTTCTGATACATGTCCATTTCTTCTTTACCAGGAAGCTAGAAAGGCATAAAAGATTTCCACATTGATATAAAACCAATATTTTTTATATCAATTCATCCTTGGAGATTATAAAAAGAAATCTTTTGGTAACTGTCCCTAATTCTCCTTTCAATATTCAAGAACTACTAAGAAGTGGTCAGAATATAAGTTATAAATATCAACTTAATAAATATAGCCAACATTAATTCATACATAATTCTGCGAGGTCTAATTGCTAGAAGTAAGGGATGAAACAGCTTGCACGAGAAGAGATTCCCTGAAGAAGGAATGCCAAAATCTCCCTCTCCATATCTCAAATACGTCATTGAATTTGCCTGCCTGCTCTTGCAGTTGACTGTTCCATTTCTCAGCGTCTTGTTACATTTTCGTGTCGCCCTGACGATATCTACTCATTGTGATGGAGGTTGGGCAAGAAGGGAGGCAGTGGAAGGGGACACAATTCATACAACAGCAGATGCACCACTTTCCCCCCGAAGATTTTCCCAAAAGCCTTCATAAAGCTGCAAACATACCTCCATGTTTGGCAAGATTACTCATAATGTATGAATTTTACATACGTGGGTATTATTTTAATTCAATGATAAAGAGTAAAACTATGAGGCAAACTAAATATTATTGCATCTTACAGCCAAGTAGCACTTTGGCAAAAATGGTCAATATTTTGATGTTTCCAATTTTTTTATCAAATGTGGTTCCTAACGTGTATACAAAAAGTCGTTTGCAACAGCTACTTCTTTTAAGCATCAAATAGTGAAAATAAAGCTCATTAATCTGTCAGTATGCCGTCATGGCAATGGGAAAGCCAACAGCCTGAAAACTGCTTTCCCTTAAGTGTTACCTTTTGGTAGGTCTAAGTGCCCTAACATTACCTATTGAAAGCACTTTCCTTCGTTACTTTGTAACTTACCTTTATGTCACCAACCATCTTTTGCCTCTGCCTTCCCCTATGTCTTTTTCCTTGCATTCTACCCTCCATTATGTTCTTCAGCAATCCCTCTCCTCTCAATGTTTGGGTTCCACGACAATTGAGCGTGTCTCACAACTAAAGTTAATGTTAAAACTATCTAATATTAATTTTTCATAATCTGACAGATAGCATAACTTGTAGTACTGTTATAGTTTGATATATCTTTGATTAACCACTGTTGACGGCAGTATTNTTCTTTAAATTGTTCTTTTTGTGAATTATTGGTTCTCTTTGAATTTCAAACTTATTTTAAAGTTGAAGAGAAGAAATGCATTAGTGTGGAAAGAATGAGAAGGAGAACAATACTTACTAGAGTGTGTAAGTAACAATATGCCAATATCAGGGCTAGGAAACTGGTGGAAGAGTATAGCTATCTAGATAAAGTTTAGGAGTCTGAGGTAAAAGCTTTGGAGATGGATGAAGGTGAGGTGCAACAGCATAACATATGATGAAAACAATGAGGAAAAAGGTCTGCCAGTTAAAGTGGAAATTTCAGTAATAGCAAATTCTTGTTTTGGGAGTAGAGCTAGTGAATGCATTATCCCTAGCTACCATGGTAGCTTGCCTTTTTATTAGCCACCGTTGAACAATGAAAAGTGTTATATTGAGTTTTGAAATTGTTTCTCTATCTTCAGATCAACATTCTTAGATATTCTGAATATTTTCTGTGGTAATCATCCCTGTAATCTACAAAAAACCATTGTCATTGTAATTTTGGCAATGCATCATGTTGTACTCCATGACTTAATTTTTTACCCATTAACACTCTTTAATAACTTTTTATCTTATCCTAGGTCAGATAAGCCTCGTGTAGTTACAGTGTCTTCTGGAGGGATGCTTGTGCAAAAGTTGTGTGCTGATGATCTTCAGTTTGAAAAGATGACACCTTTTGATGGAACCATGGCCTATGCTCAGAATAAGAGACAGCAGGTGCTTAATTATATTTTTTTGTGATATTTTGATTCTAGTATTTGCTCTTAGTTGAGACAAAACAGTGGGTTGACTCAATGTGACCCTCTGTATACATTATTTTGAATCATTAATAAGACATTTTTATTAATTAGTTAGAACTTAGTGCAGTTCTGAATTGTATGTAAAAGTATGATATTCTGTCTTTGTGTTGGTGTTAACAATTCTGGTCAGGCATTTAAATATGTGATTTTGCAAGGAAATAAATCTGTTTGATTTATAGTTTTAGGTATTTATTGTGGCCATGGTACAAGATATATTTCTGCAGATGGTGAAAGACATATTTCAATCATTAAAAATAACTAGCCTGTGATTCTTAGGCTTTGTCCATCCTCATTTTTATGAATAGGTATAAAATTGTTTTTGCTACCTTCTGATAAGCTGTAACTATTCAGCATTACAAGGAATAACAGGTGTGAGAAATAGCAACATGACTGGGACTCAAACCTAGGTCTCCCACTTTCTGGACGTATTCTATATACCATGCCAAGTTTCTTTCACACTGTTTGGGAATGGTTTTGTGAGCAAAGCGAATAGCCCCCACATAAGTAGCTCATACTACAGCTAGATGGTTCTCACAGAGACTCACAACTCATAAAAGTAGTCTTGTGAGGTAAACCCCCCAAAGGAAATCCCAAGGATTAGGGAAAGGTGAATAACAAAGCACGGAAGAGTCAAGTGACTATATCCCAAGGAATAACAGGTGTGAGAAATAGTGGCATGACTGGGACTTGAACTCAGGTCTCCCACTTTCATGGCAGCTTTTCTAACAGTTTTTATGAGTTGTTTGTGTTTGAACACTTATGCA
This sequence comes from Ladona fulva, assembly GCA_000376725.2. Classification (NCBI taxonomy): domain Eukaryota; kingdom Metazoa; phylum Arthropoda; class Insecta; order Odonata; family Libellulidae; genus Ladona; species Ladona fulva. The sequence continues at coordinate 46,689 of KZ308331.1, read as the reverse complement.
GAAGCTACTCGCTTTGCTCACAAAAGCATTCCCAAACAGTGTGGAAGAGACTTGGCATGGTATTTTAGTGGTTAGAGTACCTGCCCTGAAAGTGGAAGACCTGGGTTCGATTCACACTCATTTTTCTATTTTTCACACCTGTTATTACTTGGGATATAGCCACTCGGCTCTTCCATGTTTTGTTATTAACTTTGTATTCAGCTTTAGTTGAAAAATCAGTTTTGAGATTGGAATGACCCTATTTTTAACCTCTCAACGATGAGCGACATAATCACTACGTCGGGCATGAACTTCACATGCTGTCTAGCGACGTAGTGACTATGTCGCAGCGGCCACCTTCATATCTCAGTTTCTCTACATTATCATATTTCTCGATCTTTTAAATTTTGACGTAATTTTAAAGAGGAATAATTGGGCTTTTGGTATTAATAACTATAATTTCTTTTCTCATTTAACATATTTTAATGTGATTTTTTTGTAACACAAAATTCACGAAATTTGTTTTCGCACTCTCCGAACGTTTACTGCTTCATATACTTCTTGAGAGAAGTACATGAAGCATATATCTTCCTACATAAGAAGTACATATCTTCCTACAATGGAAGTGTTACTGAGCCAGAGCTTTTAGAGGAATGTATATACAACAACTTAAAATCTTTCAATGGCTTGTTTCTCTTTTCCATTTCTCCTCTTGACCCTCCATCATGACCGGTCTTATCCCAGGCCTCAGTCGACACTTCACCATCATAAATAATGAGAAGAACCCTTATTACACTTGGCTGGTCAAAAATATGCCTGCATTTTGTTTAATCTGTGTACAGAATATTTCATTCTGAAGTTACTTACAAGAGGGAGGCTTGGTCATGACCAAATCTGAGTTCACAGCATAGTGGAAGTATTCTTTTCAAAGCTCAAAATGCTGTAGTCTGAAAGAAACTCTTCTTGGGTGTGGTATCGCTTGCGAACGTTTTTCTTTTCTGTGATCGCTTTGACTTTTTGAGAAATGATTTTAAAATATCCTTACTTCTTCATCATGACATTGACAAGTAGAAAATGGCTTTTGGTAGTTGAAGTGGAACTCCTACTGGAATAGGATTCAGAGGATAGTGAGGATTCTGAAATTGATAGTGANTCTTACGAAACCGGTCGCAGAATAAAACCTGTGGAAAATTACGAAGGATTTTAATTTAATTTAGTATGGCTTTCCACCAAGTAACGCCTGATCATATCGATTTTAAATATACATACATTTGAACATTAATCAGCTAGCTTGGCTTCAGCAATATATAAAAGATACTGAGAAGAAGATTGCACATGGGTTCATTCACATATTTTAGAATATAAGAATACACTCACCTTATTCCTTGGATCTATTAGCCTGATTTTGGTATAAATTTTTCCTGCTAAATAATACCAGGAACCCCTTCTGGTTCCATCATCAGGATCCAATTGAATTGCCTTTTCTATGCATTCTGAAGCCTTCTTCTTCTCATCATCCCCAAACATGCAAAGAATATATGCTTTAGAAGCCCAAATAGCTCCTTGTGAAGCACTACCTAGTTCCTGTAAGATTAAATTAGTAATGTAATAAATTCTTAAAATCACATATCCACGATGACAAATTAATTTTAACAATCATCCATCAAATAAATTTCCTTTGTTTAAGGATAATGATGACCATGCACCATAGTGATGAAGCTAATTGATTTTTAAAATTATGTATTAAGAATTTCTATCACCTCATACCATTGAATGCATCAAGACACCTGACACATTATGTTTATTTGAGTATAGGAATACTTTCACAGACATATACTGCCAAGAATACTACAAAAGAGTACTAATCAGCCCATACACAAGTTAGATAAGAGTAAACATAACTGTATTTGCAAAGTGAAGAGTTCCCAAAAACATCCTGCTCATTTAAAAACAATGAGAAAGATGATAGTATACATTTTGTAATTGAGATGGGAAACACCAATAACTTTTTGTATATTTAATCCCTGAAGATATCTCTTCACATTACGTAGTAACACAATTTGATTACAAGAAAAAGATAAGAGGTGACTTAGCACATAAAGGCATGCTTCTAAGAATACTCCAAAAAAGAAATATACATGAAAAAAGTCTGACTTCTGACTGGGACCAAATGGCATGTTTATATTTTCTAGTAACTGCATGGATAGAGCAACCAACCAGCAATTAGAATACCTGGGTTCTGGACCTGGCATTGTCAATTTTTTTTCACATGTTTATCCTAGGCAATATGAGCACATTAGTTTCATCCTACACATCTTATACTACCTATATCCAATCTGCCATAGCTGGAAAACTTTTTTCACAAGAAGAACCTAATGCTTCCACAATAATCTCACAAATTACACACAAAGACTAACTTATAACTTATATCTTTTCATCAAAATCTGTTAAAATAGTAAAAATAATGGATTATTTCAGAAAAATATAGTATATAGATACAAACCTTAGCAGGTAGCAAAGCAGATGAAATCTCAAAGGCTTCATCCATTTTTCCACTTAAGAGGTGTGTATGGCACTTTGCAGCATAAATCAGGTGATAGAGACCGTCCATCATGTTAGAAAAAAATGCATCATCAGCATTTACCTCCAAATTTTTCTTACACGATTTTAATGTTTCTAGAGCCTTGGAATAATTTTTCTCATAGCCATACATGCAGGCAAGTAAGAGCTCCAAATTGAATAATCTCCAGCAATTTGAACTGGGTTTTGAGAGTTTGCATAACAAAAACCCAATCCAATCCATTTCAGTATTTTTTGATTTACATTCTTCCCATGTGTATGGACACTCCATTTTACTGAAATCCAATTTACCTTCCTCAGAACTAGAAACAAATTCTGGTTGGAATTTACAGATTCTTGATTCTTTTGATTCCTCAGACTTCAATGACATGTCTTCACTGCTTTGAGGTTCAGATAAAAGGATTAGATCTTGCTTAACATTACTTAATATATCTTTGTCTTGATCTGATGTTGTACTTCCATGATTATCGAAGTCTGGGAATGTTTCCATAACATCTCCAAAGTTGGGCACCATCCTCACTTCTCTCTGAGAGTTTGGAAACATCTCCTTTTTGCTACATAATGTCTCTTGATTTTCTTCATTAGTAAAAATCTCTTCAATATTATCACATTCAGTTGAAGCATTTTCAATATTATCTAAACCATCTGGATCTTCTGACCTCAGCTCATCATTTTCTAAAGGAGTAGGGATTTTGTTCAAATTTTCAGCTATGGTATCAACATCAAATTTTACCATGACTGACTCAACGTTGTCGTCCATTTTTGCAGTATCTAATGAAAAAGAAAAGAAACAACTTCCTACTAGTAATGTATGTACTCAGAAATATGAATTATATGCACAATAATTTAAATGGTGCCTTCTTAATCAACCTTCTAGATTTTCTGAAATAATTTATGGAGTGGATTGTATCTTCTTTCCTTCATTGTTCATTATGTAAGCAAATATTTTCACAATATTTACTATATACTTCCATTACACCCTCATGATTAGATATAAATTTCTATCTGGAATCAGGAGTGACTCACAGACTGTAACCCGTTTAGATGTAAAAAAATTGTTTTGCTTTAGACAAGGAGTAGACCTTTACTATTTCATACAACTATAACTTCACTTCCATTTGAGTATCACGAATTCCCTCTCTGGAATCGAAATCGTTAAAAAAGATGCCAACTTATTTTTAACTGAAAGTCAGATAAAATCATTTCTTTTAAAATATGCAAGCTCTCCCAAAATTTTATCAGCAGAACCAGTAATTTGACCGAACTAGTGAAATTTCCAAATAAACAGTCTAATTACTATGGTAGATGAGCAACATTGATCGGAATGATGCAAATAATAATTCCTGGATAGTATTTTCTTTCGTTTAATGGGATGTAACTTGCTATTAACATGAGTAAAGATTTCATCAAAATTTCGAATTTCAAAGCTTCACCTCTTGCCCAGCACTCCTCCAGCGTACTCAACTTAATATGTCAATGAAATATGTACATACCTTCCATGGCTGACTCCGATCTACAGTAACACGGACTTCTGCGACACTGCGGGGAATAAAGTAGACAGTGAAGTATTTTCCTTAGAGAAAACTATTACAGAATTAGACCATTCAACAATGTCATTAAGCGCTGACACAGTCGGACACTGGCGCAATTAACAAAATCATGTTACAAGTAAGGTTCTCCGAACAATCCTTCCAATAGGTTGGGGGAACAGTTTTGGCAACCTTTGAAGCTATTTACTTTTTCATCGAAGAGGTTCCTTACGAGTTTCCTGTTTTAAATACATCTATATTTCTAACAGAGAAACAAGAATCGCCCAAATAATTACCATAAGAAACTATAAGACAAGGATTTGTAATCACTTTCTAACCATGTGATAACGTCTGTTACATCAAACAATCTAGGTTTCCAGAATGCGTACATTGTATGAAGTAATTCGATTCGGCGCCCATTTACATTGTTACTTTGCATTACCTACTACTATTCTAAAGGAGTATTGGAAAGGAATTATCTTTTCCGATGAGGCAAGTGGAAAGTTCAAGCGGGAAAATTGAGCGGCACTCAACCCTGAGGATGGCTGCAGTGATAGCGGCCGAAACGTCGGTATTTCATCGAGAAGCCACCCGGTTAGCAGACCGAGAAGACTATCTTCAACAGACAACATACATATTTATGATGCATTTATTGCCAAATAATATTGAGCATAAAAATATAGGGATGGGCAAAACCTGGTTACGAAAGAAGAACAAAAATGCTTGAAAATTTGGTTTTAGTAATCATTGTTTTGTGTATGAACTACCAACTGATAAATCAATTTTGATCGAAACGGGCTTGGTTGGTTTGTATGCCATAAGCTCATACATAATTTAAGGCTGCTGTAGCGCTCCGAGATTTCCGATTTTAACGGTCGCTCTTCAGAGCATACGAAGTGGCGATATTTAGAACTAAGGAGAGGATTGGGAAGGGGGGGAAAATGCGCTTATTCCGTTGTAATATAGCTGTTGATCAACTCAAGAATCGAGCTACTTTGTCAGACGAAGCTCGCTTCTTCGCTTATCGGGTTCCCACAGCAAGAGCGTAACCGATACGACAGGAGGGATCACATCACCGTCACTGCTCGCTCGCCTCCAAAATACGTCTCGGACTGAAGACAGTAAATTTTGGCTGTTTTCTTGCGAAGATTCCCGACACCTTTGTCCCAACTCACCCATTTTTTATCATGGACACTCGAGTCCGGAGTTGAATAAAAATTGAATTAGCGATTCCAAATAAAAACAAGTTGCACCAAATTGTAGTATGTTTCATCCTGCGTTCAAACCGTAAAATGTATTTTTTTGTTTTTATCTATACTTGATTCACCATCATGAAGACACCATTTAAAATGCATTGGCCCGTGCATTTTAAACGGGAGACATTCGGGCACTGTTGCGACATTTGCGTAAAAATATAAAGTAAGTCAAAATTGTTTGAATTTTTTCAGTATTGAATGGAATTGATGCCGGATTTTACTGTGTGTTTAACTTTTGGATCTTTACTACCATAATTGCATAAAAAACGAAAAT
>KZ308330.1:1724791-1736751 GCA_000376725.2 Ladona fulva | reverse complement strand
TTTAGCAGTATTTAGAATCCTCATCAGGCAAAGAATCATTTCAATTCAGGCTAATAGGATTCTGGGGAATTATCAATTTACCGCGTAAATCTTGATTCGGAAACTTTTACACCAATATTTGTGGATTTGAAAGATAATATTTCCCTTCAAAGTCAGACCGGTAATGCTATAGCAACGGCTTGTTTGTATTTACTTGGATACATAAATACGAATCAAGTTTGCTTGAAGTTGATTGCACTCAATTTTGGAGACACCTATCAGGGTACATAGGTAATAATTTAACCACTATTTTTGGAGATATCTATATTAATTAATTGATTAATTAATAATAATTAATGTATTATTGCTGAATTTCGAATTTTGAGGCATTAGAAAGTATTCTCTTATGAATCTGGTGAAATATAGAATCTAGAAATATACTCTTACGCATAATTCTTATGCGGTTACCCTTCGATTATGCTAGCGTATATCTGCGAGACCAGCATGTTTTGGTTTAGCACCAAAATATCTCTGTATATACCGCGTAAGCATTCAGTTCGTTTTCTTCAGTGGATATTTTTGTCCTAGATTTCCAGATGCTTTTACAACGCCCTTCATTAAATCCTAAGGCCACGTGTATCTATCATTCCGCAAAATAAAAGGTTCTAGATCAATAGTCAATAATGACACATTGGTTCCTGCCTCTTGGTTTTAACAATGCGTAACCAACCGACCAGTACTCCATTTTATTCACAACTACCTGACTGTTGTATACTGCCCTATTACGAGTTTGGCTGGGTTGGCTATGTTCCTAAAACTTTCCATCTTTTATTTAGCATCAAACTTCCGTGCTTATTACAAAACCAGCCCGTGCCGACACAAATTACAGCACTACTTCCTCTGCAGTAAACTGCGTTGGAATTTGCGACTCGAACCCAGTAGAAAAGGTGTTTAAAATAAAAAGCAGTAATTCCTCGCGTAGACATGTTCTAATGGTTTCCTAAACTTAAACAAATCACGTGAAATTTCCTTTGCCCGCTCTTTAGAGCTCAACTGCCTATATTTAATTTGTCCGCTTTAATTGTCCGCTTATCTTCAAAATATGAGACGTTTAATAAATTTATTCAATTAAACAATTATTACTCATCTTCCTTCCAGATATCTCCGAAAGGAAAGGCTGCACAAGGAAGTAAAACAGATAGTTACTCTTGGTAGTTCTTTCCGCAGAGCATCAGGGAAGCTAATAGGTAGCAGTATTGTTAAAAGTGCTTCGAAATCTGAGGTCAATTCGCACTTAGGCTCCCACCGGGAATCGAACCCGGGACCGCTTTCACTGAAGTCGAACGCGTTGCCCAATTGGCTATCCTCGATTTTCACTGTTGCCCATGGAAAAAGTTACCAAGTTAGCCTACGTTCCTGCTTCGGCAGGAATTGAAAGATGAGAGGGTTATAGAAAGGGTCCCAAGAGAGAAATGGGTCATAGAGTTTGGAAATGAGTCGCAAAAGTACACAAGGAAGAGGGAAATTTCCAATTTAATTGTTCTTGTGGAAAGAGAGATCCAGAGGAAGTGAGAAAGAAGCGCCCGGTGATAGTGAATCGCTCTACATCTTAAACAGGACGACCGAAATAAGCAAATGCCCTGAAAACATTCGGGTGATTTGTTTGTTCTTTTCAGGTTTCTAACGCATCATTAATGCTGCCATGATTGTGAGCATCAAGAGAGGCAATCCGGCCGAATATATAATTTAGATGTCAGGTTAAACCCCCCATGGAGTCAAAGTGACTTGCACATGGTTAGTTCGCTGATGTTTCGAAAGGGAGAAAGTGTTTCGGCAGTTATTTGTCATTAATAAAAAATCAAGCTAACGCGTGTCATTTTATTAGCTACATTGATCCGTAGTGATATTTATTTCAGCTGTAAGTCAGTTGATTCAGAACTATTTCAAATTATCTCATTCATATCCTTACTGCCTACAGAACGCAAGTTGCGTATTGACCCATTTTTACCATTACTCCTAAAATTCTATCGGCGATTCAGCGTTTTCACTGAGTAAAAATGTGCATGGATTTGACAAAGAAAAAACTACGAATCAAAGATAGTAGATTATGAGGATACTCGCGAATTCCAAGTACCAATTCCATTAGATTGTGAGTTAAAATTTTAGTGCTGCTCATGTGTGAATGGTGAATGTTCTAGCCAATTAAGCTATTTACGCTAAAACAATTAGACATACCGTTTGGGAGACTTTGTAGGCAAGGGAGAGTAGTTGGTTCGACTAAACAGTATCGTCCATAGTCATAACCACATAGAGGCACCAGTGATGGAAATGACGACCCCCTTAAATATTCGAAGCCGCTCACCTTATAGTGCAAAGTAACCTATCACCCTTTTCTGGACTGAATGCTGTTGTTATTTAATAAAGGTAAGTTCTTTTCTAACAATGAAAATTTTCTGAGAGCTCAAAAACTATCCTTCACAGAGTGAATAAAACTGTGTGTTTTCAGAATTGAAGTAAAGTCGTGTATGAGTTTGTAGAAATGTTGGATTATCTACAACATTGGTCAAATTCATTAATTCATCTTAAAAAATGTCATGAAAACCATGAAAAAGAATCAAAGATAAGTTTTTACATTCGCTTGTCATTCCTTGTGTTTACCGTTTTTTACAGCTATTCATAACTTCGTAATGTCTCCAATGTCCCAACAAAATACAACTCATAAATTCACAAAAGAATCTTCGTTGTTCTCAGCAATGAAGCAAATCTGTGGTGCGATGATGAAATAAACATTTCCTTTATATCGAGAATTTCTCAAATATCTGTGCACTAAAGTATCCCAGATGTCATGCGAGGGAAAGGGAAGTAGTGAATGGAAATTAAGAATTTCTGTGGAATTGTCTTTGAATTGCCAAGAATGTCACTTGAGAAACAAATATTACTCTCTGCCAAAGTATTTCCTCGCTAATTTTCAATATCTAAAGCGTTTCAATAGCCTCTCCTGACAAATTATTTTCCGAGTTCCTCAGACACCTGATTGACGTCAATCTTGAAATTAAACGAAAATATTTAATTCTCCACATTGTAAGACTGAGTAAATTGTTGTATTTTGTGNAAATCTGGATAGGTTTTAAAGACATTCTAATGGAAGGTTTGAGAAGATACGTTCCAAAGAAATTACTTAAAAGCAATGCTGATCCGGAATATTACAATAAAGAAATTAGGACTCTGAAAAGGAAACTTAGGAAAGCGTATTGCTGAATTTCGAATTTTGAGGCATTAAAAAGTATTCTCTTATGAATTTGGTGAAATATAGAATCCAGAAATATACTCTTACGCATAATTCTTATGCGGTTACCCTTTGATTAAGCAAGCGTATATCTGTGAGACCAGCATGTTTTGGTTTGGCACCAAAATATCTCTGTATATACCGCGTAAGCATTCAGTTGGTTTTCTTCAGTGGATATTTTTCTCCTAGATTTCCAGATGCTTTTACAACGCCCTTCATTAAATCCTAAGGCCACGTGTATCTATCATTCCGCAAAATACAAGGTTCCAGATCAATAGTCAATAATGACACATTGGTTCCTGCCTCTTGCTTTTAACAATGCGTAACCAACCGACCAGTACTCCATTTTATTCACAACTACCTGACTGTTGTATACTGCCCTATTACGGGTTTGGCTGGGTTGGCTATGTTCCTAAAACTTTCCATCTTTTATTTAGCATCAAAATTCCGTGCTTATTACAAAACCAGCCCGTGCCGACAAAAATTACAGCAATACTTCCTGTGCAGTAAACTGCGTTGGAATTTGCGACTTGTAAAAACCCCACGAAAACTATTATGATTTTTAGGAAGAACCAGGTTTGAACCCAGTAGAAAAGGTGTTTAAAATAAAAAGCAGTAATTCCTCGCGTAAACATGATCTAATGGTTTCCTAAACTTAAACAAATCACGTAAAATTTCCTTTGCCCGCTCTTAGAGCTCAACTGCCTATATTTAATTTGTCCGCTTTAATTGTCCGCTTATCTTCAAAATATGAGACCTTTAATGAGTTTATTCAATTAAATAATCATTACTCATCTCTTCCTTCCAGATATCTCCGAAAGGCAAAGCTGCACAAGGAAGTAAAACAGATAGTTACTCTTGGTAGTTCTTTCCGCAGAGCATCAGGGAAGCTAATAGGTAGCAGTATTGTTAAAAGTGCTTCGAAATCTGAGGTCAATTTGCACTTAGGCTCCCACCGGGAATCGAACCCGGGACCGCTTTCACTGAAGTCGAACGCGTTGCCCAATTGGCTATCCTCGATTTTCACTGTTGCCCATGGAAAAAGTTACCAAGTTAGCCTACGTTCCTGCTTCGGCAGGAATTGAAAGATGAGAGGGTTATAGAAAGGGTCCCAAGAGAGAAATGGGTCATAGAGTTTGGAAATGAGTCGCAAAAGTACACAAGGAAGAGGGAAATTTCCAATTTAATTGTTCTTGTGGAAAGAGAGATCCAGAGGAAGTGAGAAAGAAGCGCCCGGTGATAGTGAATCGCTCTACATCTTAAACAGGACGACCGAAATAAGCAAATGCCCTGAAAACATTCGGGTGATTTGTTTGTTCTTTTCAGGTTTCTAACGCATCATTAATGCTGCCATGATTGTGAGCATCAAGAGAGGCAATCCGGCCGAATATATAATTTAGATGTCAGGTTAAACCCCCCATGGAGTCAAAGTGACTTGCACATGGTCGCTCGCTGATGTTTCGAAAGGGAGAAAGTGTTTTGGCAGTTATTTGTCATTAATAAAAAATCAAGCTAACGCGTACCATTTTATTAGCTACATTGATCCGTAGTGATATTCATTTCAGCTGTAAGTCAGTTGATTCAGAACTAATTCAAATTATCTCATTCATATCCTTACTGCCTACAGAACGCAAGTTGCGTATTGACCCATTTTTACCATTACTCCTAAAATTCTATCGGCGATTCAGCGTTTTCACTGAGTAAAAATGTGCATGGATTTGACAAAGAAAAAACTACGAATCAAAGATAGTAGATTATGAGGATACTCGCGAATTCCAAGTACCAATTCCATTAGATTGTGAGTTAAAATTTTAGTGCTGCTCATGTGTGAATGGTGAATGTTCTAGCCAATTAAGCTATTTACGCTAAAACAATTAGACATACCGTTTGGGAGACTTTGTAGGCAAGGGAGAGTAGTTGGTTCGACTAAACAGTATCGTCCATAGTCATAACCACATAGAGGCACCAGTGATGGAAATGACGACCCCCTTAAATATTCGAAGCCGCTCACCTTATAGTGCAAAGTAACCTATCACCCTTTTCTGGACTGAATGCTGTTGTTATTTAATAAAGGTAAGTTCTTTTCTAACAATGAAAATTTTCTGAGAGCTCAAAAACTATCCTTCACAGAGTGAATAAAACTGTNAAAAAATGTTTCAGGTATAAATCTAGATTTTGCATTCTTGTGCATAGAATTGTACTTTATCCTTAAAATTGGTTTTACCGAAGCCGAAACTAGCTGCTTAGTGACGAAAAATTTTTGGCGAGGTAAATATTTCACCTACCATGTCTAATATATTCTCAAATTTTATTTTACTGACAATTACTAAATAGTTAAATGTTACAAATGTCATATGCTCAACTCACTTTCCATGGTTTTTATCAAAATTAAGCTTAGAAAGCGACTGCAAAAACAGATGTAATAACAGTAGAACGCAAATACCACCGCGACTAAAACAATGAACCGCTAGGTGCGTATTTCATTCATGATTAGTTCTATCAGTTCTATTTGTCGTTCGCGGTGCAAGATATCCTGAACCGATTTCGGATGGCGCATGCGCACTTCAATAGTTCTCAACTAGTTCGGGATTCGTACGGGATTGTCTCCGCGAACACAGCTGATATATCTATGACTGTATCAGAGAAAATGATTAATTGTAATCCTTCCACACACATACTTATGCACACTATGGCTGTTGGTCTCTTGCATACATGTCAATTTAAAATTGGAAATGTTGCAGCCAGAAAAGTAGCTAAAAATTCGCTAAACTTTATATGAAATGTCCTTAAAAAGTAGGTAAAAAATAGAATAGCTTTCAATTCTTTCTTTCGTGATTTTATGGTAGGTTTCCATAACACATATTAAAATTATATAAGTAAATATGTAATAAAATAGCTTAAATTTGCTTCTATAAATGGAAATTATATATTATTATGTTAATAATATGCTCAAAAATTATAAATTGTTATGTTATGATTTTCATTGACACAGTTTGACTGCGAACTGCCAGTTGCAAGCGGTGGGATTGCCATCGCGTTGTTTCCCTGACTAAATTAACCAATAAGCCTTGGAAGTAAAAGCGACAAGAAACAACGATCCGTTCTCAAAGTTCGAAGTGATTAAAAAATTTAGGCGCAGCTTTGGTATCACGATTCATTAGAAACGGTCTCATGTAAGTCCAAAACAATGTTAACATGGAGAAGTAAAACATTGTTGTTGGAATATGTAACATTTTCTCTTTATCGCATGAACAAATTATGGGAAATTAAAAGAATTTCCAACATTTTAGCAGTATTTAGAATCCTTATCAGGCAAAGAATCATTTCAATTCAGGCTAATAGGATTCTGGGGAATTATCAATTTACCGCGTAAATCTTGAATCGGAAAATTTTACACCAATAGGATCTAATGCTTTCCCGGTGAATCTGTTTGAGGAATTCTTCAGGGGTTTCCAGCCGGCAAATTAGGACCCACCAAGCGTCTTCACCCGGCTGGAAACCCGTGATGAATTCCTTTTACACCAATATTTGTGGATTTGAAAGATAATATTTCCCTCCAAAGTCAGACCGGTAATGCTATAGCAACGGCTTGTTTATATTTACTTGGATACATAAATAATTGATTCTTGAGTTAATCGTGGATATCCAGACACGATTTGCTTAGAATAATTACAGTGTTCTGGCTTCTTTACTCCAGAAATATCATGGAATATATCCATCATGTAGCAACGGAGGAAATAATCCTTCCTCCAAAGATTTCCCCATTCTGTGGAAAGAAGACCTTCTCCAATGCCATAGTCGAGCCCGCTCAACATGTTGAAGATATTGAGCTATATTCAGCATCACCTGAGGAAAGCAAGGAAGATGAGAGCATTGAAGATTTTGTAAGGAGTGTGTTACGTGATCGCATTCATGGCACCGTAAGTAAAGAATTTCCATTGATTTGCCTTTAGAAACAATACCTCTTCAGCAACTAAAGAACTCAATTGCCCTTCTTTAGTTACCCATTTTGCAGCAGCGGGATCGGAGATGTAGCAAATTAGGAAATGTAGCCGGTGGAGACTGGAAATCCTGGACGGAGCTGTGGGTTGAGAGATGTGGCGATGTGTGCCCCGATGCAAAGGAGAATCAGTCTTCTCACGAATACCAAAGCGCTCACGTAGATACTCCGCATCCAAGCCCTTATGCCAAAGCTGCCTCCGAGCTTCCTGCTCGGAGGGGAAAGAAAACTTTCTGGAAGCGGGTGTTATGCTTCTTTACTTGCTGCACAAAAAGTTATGAAGCGCAGGAGCCTGATCGAAAGAAACTATTTCAACGAATTACCAAAGAGGGATACATTCAGTATATTTCCGGCGGGCCGCCTCTACTTTCCGGTAGACCGTCATCGAAAATCAACCACGGGAATAGGGACGGAACCTAACTCTTAAATTTTCGTAGCTTTTCGAGACCAATGATTTATTAATATATACCTTGCTTTAATAAATTCAGATACAATCGCACCCGGAGTTTTATTTCCAAATCAAGTGGTCACATTATTTCTATGGAAATGAATTTGCTTTGCCTTTAGCTTATATGAACGGTATATTTTTCGTGATTCAGTGCCGCAAGTGTTTTTTTCGGCTGGCAGTAAGATTAGAGACTTGGGTAAAATTTGGGAAACCGTGACCTGGTTTCGAAATTTCACCACTAAGTAACATAACCGTATACTTTTCGGGAAGCAATTCATCCCAAAAATGAACCTAGACTTGTGCTGTTTTCAGCCGTGATCGTGCTTCCAAATTTGCCCGCGAACTATCAGGACCAGCGTTATTTAACCGGAATGGAAAGACCGTGTTTTCAATATTTGCCACTAGGTGGAAGCACCAGAGTTACCTAGTTGTGAAAGGGGCAATGTAATAATATATTTAAGAGTCAATTGAAATATAATACGATGACATAATACAGTATCATTTTTAATGCAAGCCAGGTCACTGCTTCTTTAAGGTTTATGGTTCCACCACCTAGCGGCGAAAATTGGATACTCTGTCACGGTTTACCAAATTATAACGAGGTAGGTTATCTTTTCTGTTTAAATTACACTACTCAAAGGTTATATAATTACTACTAGATAATTTGTTGCTTTCCTTCTAAATCATCGAGTATATGCAGAGGCAGACCTCCTCTTTTGCAATTTGTTTCTTTGGTATGGTCTGATGATTTATCACAAAATAACTTGATTTATGAATATGCTACATCGTAACGCCTATATATGCATATTATCAAAGCAATATGTAGCTACAACGAATCTCCCATCTATATAAATTGTTTTCTACATGAAAGTATGCGTAGAATTTCCTTAAGGCGTGGTATATTATTACTGAAAATGATAAGTAGTAGTAGTATTTTAAAAGAGTTTCCTCTCCACAGCTAAGCTCATTTTGAAGAAAATTGACGCCCACTGGGAATTGAACCCTGGACCAATTTACTGAGGCTATAGAACTACCCACTTAGCAGTCCAGGAACCCTATTTGTAAGAATGTTTTCATAATCACTATAGTTTTTAGATTAATTACAAACAGAAGAAACAAAGACAAAGTAGACATCAAATACAAACTGAATAGAATATTGAAAAGCCATCAATCTTTCCTAGCAGACATGTATACTTATCCCCGAGAACATTATTGACCATAAGTTAGGGATAGTATAGCATAGCTTAATTAAGTATTTACGAGAAAATATTATAAATATAAATTTGTTGTACCACAAGATTAAACTCATTGAGTAATTATGTAATGGGAATGTCATCAAAACAAACAATTACCTTAAGGTATTACGATTTGGGTTACAGCAGTAAACTTTCTTCAAACATTGGTGTGTGACTTTGAAGTGGATTAACATTATGCATGACATTTACATTAACCTGATAGGGAAACTCCTTATAAAGACAACTTAAATTTTTGTGTACAAGTGTTAGATATACGAAAATACAAAAAAATTGTATTTGACTGTGCACAGTTTCTGTAACTATAGCGATAAATCATGTTAACTTTAACATTACAATGCATCAACTAGAAATTATTATGCACTATTGCTGTACAATTACAAAGGATAACGAAATTTTAACACTTATAAAATTATTGAAATCATAAAATGAATCAATTAATAACAGTACAAGAATGAGAAAATATACCAGAAGCATAATAAACACATGAAGCCACTTTTCTACTATTTTTACATAGTTACTTGCTCACAGTATAGATATTAAAAATATGCACTGAAAATTCATATCATGTAGCTTTCAAAGACCTCATCCAATTTATAATGTGAAAACTACTTCCCATGTACACAAATACATAATGAGTGAGCTTCAGCTGAAAATTACTTATGTTAATGAAGGATGAATGAATTGATGCAAGTGTTTTGGTTTTAGGGAGTGCACTGACATTTAAAAAGTCATGGAAGAAAATCAATAGAATCTTGAGGATATGTGGATAAGAGCTACAAAATAACCAACCATTGAAGAATAGATTAAACAAGAAAATAGAGTAATTACAAAAACAAACCATTATTCATTCCAATCCATGTGACTTCTAAGAATATTAATCTATGTTTCAAATTCCCTTGAGATAAGCCAAGGTGGAATTGAGAGGGAATTTGAGAGGACTTGATGAAGACAGCAAATTGACCCCCACACCACCTAATTGGCAAATCAAGACCTCAAAGTATCTACCTACAAAATCATGTTGCTTCTGCATTTTTTAATCATATTGGGTGGGCAGAATGCCCCTCAGTATGTCACCAACCATTAGCATAAATAATGCAATCCCAACATCACTGCCAACCACTAGCATCACTTAATCAAAGGAATAGCCTACCATAAAACTATTGAAAATTGGTGGATGCAGGATTCTTCTGAAAATTCTGAAAAAAATTGTCCTCATAGTGTCTGGAAGGAAAAGAAAATTCATGGAAAGATAAATTACAGAGCTCCATTACACAACCTTAATCAGTGTTAAATATATATCACTAGATACATCCCAGCAATATTATAAAATTAAGTACATACAAAAATTTAGTGAAGTTAAGAAAAAAAAGATATACAAAAGTCCTTCTGCTGTTGTGTAGAATTTTCTTCCTAGCCATCTTCTGCAGATATTGGTCTTCAGAACACACAGTCTCAAGCCTTCACTGCATAGAACACATCACTGCACTTGTTAACAGAGTTCAGGGGGAGGCTCCCTTATTGTGTTCTTCTTCAGAATTTTTTCATTCCAGGCACAGTCTCCTCACATTTTAAGCAATCAGTTTTTTCTTCCAATATGCTGGAAAGGAAGAAATGGAGATAAATAATTTACTCATAGTCTTAATGAGATATAAAATGAATTCTTGATATAAAGGAATTTAAAAGGATAAAGGAATTTTAATTGGAAATCCTAACATGGCATTCATAGATTGAAAAGAAAGAAACTTACCATTCTCTCAGTCATTTCCTCAATGTCAGCTTCAGACTGCATTGTTTGCACCAGAGGTAAAGGTGTAGAAAAGAACAGGGTCCTGAGTATATTGATAGCCCTTGTGATCAGATAGCTGTTTGATGGCTTAAGATTGCACAATTGCCTTAGAGAGCACTAATTTGGACAAAGCATGCCCAAAAACAGAGAAGAAGAATGTTAGCATTTCATAATTGTCATTAGCTTTTAAGATGTCTCAAAAATAGCTCAATTTTCATTAGTTAAAGCCAGAATAAAAAAAAACAAAATAATTTGGAATAATTAAATTGTATATACGCTAGACCTCTTATTCTTAGACACTACTCACTACATTGACACAATAGAATATGACTCATATAGTAACTGACAGTTATAATGTAAGACATTACAGACAGCAAGGAATTGCACTGAGAAAACATTTTATTGTTGGATCTTTGAATGGCTATTCTGATTTGGAACTTTTCAAAAATAATGTCTCAAGTACTTTGGCAAAAATATGGTAAGGATGTTGTTAATGTTTTAAATGATACTCCATTGAAGAGCACATTAAATTATTTCTTTTAAAGTTGGTGGAGAGTTATAGCAAATTAATCTCAGAAAAACAAGATAGGGTTTTCAAAGTATCCATTGTGTGTTCATTCTCAAAAACTGATCACTGTAGGAGAAAGATAATGTAAATATTAACATTACTTTTGATGAATGCCAATAAGTGGCTAAAGAGCCAGATATTATGCTTACAACTTTATATGCTTCTATTTTTCTAATTTCAGACCCCAGTAAATGCTTAATCATTCCTCTGTATGAAAATACAAATCTTGCAAAATTTAATGAACTGACAAATATAGACAATTTATCTCCATGCATTATCCCATCAAGTAGATTTTTCATCAAAGTAATATGACCAACAGAGGTAATAATTATGTGTTGAACCTTGGTACCATATTTATAAATCAGTGAATTAATTCTATAAGTTTTATGACTTTTCTCTAATAAATATTTTACAACTATTGGGATATTGAACAAAGATGGCATTTAATGAAGGGAGTATGAATAAGATTGAGAAGAGAAAATGAATCAAAACAAAGAATTGCATACATCGATGAACTCAGATGAATATCCTTATCATTAGTATAAAATATTTTCAAGGACATGACTGCTTTTGACATTCTACTGATCTTCTATTGCACTAACTTTGTTCAGTTATATTAAGCTTCCCACTGTGGAAT
>KZ308330.1:1693933-1715956 GCA_000376725.2 Ladona fulva | reverse complement strand
TTTCTTTTTTTTTCTAAATTAGCGAAAAGTCATCACACAAGTGATGAAAATATACAACGATTGCGTTAACCTTAATATTCTGTCAGACCGGATCTCCAATGCGTAACGATTTAAAAATTCAAATCTTAACGGTTTTTCGAAGGAAACGTTTACCAGCACGTCCGTTCCCGTTGAAATCTTCAAGCAATCTGGGGACTTAACCGTTTTGTTAACAGAACCAAACGATGTGCGCATTGGGAATGCGCAATGGTGACCACTGTTTAATTTCCCTTTTACCCCCCATTACGTAATTATTGTCGTAATTATAAAACGATTTTATATTAACACTTAATTTACTGAGATATATTTTAATTTAAATTTGAGGCATATTCAAACGAGTTAATGATTAAAATGGTATTGTTTCCACTTCGTGTATATTTCGTGACATCCGAGACGTTAACTATGCATTATAATTCAATAATAGCTTGCGAAAAATAAAAATTTAATAGTTAAAAATTTTGAAAACCATATATGTTGTTAGGAAAACTTTATTGATTATTATAAGTGTCATATGAGAGTAAATTATTAATATTAATGACCTTTAAACATAAGCAATGAAATGTTTTAATTGTTGGCTAATTTTTAAAGAGGATTTAAAAACCATATTATCGTCGATTGTATGTAACTTAGATTTTCAATGATTATATCAGTATCTTTTACACATTTAATCTCATTTTTAAATAGGTGGAGTAAAACCTAAGGGCCAAGAAAACTGTATCGATTATAGCATGCAAGAGTGGAATGAGGTTTTTAATGAGTAAGAATGCTATGACTGAAAAAGCAAATGTCAATGCAGAACAAAGACTTGCTGAATAAAATTATTCGTAGCGTTTAATAGGAAGTTGTCGAAATGAATTGAGCATCATTTTGGTATCACTTCGGTAGTCTACATTCTATGCCATCAATGATCAAGAATGAGATACAATTGAAGTGAAGATTTCCAGAGAAAAACTCGCTGAAATACACATGATGACAAATGCTTTTATTTATGAAAAATAGGCTTATCAAATCATACATGTTTGTAATGTAAAGAGTTCGTTCGAAAATTACGTTTCTCAAATCTTATTTCGATCAATGGAATATTTGTCATTAGTTTTGTGAAATAATGTCAAGTATAATTTGTCTGTCAAGTTAAACTTAAGTCCTTTTCTTGGCCGTCAGAAATTAAGAACTACTGAAAAATGATTGATACTTGATATCGGCATTCATACTGTCCCTTTTTATGCAATGAAAAGTGTTAATTATAGGGTTATTGTTCTGCAATTACAATTACGCTTTACACTTAAGGCGTTCCTCTTTGAAGAAAATACCTCACTTACCTAGTTAGCCTCAATCACTCTCTTAAGCTTTGGTATCCAATGAGGATATTGGTGACCATGCCACCCTTCGAACTTTTCAGACAGAGCTACGTAATGAAAGAAAACGTAAGAAATAATGCATATTGAAGTAAGATGAAATGTAAATGAAGATGTGGATTAGGAGAATTCTTAGATTAGTATTCCATTTCTTCTACTGTTAAACACTGCTTGAAATACCCTAACCAATATTTAAAAGACTAATTAACTTGTAGATAACTTCAATGCTTCACCAGGAAATATATTTCAGCCTACTGATCTCGACACATTAAAAAATCAGCTATTAGGACGTGTGAAGTGTAGTCTTTCAACTCATTTTGACTTTAGGTTTAAGTAAAATCAAACGGCGCGATTATTTGACTTTTAATAGATTAAGTAAATTCAGAAATATACCGTTCGATTACAGGAATTCTACTTACCTTCATATCATAATAGCGAAGCCAGTCCACTGCTGGACGAATCTCTAGTAACTTAGTAACTCTTGAGTTTTATTTGTAAAATGTCGATGACCATAAGTACTTGTTACAATTGCCCCTAATGGTACTCCAAGACTCAAAAAAATATTGAAATGTAAATCCGTGGCACTCAGTGAAGATGAAATTTTCACAGTTTTCGAAATACACAACTGGTGTAAAAGAGCGTCTGATGTAGGTGGTATCCTTTTTCACGAGTATTTTCACTGACAATCACATGAAACACACGCCAGACACAAACAATTCCATTATTATTCCAAAATAAAGCACTAACCAAATTTTGTGCTTCTGATATAATTAATTATTAATTAAAANATGAGTTGAAAGACTACACTTCACACGTCCTAATAGCTTATTTTTTAATGTGTCGAGATCAGTAGGCTGAAATATATTTCCTGGTGAAGCATTGAAGTTATCTACAAGTCTTAATTAGTCTTTTAAATTTTGGTTAGGGTATTTCAAGCAGTGTTTGACAGTAGAGGAAATGGAATACTAATCTCAGAATTCTCCTAATCCACATCTTCATTTACTTACATTTATTTCAGCTTACTTCAATATTCATTATTTCTTACGTTTTTCTTTCATTACGTAGTTCTGTCTGAAAAGTTCGAAGGGTGGCATGGTCACCAATATCCGCATTGGATACCAAAGCTTTAGACAGTGATTGAGGCTAACTAGGTAAGTGAGGTATTTTCTTACGTGTCTTAAGGGTAAAGCGTAATTGTAATTGGAGAACAATAAACCTATAATTAACACTTTTCATTGCATAAAAAAGGGACAGTATGAATGCCGATATCAAGTATCAATCATTTCTCAGTAGTTCTTAATTTCTGACGGCCATGAAAAGAACTAAGTTTAACTTGACAGACAAATCATACTTGACATTATTTCACAAAACTAATGACAAATATTCCATTGATCGAAATAAGATTTGAGAATCGTAATTTTCGAACATACTCTTTAAATTACAAACATGTGTGATTTGATAAGCCTATTTTTCATAAATAAAAGCATTTGTCATCATGTGTAGATCAGCGAGTTTTTCTCTGGAAATCTTCACTTCAAATTGTTTCTCATTCTTGCTCATTGATGGAATAGAATGTAGACTTCTGAAGTGATACCAAATGATGCTCAATTCATTTCACCAATTCTTATTAAACGCTACGAATAATTTTATTCAGGTAGTCTTTGTTCTGCATTGACATTTCCTTTTTCAGTCATAGCATTCTTACTCATTAAAAACCTCATTCCACTCTTGCATGCTATAATCAATACAGTTTTCTTGTTCCTTAGGTTGTACTCCACCTATTTAAATATGAGATTAAATGTGTAAACTGATACTGACATTGAAAATCTAACTTACATGCAATCTACGATAATATGGTTTTTAATTCCTCTTTAAAGATTTGCAAACAACAAAACGTTTCATTACTTATGTTTAAAGGTCATTAATATTAAAAATTTACTCTAATATGACACCTAAAATAATCAATAAATTTTTCCTAACAACATATATGGTTTTCTAAATATTTAACTATTAAATTTTTATACTTCGCAAACTATTATTGAATTATATATTATATGCATAGTTAACGTCTCGGATGTCACGAAATATACACGGGGTGGAAACAATACCATTTGAATCATTAACTCGTTTGAATATGCCTCAAATTTAAATTAAAATATGTCAGTAAATTAAATGTTAATATAAAATAGTTTTCTAATTACGATAATAATTACGTAAAGGGGGGTAAAAGGGAAATTAAACAGTGGTCACCATTGCGCATTCCCAATGCGCACATCGTTTGGTTCTGTTAACAAAACGGTTAAGTCTCCAGATTGCTCGAAGATTTCAACGGGAACGGACGTGCTGATAAATGTTTCCTTCGAAAAACCGTTAAGATTTGAATTTTTAAATCGTTACACATTGGAGATCCGGTCTGACAGAATATTAACGTTAACGCAATCGTTGTATATTTTCATCACTTGTGTGATGACTTTTCGCTAATTTAAAAAAAAAAGAAAATATCTTCTGCCGTCTACGTATCAGTGTTCCACATGGAAGATCTCATTCCCTTGGTGAGTAACTAATCAATTTTATTATTATTGCTTAACCACTGTTATTTCAGTTGCGCAGATTTGTCGGGAGTTCGTGGAAAATTATTAATTTTGCATTACTCTTCTCTTTTGTGTGTGCTGCGCAGCCGTATTTTTTACGTAACATAATAAGGTTGATTGTCTATTGGAGTAGTTGACATTAAACAATAACCTCCATTCTCTTTTAATTGTATTAAAATGCAACTAAGCATGCAGCAATATATCTGCCTCATTCCGATTAAAAAATTAGAAGTTTTGGGAATTGCACTCAGATTCTTGAGAAACTGCCTAACTGACGAATGATATGCTAAGAAGCGATAAACGTTAGCGATTACATATTTTATCGGTTAAGTATGTTAACTTAAATGAATCCATTATATATTTTAGGCCTTGCTTTCGGTGACGGCTGAAAATATTGATAGTAAGAGAACGTTAATACAAATAAGTTTACTTTGATTCCATATCCTTCTTTTTTCGTGAAATATTTAACATCACTTCGGTAAGGATCGATTTTTTTATAAAATTTAACTTGGAAACCGTGGCATTGAATGTAAACCGAAAAGTCCGTTATTCTTGCCTTAGAAACGATCCGGAACCGATATTTGAAATTGTTGGAACCTATTTAGAAAACAGTTTATTTACTCCATTCTGATTCTTGTTCCTAACAATGCACCCTTCAATTGAATGTTTTAGGGGCGGTTTGAGTTTCTCGCCTGTGATAGTGAAAGTGCTGGACATCACAAGAGGGACATCGCAGATGAGGGCTTTCCGGAAACCCATCCCAGGTTAGTTGAGTGATTATTTTTACCATCCATGCTCTCCGTCCGAAGCATTTAAATGATTGTCTTTTCCGGATTAATTTCTTGGATCATACTTGATCCAAGGACGAATTATTACTCCAGAATGTTACAACCCGTGATCGCAAACATAAACGTATTTTTATCCATAATTGAAGTGTATGGACGTTGAATCGAAGTTTAGCTAGGGAATATTCCCCGCCATTTCGTTTATATCCGTTGTCATATAGTTTCATATTAAGAATGCCATTAATTCCTCGCGAACCCACATCTTTTATGACAGGGGGGAGTGAAACACCAAACTCCCGGGTTCCGTTTAACTGCTAGGTTTAGGCGCTTTACAATATCTTAACAATTATAATGCTTGGAAATCACCTTCGCTGAGACCGTAGTAACGATGTCCCATTTATTGTCATTTAAATTACTCCTTAAAAAAAGTTGAAGATACATGCCAGTATTCGGATCTTTGTCGTTAAGTGATACCCAATCCTGGGTTTTGATAGTCGGTGATAGAAGAAGTCGTTCTTAATATTTAAAACATGCATTAACCCAAATTCAAGGTAAATCTTAAACGACCTTTGATCTGATGCTCGTGTTTGCACGGTGATGAAAGTAATATTGAGTTAATAGCGAGCGCCTATTTGAATCATCATCAGTAGGAATACATTTTTAATTTGTGTAGTATAAAAGATATTTTCGAGCGATGAACGAACGCAATCCAACAAAATAGACTGTTTTATTTTGCGTTATTAATTTGAAATCTTATACAAAATAGACGTTTTGGGTAAATATTAATTTGAATAACATCATTTATGAAAGTGGGACAAGGTTCATTGGACACAATGTAATTTATTTTGTTTCTTGAATGAATTGAATGCCGGAAATCTGTTGGAAATACTGATCTTGCCCTGATAACGGCAAAGCATCCTATAGCCACGTTTCTCTTTTGTTACAATAAAATTACTTCATATATTTCGCTTGTATACCACGTAGGATTTCAAACGCCACAACACTTTCACTGGTGTGACAGCTGGCATCTTCGGGTCGATGCGTTTTCCCTTTCGTTTCTTATGTATTTACACTGGTTAAATTCATACCTTCTTCTAAATACTCTCCTTTACTTTTCGAAACTGAACTCACTGTTTGTTTCAAGTCAATGCTTCCTTAAACAGATAAGGATAGTCTTTATGGATAGTTAGGAAATTTCTGAAGGCCAATGGACATTCTATTTAGGTGTTAGTCGAGATTTCCGTAAACATGGGGTTGAATTGGTAGCATATACGTTTAAACTCGTGAATAGTAATCACCTATTTAACGAAACCCGCAAAGGCGAGCTTATTTCCCTTGTTGTTTCTCATGGCCACAGATGTTAATTATGGAACGACCTTTTCGGATGTTCTGGCCGATTCGGAATCCCCGCTGCATCTAGCCGAGTATTCTTTGGTACTTCGGACAATTATTACCTCTTTCATAACTAATTACCCGCTAGTTCCGTCACTTATCCGTCCCTTCTAGCATCGCAAGTTGTTCTCGAAGATGTGCTTCACTTTGTCTACGTCTATTTATTCTTAGTTTTCGTTGATATCGTGTTCGCATAAAGAAATACTAATGTACTGTATCTTGAATATTTTGTTTTTTTTATGGTTTTCAGTCATAATAGTCTAAGAGTTCATTTTACGTAGAGTTTCATAATGCCTGGCGGATGTGTTTTTTAATTCCGATCATTCCTCCGTTATTGCTATCTTACAAGAAATGTTTGTAATTTACTCGGAGAATCAATGGTTAGAAGGCGAAAGCATTTTAAAAACTAATTTTTTAAAATATGAAAGTATGTAAGGCTTACTAATATCGAACTCATAGTTAATATTGATATAATGTTCCTTCATTCGTTTAATTATTAGTTAATTTCAATTCATTCGGAATGTATACAGCATCAGTACAGCCATCTACCGGTCACAAATACAAAATTGTTGTAGCCTTTCGATTGCCATCTTTTGGTTTAATGGAATCAAATATAATTCAAAGTAAGGTATATCAAATTCTGTCATGCTTGACTCGGTTGTTTAACAGTATAACCTAATCGAAATTCGGACCAAAATAGATCCTAATATAAATTTTAAAATATCTAACTGAAATTTACAACAGTTTACATCAGGTCTCATGCAAATTGTTAACCATTTTTGAGGATGATAAAGAAGACGAATTTTATGTTGTTATTGTTGCAATTACCTAGATTTGCATTCTCTGAGAATCTTAAGATGGATTTTTTTAAGGTAACGAAATATTTACAATTTTCCCGAAAATAACCATAAATTTACAAACCACCTTCTCCCTCTTCTGTAAGCCTCATTTCTAATCAAATTAAAACCCATTTTTTTAAAATAATTATAATGTACAATAGTTTTGATTAACTCAGTTGAGTAAGATTCTTACCTTACCTCAATTCGGTAACATAGTGGAAGATTTTGTAACTCTCTGCATTCTCAGTTCTTAGCGTTCATATATTATCACTAGCCATCTGTATAACTGTTTAGAAATGAAAATAAATTTTTCTTATCCCCATACAGGTGTCACAGAACATTTCTATGGCTATAAGGGAGGACATCAAAGGAAATCCGCTACAGACGGTAGGTTAAGTAATTATTACACATTACTTGACTTTATTTTATTATCACTAGCCATCTGTATAAAAGTTCAGCAATGAAAATAAATTTTTCTTATCCCCATACAGGTGTCACGGAACATTTCTATGGCTACAAGGAAGGACATCAAACGAAATCCTCTACAAACGGTAGGTTAAGTAATTATTACAGATTAATTGACTTTATTTTATAATATAATGGTATATTTTATTAAATGTTACTAATTCCTCGAATCCATCCTTTACAATATTAAATACTTATTTGCATATAAAGTGCATAAGGTTGACTCAAAAATATCATAGACTGAATCCTATATCATATCTGTTCTTCCTGAAGGTGATAGACATTATACTGCATGTGGCAGGGAATCATTCATTTGATTTTGTAATTGGCAAATCAAGGAGAAACTCATTACTTAAGAATCATAAAAACCTCAGAACACAATTCCCATATATAACAAGTAATTTGCAAGATTTTTCCACTGCATTAAAAATGCTAGCATAATTTATACATACAAAGCCACAAAAAAATACTTTATTTATTTTTTTTAAAGATAAAATGGCAGCATGAAATGCTTACTGTCTAGGTTTATATTGTTATGATTATATTTATAAATTTCTATCCTTATCTTTATTTTCACTTTTGGATTCTTATATTAATTTGTTCTTTCTGCGCAGTCATCCATGTTTCTAAAATCAGTACAATGAACTATGGATTTCTGTATGTGTTTTTCTATATTGTCTTCTCATGTTATTTAGTGTTTTTCTCTATTTCTGCCTTTGTTATATCTAGAAGAATTCAAATATAAGAACTGAGTTTGTAAAACCTAGATTGTAAATGTCTACTCATTAGGACCACATAGTGTTTTTTTTTTATTGTGTTCCAAAATTTTCCATTAGGGTTGGTCAATAACAGACAGCAAAAGTTCCAATTTTGGGCGTCAAATTTTGATGATATTCAATGTAATATTAGAAATTATACTATTAATTATACTAAAGGAAAATTTCAACTTTTTATTACTGAAAATTAATTTAGAATTTTCTATTTTTTTCCCTACATTGTCTTCTCATGTTATTTTGTGCTGTAACCTATAGTTGCAGAGCCCTTTGGTGCATGTCACAGCTTTGCATGTGTAGTGGTAGAATTTACAATGCCCTCATATTGACCATGATATCCTCTCTGAGTGCATGTGGTAGGGGATGTTTAGTTTAAAGTTAAATTTATTAGGGATCAATTATAGGTGGTAACTCACTTTAGGTATCCAAGGGTTTAATAGTTAAACAGATTAATGCATTAATGCTCCATTTCCCTGCTTTGTGTTAAGGGAATGCTTTGTGAGGTGCACACAAAGTATTCCCTTAACAGTGTGAGAGAGACGCGGCACGGTAGTTCAGTGGTTAGAATACCTGCCCGGAAAGTGGGAGACCTGGGTTGGAGTCCCAGTCGTGTCGCTATTTTTCACACTTGTTATTCCTTTGGGATTTTCCGTAGGTTTTCAATCTACAAAGACACCTTCCTTTCCTTTAATCCTTGTGATTTCCTGGGGGGAAATAACCTCATAACACCGCTTTGTGAGCCGGCTGCCTCTGTGAGGACCTCGGACGGCAGGTTGTGCCACTATGTGGAGACTGCCAGTCTTGCTCACAAAGCATTCCCTTAACAGTGTGAGAGAGACGCGGCACGGTAGTTCAGTGGTTAGAATACCTGCCCGGAAAGTGGGAGACCTGGGTTGGAGTCCCAGTCGTGTCGCTTTTTTTCACACTTGTTATTCCTTTGGGATTTTCGTAGGTTTTACAACCTACTAAGTTACCTTCCATTCCTTTATCCTTGTGATTTCCTGGGGGGAAATAACCTCATAACACCCCCTTTGTGAGCCGGTTGCCTCCGTGAGGACCTCTGAGGGCAGGTTGTGCCACTATGTGGAGACTGCCAGTCTTCCTAACAAAGCATTCCCTTAACAGTGTGAGAGAGACGCGGCACGGTAGTTCAGTGGTTAGAATACCTGCCCGGAAAGTGGGAGACCTGGGTTTGAGTCCCAGTCGTGTCGCTATTTTTTACACTTGTTATTCCTTTAGGATTTTTATGAATCATTACAGAAATGCGAGTGAGTGCCACTAGCAAAATTATCATCTTGATATCTGAGTTTCATGCATTGTCATTTCCCTCATCATCAATATTCATCATTCCGTAATGTTTACAGATGTTTTAAGAGGCAACTATTTATTCATAACAGAATGTCTAAGTAGTGTAAAGGCGATGTTATTGGTTGCAGAATATCTTGGTCGATAAATTGGAATAGGTAGAGGGATACAAATAAATGATAGTTTAGTTTATAATAGGCGGTATNTTATAAAAATCCTGAAAACGGTTTTGGGAATTGAAATATATTAGGGATCAATTATAGGTAGTAACACACTTTAGATATTCAAGGGTTTAATAGTTAAACAGATTAATGTATTAATGCTCCATTTCCCAGCTACTATTTAACAGCTATTACTGCTGTAATTATTAGAATCTCATGTTTTTATTGGACATCAGCTAAAGTGACCAATCAGACTTAGGACACAGATAGTTATGCACAGATGCGTTAAAAGCGATACTCACACTTCATCTGCTTAGGACTTTGGGGGTTTCCAAATCGTGACACATAGCCTTAAATGAGTACTGCCTATGGATCTGGAAATCGACTCTGATCCCATTCACAGAATTTTCAATCTCTTTCAAAGCAATAATTAAGACTTTTATGAATCATTACAGAATGCGAGTGAGTGGCACTAGCAAAATTATCATCTTGAAATCTGAGTTTCATGCATCGTCATTTCCCTAATCATCAATATTCATCATTCCGTAATGTTTACAGATGTTTAAAGAGACACCTATTTATTCATAACAGAATCTCAAAGTAGTGTAAAGGCAATGGTATTCGTTACAAAATATCTAAGTCGATAAATTCTGATAGGTAGAGGGATACAAATAAATGATAGTTTAGTTTATGATAGGCAGATTTTATGTTTTTACAAAGATATTAAGGAGAAGAAAAGTTCTCTTTGTTGAGTATAGCAGTACCCATAGTAAAATATCCATTAGGCTACGATAGGAAAGGAAGAGGGTTCTGTTAACAGTGGGAATAGTCTAATTTCTTTGAGGGGTAGATTCCCATTGCCAAGGGAATGATCAGTTAGGGAAAAATTCTCAGTGCTCGCCTTAGATACTAAAGGAATAATTCTTACTGCTTTAAAGCATTAGCTTGAAGGTATTGGATAGTGATTTTCCTAATAGTTTATTAGCTGCCTGTTTAAAAATAACTTA
Organism: Ladona fulva; assembly: GCA_000376725.2. Classification (NCBI taxonomy): domain Eukaryota; kingdom Metazoa; phylum Arthropoda; class Insecta; order Odonata; family Libellulidae; genus Ladona; species Ladona fulva. Next base: position 1,705,244 of record KZ308330.1, on the reverse strand, counting down.
CTTGATTTTAAGTAATCAATAATTCATTAAATTTTTCTGAAATTTACCCTGCAAATGCCACAGAAATTTGCAACAATCATCTGTAAAACCACATTACTACAATATTCTTATTCTTAATTAATTCTAATGTTATATTTGGAATCAGTATGTAAGGCCAATTTCTTTTACCACTAGAATCACTGCAGAATTACTTTCTTGCGTGTAGAGAAAACTAGAATCAGTAGGAGTGGTAGCATTTAAATTAGATGCATATTTGCTTAGCATGAGTGTCAATGAAAGCATTGGATTTCCAAATTACCTTCTTGTGTGTTTGAAATGTTGTGTGTTTGGAGTGGCCACTCACAAATGTATGAATGGATGGTGGGGATGTGGTTGAGGGATGGAATGGGTGGGATTAACATTTGTGATGGATGTGTGTGTGTGTGGAAGGTATAATAGGAAATCCAACGCTTTTTCATCATGTTTTAGCAGTTGCTACAGTTACATTAGTGTAGGTAGTATACCTTCCTTTAGCTTTGTCAGATCAGTGAAACAGTTGATATAATGTTAGTGCAAAAATCATTTGGCCACTACCAATTTGATAATATTGACACGGCTCTGGGATAATTATAGCTGTTCTTGATAATCATAGACTTTCGTGGTTAAGAATTAGGTATTAAAAATTACATCTCTGCTGCCCTTTCTTCTTTAAAGTAACTTTTCACTTGAGAGGAAAATTTATCCATACCTTCAAGCTACGCTAGGGAAACTTTGAGTAACTTAACTATAGTTAGGAGTCAGTTTCTTTAAAATTGCAGTCCACAGCCTGAGACGGAATTCATTTGCTTCACGTAAATTTCCCTCTAACCGTTTCCCCAGCTATCAACCTTAAGCACTATATATTGCATTCTAACTAATAGTAGTATCAGATACTTTTGGTGCAATATCATGTGGGGTGTCATCCTATAATTAAGGAATAGCAATCAGTTAATTTGCATTTCCTTAAAACTGTAAGGTCAATTTGAGTGTTCTTGCTCTGCCAAATGAGGGGAGAAACTGTTATCCTTGATTAAAAGAAACGAGCTTAACAATCCAATGCTAAGTTGATATTTGTAGGAATAATTCACTGAAGGACTTATTTTGGTTAATGAAATGAAATTTGAAGAAGGGATAGGGATGGGGAGGCAAATAAATGGAACTACTTCCTTGCAGAATTAGGAATCCAATATATAAAACAATGCAAGCTTGAGTTGCGTAGTAATTTATTGGCCGTTTTAGCTTGTGAGTTAGCTAATTGCTCTTTTCACTGTTTTAGAAAATATAATCGTCAGTGAAATATTTTTTCATTTTGTGAGAAAAACAATGTCTTCTGCAACCATGTAGTTGGATAAATTAAGGTGAACGTTCATAGGTTATTTTGACAGTAGTAGTGTTCCATTACATAATTGCTCCTTTAGAATTTCTAAATTCACATATCCCTTTGTCATTATGTAATATTCTGAGCTCATTTCCCTTAAATGAGCCGCTGGGCTAGAGTTCCTTTCTTTGTTCCATAGGCAGTAAAGTATATAAATGATTAAAATTTAAATAAGCAGATTAGCACTCGGGAAAGTTTAGTTATCAATTTACGTAAATTTCTATGTATGCGATTAGTTTATATATTTTTCGTAGGTGATTTTGATTTTAGTTTCCAATAACAAGCTTAGGTCTTAGGCTGATTCCTGTAGTCCTTTAAAAAAAAAAACAGAAACATTTCATATACAATACCAAAAACATTTCATGTTTTCTGTACCAGAAACATTTCATGTTATTTTGGTAATGCCTTACATCCTTGTGTGAGTACACTGGGCTGCTTATTTTAAGTGGTCTTTTTACCTCCGTCAAGCATTTGTTCCTATTTAGCCATTCAGTTATTTACCAAAAAAAGCAATCATGAATGAGTGGTGAATTTCAGACTGGTAATGATTGAAGTTTTCAATTAATGAAGAAGGATTAAGTTTTATTAGCAAAATCTTTAAAAGCATTTTACCAATCGATGCTAACTTTAAAAATGCTCTTTACTTCTTTATTTAATAATGATTAGGTCATTTAGATGGAATGAAATTTAAGTGATTAACTTTAACCTTAAGCTGGCAAAAGAATTAAAGTGGTGCAAATTTTTTCTCAAAGATGACATTCTAGTAATTAGAATTCCTTGACCGGATGTTAGGTCACAATTTTTTTAATGTCGCTGTAGATGTATCTTTGTCTTTGCAGATAATATTCCCAGAGAAACGTAATGGATATTATTTGCTAAATTTGATTTAATTAGATTTGAAAAGTAATACGAAAACTGCCCATAAGATTTTAAGTTGGGTTCTATATTAGTTACTCGATTTACCTGTTTCCTTCAATCAATTGAGTGATATCCACCACCAAGAATTAGTGACGAAACTTTCAATACTTAACAATATCTTGGATTTTATTTCAGATGGGTATGTTGCAATGACCTAGCTTTGGGTAAACATTATTTATTTAGATTGAGCATTAAATCCCATCAATTAGAATTCACCGACATAGAATAGAGTATCAGTTTCCCTTCAAAATTTTCTGACAAGGAAAGAATATGTTTAGTATACCCAATGTTTATTGATTTTAAGTATCTTTGAAAGTCCGAAAATGGTAAAATCGAGTACCAATGCAATAGGGAAATAAAGAGGTATTTCTCCAAGATATTGAAAAAAAAGTAAGATTGTAGTCGCATTGTTAAAAATGCTTCGACAGCATAGGTCTTTTTGGATTTGGCCTTAACAGGGAATCGAACCGCAGATTGCTTTTACCAAAGTCAAACTGGTTGCACACTTGCCTACCAGGGAGCCCCCTAAANTGCAACCATGTAGTTGGATAAATTAAGGTTAACGTTCAGAGGTTATTTTGACAGCAGTAGTGTTCCATTACATAATTGCTCCTTTAGAATTTCTAAATTCACATATCCCTTTGTCATTATGTAATATTCTGAGCTCTTTTCCCTTAAATGAGCCGCTGGGCTAGAGTTCCTTTCTTTGTTCCATAGGCAGTAAAATATATAAATGATTAAAATTTAAATAAGCAGATTATCTCTCGGGAAAGTATAGTTATCAATCTACGTAAATTTCTATGTATGAGATTAGTTTTTATATTTTTCGTAGGTGATTTTGATTTTAGTTTCCAATAGCAAGCTTAGGTCTTAGGCTGATTCCTATAGTCCATTTAAAAAAAAAAAAAGGAAACATTTCATGTTATTTTGGTAATGCCTTACATCCTTGTGTGAGTACACTGGGCTGCTTATTTTAATTGTTCTTTTTACCTCCGTCCAGCATTTTTTCCTATTTCAGTTATTTACCAAAAAAAGCAATCATGAATGAGTNGCATTTAAATTAGATGCATATTTGATTAGCATGAGTGTCAATGAAAGCATTGGATTTCCAAATTACCTTCTTGTGTGTTTGAAATGTTGTGTGTTTGGAGTGGCCACTCACAAATGTGTGAATGGATGGTGGGGATGATTGAAATATATTAGGGATCAATTATACGTAGTAACACACTTTAGGTATTCAAGGGTTTAATAGTTAAACAGATTAATGTATTAATGCTCCATTTCCGTGCTATTATTTAACAGCTATTACTGCTGTAATTATTAGAATCTCATGTTTTTATTGGACATCAGCTTAAGTGACCAATAAGGCTATGGAGACAGATAATAATCCCTCTTACCGTTTCCCCAGGCATGGGGAAATGGTAATATAACAATGTCTGAAGCAACCCTGTAGTTAGGAAAATGAAGGTTTAGGTTTAAGGTTATCTCGACACCACTAGCCTTCTATTACCTAGTTGCTCCTTTAGAATTTCAAAATTCACATATCCCTTTGTCATAACGTAATATTCTGAGCTCATTTCCCCTTGAAATCAGCCGCAGGGCTAGAGTTCCTTTCTTTGTTCCATAGGCAGTAAAGTATATAAACAATTAAAATATAAATAAGCAGATTAGCAATCGGGAAAGTTTAGTTACCAAACTACCTAAATTTCTATGTATGTGATTAGTTTATATATATTTCGTAGGTGATTTTGATAACTCTTTAAAAGCATTTCACCAATCCATGCTAACTAAAATAAAGCTCTTTACTTCTTTATTTAATTATGATTAGGTCATTTAAATGCAATGTAATTTAAGTTTTTAACTTTTACCTTAAACTGGCAAAAGAATTAAAGTGGTGCAAATTTTTTCTTAAAGATGACATTCTTGTAACTGTGCCCCAGTTAGATTTCCTTGACTGGATGTTAGGTCACAATTTTTTTAATGTCGCTGTATATGTACCTTTGTCTTTGCAGATAATATTCCCAGAGAAACGTGATGGATATAATTTGATAAATTAGACTTAATTAGATATGATTTGAGAAGTAATTCAAAAACTGCCCCTGAGGTTTTAAGTAGAGTTCTATATTATTTGCTCCATTTGTGTTTCTTTCAATCAATTGTGTGATGTCCACCACCCAGAATTAGTGCAAGAAATTTTCAATACTTTACAATATCTTGGATTTCATTCCAGATGGTTCATTTAAGTATATTGCAATGACCTAGCTTTGAGTAAACTTTATTTAATTAAAATCAGCATTAAATCCCATGAATTAGAGTTCACTGCAATAGAGTAGAGTATCAGTTTCCCTTTAAAATTTTCTGACAAGGAAAGGATATGCGTAGTATACCCAATGTTTCTTGATTTTAATTACCTTAGGAAGTCCTAAAAAGGTAAAATCGAGTACCAATGCAATAGGTTAATAAGAGGTAGTTAGTTCTCCATGATATTGAAAAAAAAGTAAGATTTTACTCACATTGTTAGAGATGCTTCAACAGCTTAGGTCTTTTTGCAATTTGGCCTATACAGGGAATCGAAGCGCGGTTTGCGTTTACCAAAGTAAAACTGGTTGCACACCTGCATATCTGGGAGTACCCTAAAAATAAGATTTTTACAGCCCCTGTCACATGCAGAATTTTTCTTTTTTTCTTATATTCAAATTACCATGTTATGCTCACTCTTTCAGTTTCAGAATGGTTTGAAAGAAAGTTTGAAATTATCACCTTTCATTCATGATTGCTTATTAATTTTCAGTTTTATGGAATGCCTTAAACTGGTTTTGGGAATTTAAATTTATTAGGGATCAATTATAGGTGATAACTCACTTTAGGTATCCAAGGGATTAATAGTTAAACAGATTAATGCTCCATTTCCCTGCCACTATTTAACAGCTGTTACTTCTGTATTTAATAGAATCTCGTGTTTTTTTTGGACATCAGCTAAAGTGACCAATCAGACTTAGGACACAGATAGTTATCCAAGGTTGCGTTAAAAGAGTTACTCCCATTTCATCTGCTTAGGACTTTGGAGGTTTCCAAATCGTGACACATAGCCTTAAATGAGTACTGCCTATGGAACTGGAAATCAACTCTGATCCCATTCACAGAAATTTTAATCTCTTTCAAAGCAATGATTTAGATTTTTATGGATCATTACAGAAATGTGAGGGAGTGCCTCTAGCAAAATTATCATCTTTAAATCTGAGTTTGATGCATCGTCATGTCCCTCAACCTCAATGTTCATCATTCCGTCAATGTTTACAGATGTTTTAAGAGGCACCTATTTACTCATAACAGAATGTCAAAGTAGTGTAAAGGCGATGGTATTGGTTGAAAAATATCTTGGTCGATAAATTGTGATAGGTAGAGGGATACAAATAAATGATAGTTTAATTTATGATAGACTGATTTTATGTTTTTACCAAGATATTAAGGAGTAGAAAAGTTCCCTCTGTGGTGTAAATCAGTAAATATAGTAAAACGTCCATTAGGCTACGATAGGAAAGGAAGAGGGTTCTGTTAACAGTGGGAATAGTGATATTTCTTTGGAAGGTAGATTCCTATTGCCAAGGGAATGATCAGTTAGGGAAAAATTCTCAGTGCTTGCCTTAGATACTAACGGGATAATTCTTACTGCATTAAAGCATCAGCTTGAAGGTATTGGATAGTGATTTTCCTAATAGTTTATTAGCTATCTGTTTAAAGATAATTTACTTGATTTTAAGTAATCATTATTTCATTCAATTTTTCTGAAATTTATTCCAACAAATGCCATAGAAATTTTGCACCAATCAGCTGTAAAGCCACCTTACTACAATATTCTCATTCTTAATTAATTCTAATGTTATATTTGGAATCGGTATGCACGGCCAATTCCTTTTACACCTAGAATCATTGCAGAATTACTTTCTTGCTCGTAGAGAAAACTAGAATCAGTAGGAACGGGAGCATTTAAATTAGATGCATATTTGATTAGCATGAGTGTCAATGAAAGCATTGGATTTCCAAATTACCTTCTTGTGTGTTTGAAATGTTGTGTGTTTGGAGTGGCCACTCACAAATGTNTTTATGTTTTTACAAAGATATTAAGGAGAAGAAAAGTTCTCTTTGTTGAGTATAGCAGTACCCATAGTAAAATATCCATTAGGCTACGATAGGAAAGGAAGAGGGTTCTGTTAACAGTGGGAATAGTGCAATTTCTTTGAGGGGTAGATTCCCATTTCCAAGGGAATGATCAGTTAGGGAAAAATTCTCAGTGCTCGCCTCAGATACTAAAGGAATAATTCTTACTGCTTTAAAGCATTAGTTTGAAGGTATTGGATAGTGATTTTCCTAATAGTTTATTAGCTGCCTTTTTAAAAATAACTTACTTGATTTTATGTAATCAATAATTCATTAAACTTTTCTGAAATTTACCCTGCAAATGCGACAGAAATTTGCATACAATCATCTGTAAAACCACCCTACTACAATATTCTTATTCTTAATTAATTCTAATGTTATATTTGGAATCAGTATGTTAGGCCAATTTCGTTTACCCCTAGAATCACTGCAGAATTACTTTCTTGCATGAAGAGAAAACTAGAATCAGTAGGAGTGGTAGCATATTAATTAGATGCATATTTGATTAGCATGAGTGTCAATGAAAGCATTGGATTTCCAAATTACCTTCTTGTGTGTTTGATATGTTGTGTGTTTGGAGTGGCCACTCACAAATGTNGTAGTGGTAGAATTTACAATGCCTTCATATTGATCATGATAACCTCTCTGAGTGCATGTGGTAGGGGATGATTAGTTCAAAGTTAAATTTTCGTAATTTTCCAGTAACGATTTATGAAATGAGAAGTTAAATTTGGAATAATACTTGCACGATGTGGACTTCCTAAGTTGGGGTTTACCCGATGTCATTCACTTAGCAAGCAATCCCCTTTGCAATACTTACTTCTATATTTTTGCTACCAGATACAATGGCAACAATTACTAAAAATGAACTTCCTAAGTTTCCCTGGGATGTTATTTGCAAAGGAACGTCGTTAAGATCAGCATCCATCTAAAATTCAAAAATAGAAATAATAATCTTTTCTTGAGAAATAATTTGCACAAAGCTCCCCTTTAATTTTTTATAGTGGTAGAGATCTGGGATCGCAAGTAAGTCATATACTGTTTTCATTGACATGTAGTAGTCTATGGGAGGAATCCTGTTAATGAGAGTGTAAAAGAAACTTCAATGATATACCTAATAATGCCAGCAAGCATAAGCTAAATGTTGGGAACATTCAATATTCCATTTAATAATTTTTAATCTGTAAATATTTTCAGTAAAATTATCGAATATGATGATTATCACCTTTCATTCATGATTGCTTATTAATTTCCAGTTTTATAGAATGCCTGAAAACGGTTTTGGGAATTGAAATATATTAGGGATCAATTATAGGTAGTAACACACTTTAGGTATTCAAGGGTTTAATAGTTAAACAGATTAATGTATTAATGCTCCATTTCCCAGCTACTATTTAACAGCTATTACTGCTGTAATTATTAGAATCTCATGTTTTTATTGGACATCAGCTTAAGTGACCAATAAGGCTATGGAGACAGATAATAATCCCTCTTACCGTTTCCCCAGGCATGGGGAAATGGTAATATAACAATGTCTGAAGCAACCCTGTAGTTAGGAAAATGAAGGTTTAGGTTTAAGGTTATCTCGACACCACTAGCCTTCTATTACCTAGTTGCTCCTTTAGAATTTCAAAATTCACATATCCCTTTGTCATAACGTAATATTCTGAGCTCATTTCCCTTGAAATCAGCCGCAGGGCTAGAGTTCCTTCCTTTGTTCCATAGGCAGTAAGGTATATAAACAATTAAAATATAAATAAGCAGATTAGCAATCGGGAAAGTTTAGTTACCAAACTACCTAAATTTCTATGTATGTGATTAGTTTATATATATTTCGTAGGTGATTTTGATTTTAGTTTTCAATAAAAAGCTTGGGTCACAGGTTGATTCTTATAGTTCGTTTAAAAAAAAAACAGAAACATTTCATTTTATTTTGGGAATGCCTTAGATCCTTGTGAGTTCACTGGGCTGCTTATTTTATGTAGTCTTTTTACCTCCGTCCAGCATTTGTTCCCATTAAACCTATTGTTTATTTACATAAAAAAGCAATCAGGAATGAGTGGTGAATTTGAGACTTGTAATGATTGAAATTTTAAATTAATGAAGTAGGATTAAGTTTTATTAACAAACTCTTTAAAAGCATTTCACCAATCCATGCTAACTAAAATAAAGCTCTTTACTTCTTTATTTAATTATGATTAGGTCATTTACGATGCACGTAAATTTACCTCTAACCGTTTCCCCAGGTATCAACCTTAAGAGCTATATATCGCCTTCTAACTAATAATAGTACGAGATACTTTTGGTTCAATATCATGTAGGGTGTCATATTATAATTATGTAATAGCAGTCAGGTAGTTTGCATTTCCTTAAAAGTGTAAGGTCAATTTGGGTTTTTTTGCTCTGCAAAATGACAGTAGAGTCTGTGATGCTTGATTTAAAGAAATGAGCTTAACAATCCAAAGCTGAATTGATAATTGTAGGAATAATTATCTGATGGACTTCTATTCGGTAAATGTAATGAAATTTGATTGAGGGATAGGGATGGGGAGGCAAACAAATGGAACTACTTCCTTGTAGAATTATGAATCCAATATATAAAAGAATGCAAGCTTGAGTTGCGTAGTAATTTTTTGGCCATTTTAGCTTGTGAGTTAGCTAATTCCTTTTTATACGGTTTTAGAATTAATAATCGCCAATGACTTATTTTTTCATTTTGTGAGAAAAACAATGTCTGATGCAACCATGTAGTTAGGAAAATTAAGGTTAAGGTTCACAGTTTTCTCGACACTAGTAGCCTTCTATTACCTAATTGCTCCTTTATAATTTCAAAATTTACATATCCCTTTGTCATAATGCAATATTCTGAGCTCATTTCCTTGTAATGAGCCGCTGGGCTAGAGTTGCTTTCTTTGTTCCATAGGCAGTAAAGTATATAAAATATGCAAATTTAAATAAGCAGATTACCACTCGGGAAAGTTCATTAATCAATTTACATTAATTTCTATGCATGCGATTCATTTATTTATATTTCGTAGGTGATTTTTTTTTGTTTCCAATAACAAGCTTAGGTCACAGGTTATATCTTTTATATCTTTTTAGAATTATTTTACATAATTTAACAAATAATTTAATTCCATATTTTACCAAGAATCCTCAGTTTTGTGGCTATGTCAACTTTTTACCCCAAGACAGTATTTTTCATAAAAAACTTGCTTATTGTCCTTTTAAAAAAAAAACAGAAATATTTCATGATATTTTGGTATTGATTTAGATCCTTCTGTGAGTTCACGGGGCTCCTTCTTTTTAAGTGGGCTTTTTACCCCCATCCAGCATTTGTTCCCATGTTCAGTTATTCTCCAAAAAAAAAGCAATTATGAATTAGAGGTGAATTTGTGATTGGTAATGATTCAAGTTTTCAATTGATGAAGTAGAATTATGTTTTATTTGCAAAATCTTTAAAAGCATTTCACCAATCTATGCTAACTTAAATAATGCTCTTTACTTTTTTATTTAATTATGATTAGGTCATTTAGATGGAATGAAATTTAAGTGATTAACTTTAACCTTAAGCTGGCAAAAGAATTAAAGTGGTGCAAATTTTTTCTCAAAGATGACATTCTAGTAATTAGAATTCCTTGACCGGATGTTAGGTCACAATTTTTTTAATGTCGCTGTAGATGTATCTTTGTCTTTGCAGATAATATTCCCAGAGAAACGTAATGGAAGTTATTTGCTAAATTTGATTTAATTAGATTAGATTTGAGAAGTAATACGAAAACTGCCCCTAAGATTTTAAGTTGGGTTCTATATTAGTTACTCGATTTCCCTGTTTCCTTCAATCAATTGAGTGATATCCACCACCCAGAATAAGCGCACGAAACTTTCAATACTTAACAATATCTTGGATTTTATTTCAGATGGGTATGTTGCAATGAGCTAGCTTTGGGTAAACATTATTTATTTAGATTGAGCATTAAATCCCATCAATTAGAATTCACCGACATAGAATAGAGTATCAGTTTCCCTTCAAAATTTTCTGACAAGGAAAGAATATGTTTAGTATACCCAATGTTTATTGATTTTAAGTATCTTTGAAAGTCCGAAAATGGTAAAATCGAGTACCAATGCAATAGGGAAATAAAGAGGTATTTCTCCAAGATATTGAAAAAAAAGTAAGATTGTAGTCGCATTGTTAAAAATGCTTCGACAGCATAGGTCTTTTTGGATTTGGCCTTAACAGGGAATCGAACCGCAGATTGCTTTTACCAAAGTCAAACTGGTTGCACACTTGCCTACCAGGGAGCCCCCTAAAAATATGATTTTAACATCCCCTGTCACATGCAGAATTCTTTTTTTTTTTAATATTTATATTACTATGTTATGCACACTGTTTCAGTGTCAGAATGTTTTGTGTGTAACATTTATGAATGCCTTGTTTTCTCATTATTTTCACCTTTGTATTCCTGTGTAAATGTATTCCTTCTAAATTGCTTTGCTAGCTGCTAGATGAAATTCATGGACATTTGCAATTTTGCATTTGCTTCTTTTCATCGTCTTAACATGTTGTTTTGTGCTGTAACCTATAGTTGCAGAGCCATTTGGTGCCAGTCAATACTTTGCATGTGTAGTGGTAGAATTTACAATGCCTTCATATTAATCATGATAACCTCTCTGAGTGCATGTGGTAGGGGATGATTAGTTCAAAGTTAAATTTTCGTAATTTTCCAGTAACGATTTATGAAATGAGAAGTTAAATTTGGAATAATACTTGCACGATGTGGACTTCCTAAGTTGGGGTTTACCCGATGTCATTCACTTAGCAAGCAATCCCCTTTG
>KZ308330.1:1647802-1676374 GCA_000376725.2 Ladona fulva | reverse complement strand
GCCCATAAATAAGGACGAGTTATTATTATTATTATTAATTAAACTTTAATCAAAAAAAAATTACCGTTAAATTTATTCATTATTTCAACCAATCAGAAGCTGTGTATAAGATAAGATGTTTATAAAAACATAGATATTGAGTTGAATTAAATTCATAGAACACCCTTTTAGCATTTTGTTAATTGTGTTGCAAATTGAAAAAGTCCCAAGATTTTATTCACAAATGACAAAATAATCAGATTCCGTTATTGCTATTCAGGGTGTTTTTGCAATTAGCAGGTGGTTGTTTTATGTTAGATTTTTGGTTTGGTAATTGACATTTAATCTTTACAGTTAATCATAGAAAAAGAATGGGAAACTTACTCAAGATAGAAGAGAAGTGTTCCATCAAGTCTCCAAATATAAGTGATAACTGTAGGAATGAGGATGGAGATTATAGTTGCAACACTCAACACGATTATTCCAATACGATGCCTAGCATGGATAAGTTGCAGCATTGGAATTGCTAGTATGAAAAAATGAGTGTCACATGGCAGGTACCATGTTTGTAGGACACACTGCAATATGTAAGATGTTTACATCAGATATATCTTATCATCAAATCATATATTAGAAAATTAAAGTGAACAGTGAATTATATCAAAACTTCAATAAAATTACAAATATAGTTTTTCAACTCTTAAAGTAAGTTAAAATTTCATCAGTAGTTCTTCTTCCAACTCCTTATATATAAAGTCATTTTAAGTTAATTATGTAGTTAAAAATGCATAATGCATTACATTAGAGACTCAGCACATGTGCAATGAAAACTTTTCAGCCTAAAGATCTACCCATCGGAGATAGGAGTTGACCGTGAGTCCAACACAAGTTTAGTTAACTTTGAGAAATTTCACCATGGTTAGGAAAAACTATGAAACTTACCATTTTATCAGGATTAACATAGTTATTGATATAAAGGACATTGGTCCACCAATTTTCCTGACAATTGTCTCTCTCTGTCGCAACTGTGGATTTCCAATATGGACCAGAACCTATCTTTTCCAGCAGAGATGCATAGAAAAGTACCATTATGAGAACGGTGGGTGTCAACCTATGTACAAAAAGAGAGAGGTATCTATTATTATAAGGAATACTTAAAAATATTGAATTATTCTATTTATATAAAAATAATCTATATTTTAAGGACGTCAGGATCAAGGATGTTTTAAATCGCTTTTTATTTTTAAATAGCTTACTGAGTTACAAATTTACAATCTTATGATAGCATGGTTATATTAACAATGACAAATTAAGTGCTCTTATCGATGAAGTATCAATTCGAATAGTACTTATATGTAATAAGCACATACATTAAGCATGTTAAAATGAGAATCCACGTCAAGACCTGGATTTGCTCTTACCTTATGTAACGGAAAAATATGAGTTTTATAGTGCTTATCTTCTGCTTCTCCAACTCACGCAATAAGAAGTAAGACAGGAGAAATGCACTTGTCGTGAAAAACGTGTCAACCACCAAGTCTCCGTGTAGAAACCACATATAAAATGGGTTTCTATTTCCCTGAAAAAGATACAAAACGATTCTAAAAAATTTGGCAGATTATCCCCATATTCCTTTCTTTTCGGCAAGCATCCCCCATACGAGCTTCCGCATTACTAACCTCAGAATCAAGAAATCATCTTCTGAAATTTATTAATAGTTTCTTATAAAAAATAGCCAACTCTTTGGCGATCATTGCGCTCTAATGAATACCTGGGAACATCAACATTTAATGAAATTCATTTGGCCCTGAAATATAGCAGTTTGAGTTTAGGAGGTTTTACGAAGATTTTATAAATATAGAAAAAGCAATCGAAACTTTGAATTTTAATAACAACGTTGTTAAGTCATCTATGCGTATCCAGGTTTAATTAGGGCTCATTCTTGTTATCACGAAGATTTTTGTGATAAGAAAAAGAAATCTTCAAGGCGACTAACTTTTGTTTCGCTAACAGGAAAGCAGCATTAATGGAAGAAAATGCGTCATAGTAATCAGGAGAATGAATATCACGAAAAATTTGCTTTCTCTTTACCTATTTTTTTAGCCTTTTCTTTAAAAATTATGAAAACCATTGATCACACTTATGGTTCGTATTAGCAAATATATCTGACCTCGAACTGAAGGATGCGAGAGGGTTAATTTTTTCTGAGAAAATGTATTAATTGAATTACTTTTTGTTTTGCTTTGTTTCACTATAGTTAGCAACTTCTTCTTTCGCAACCAGCGAGTAACCAAGATGTAGCCTCATGGCAGCCTTGGACGTACCTTTTCCACCATTTCAGGATTCACCAGAGGACCTTGAATAACATTTAGGAGAGAGTGGCAGAGGATAATGAAGCCCATTGACACGAACCGCATTCCAAACATTACGTTCAATCCTCCCGTGTCTCCCTTTTTCTTCGGCAGATTCTGGAAGTTTTTAAACATGGAAAAGCAGAGAAAGACCTTGGAAATCGTTCCTAGAAAGAAGTTGAAGCAATTCAGTTTCCTTCATACAAAGAAAAGAATGAGGTATATCAACAAAGCTTGATGCATGATCATGCACCATTATTGTGGGTTATATTCTATACTAGCTGAAGTGCCCGTTGATTCTCAACGGGGAAAATAGATAGATGTCGGATTAAATTTAGTATACCTATTTGTACAAAAGAGAAAATAACACCTCACATCATCTCGTAGTTTAGTCCAACGGGTCAGGTTATCGAAAACAAAAATTTTCTAATCAAAGTTCGAGGCCGAAATCTACAATCAACAATAAGAACGTGAATCATTATGGAATTTCCCTCTTATTATTAACATGTCTCAAAGTAATGGTTAAGTTTGCAAGATTTTCAACTTCCGATTCTGGTAACTTTAATCGTATAATTGTCAAGAGTCCGAAATGATAAATAAAAAGTTACTCCTACATCTCCACTAATTTATTACGGTGCTACGCATGTTTGTTGCCCCTGTAATTCATCACTACAAATTGTTCGTGACTGATATAATTATAATCTCTGAAAATTTTCATCCTCTTCATATCGTCATTTGCTTCTAAACGGGCTAACATACAAATGCATTCTTATGGGAAAATGCATGAACTCGGAATCAACAATCGCATTGGTCGTCAGGGGGACGGGTTGTTTACAACCTCAAAATTTCACAAAATATTCGCATATTTTATCTAAATTCTCGCAATTCGAATCGAAAGCGATATTCCACGACAATAATAAGAATCTGTATTCAATTTCCCTTCTTTTGATACTTATTTTGACTTTATACGAATATTCCTTCTAATTTAATTTTGCAAAAGAAATAAAGTCTGTACCCGATAAAATCGAACCTTACATGTATTTCTTATGGAAATCTATCTGAACGATCTTGGTTCAAACCCAGAAAATTTTGCGAATGAAAAGTTGACAGTGCTTCCTTCCGGCTCACGGAGAACACGTATGCAAAGTTTGATGCAAATCGGACAAACGGTGTGGACTCCAATCGTGAACAAACAAACACACAGAATTTCTGCTTTATATATATAGATGATTTGCACCTTCTTACTTCTAATAATAATTATGTAACCCTTAATAATTATGTATTAGGAGCTACGGAAATGTGTGTGTCCTCTTTGCGGACCACGCTTCTTAAACTACGTTGTGTAAAGTTAACTTTGTACGTGAAGAAAATTAAAGCTTCTGCGTGGAAAGAGGAGAACTCTAGGTTCGAGTCCTGGTCTTTCTGACTTTTCTCGTGTCCGTTTTTCTTTGGGATTAACGTTTTGTAACTCTAATCGCTGCTATGGTAGGGTTATTGCGTGAAAAGCTCAGATTAATCATATTAAAATGTGATTAACTTAATCAGCCATTTGTATTTTCAAACACTAGTTTTATGTATTATTCAAATCCTATCCTCGTAAAAAGAAAATTATGAAATTTTTATTTTACTGCTAAACTGTGCATTTAGCCTTTAGAGGTACACCATTTTACCTTAATTACAGTTTTTAATCTGTACACAGGCGTTCCATGTGAAATTATCTGGATCCGGACTCGGGAGTTTTAATCTATGAAAAATAAAAATCTCCCGAACAAAATGATTTATATTTTACGTTGCAAAATTTTTATAAAATTACAGCGTCAAGTGCGTAGATTAATTCTCGATCAAAAAGATCCGTGACTCTGAAAATACTACGTCCTTTTTCAAGAATTAACCTGCCTTTTTATCTAATAGTTCTCGGCCTAACAAAGCACGCGCGTGACACATGAAGTTTTAGCAAACTCCAGTTAAAGAGAGATTTAACATTCTCCCCCAGTCATAACCTTGTGTTCTCAAACTTAATCTATATTAATACCCTGTGATCAGCATTTTGGCAAGCGGTAGTGGGATTATTGTTATTAACAAACTGCAGGTAGGCTGTCAGCCCAGTGGCAGTTTTACCTACAAATTTTATACGATAAATATTTACTAGATACATGACATTCACACAACACCCACAGGATTATTATATTGTTACATTCATAAATAATATTTTTGATACCTATATAAAACCTGATATAAATGTAAAATGTTTTAACTGGATTTTTCGGAATTCATCACAGGCCTTCTCGTCTACCGTAGCGATCACGGAGTAAAACTCTACCGTACATCATCCTGTGTAGCAATCCCTTACTTCCTCCAGAAATCCCTACACTACTACAATGCTATACTACTATAATACCCTTATTACTACAATACAGTGAAACATTTCTTTTTTAAAGATTTTACATTTTCAGGCAATGGCTTTAAAGAGTGATCCAGGTAACTTATTCCATTCAGAAATACCTCTATTGAGAAGAGAATACTTTGCTGTGTCCATTCTCTGCCGCCGAGGCTTAATTATAAATTCATGACTATCTTTCCCGAGGAAATCTGGTTTCTCGATTTAATTTTTAAAAGTTTTCCACCTATTAATATCCGAAATAATATTGTAAATGCAACCTTGTCGATTTAGTTTTCTTCTTTTTTCTTGTGTATCTCATCCATGAGTCTTAAGCATTTCTGTAACACTTTCCTGTCTGTCCATTTTTCCAAATCTGCCCATTACGTACCGAGCTACTTTTCTCTGGACTTCTTCTATTTTATTTATTGTGACTAACTAACTAGTTTGTTTATCGCTAAAAAGAATTTTAGAAAACGGAAATCCAGAAAATATGCTGAACTGTTAGAAGCATAAGAAAATGCCAGTAGAAGTTTAGCAGAAAACGCAGAAAAAAATTGCATTATTTGTGAAATTAAATTCACTATCGCAATTGAGACAATTTGAACGAGCGTTTATAAATGAATTATCGTTTAAGGTTAATGAAAATCGGACTTTAACCATTACTTACTATTCTTCAGGATGGAACTACCACAAAGTTGAGGCCGATTTACTAGATTCTATGAGGTACTGTTACAAAGTTAAATCAAGGTTTAACCTCCTCAACATTTGCACCTGTTTTTCCTCTTAGTGCTTCCTCTGATGTGGACTCAATCATTTATTTCAGAGTTCAAAATCAGAACTAACTCAAATGATTTAAGTTAGGTAATTTTCATATACAGTTATTGTTGACAGAAAATCCAATCCAGCAACTAATAATTTGATTGCGATCAACCTGTTAGCTCGGCGTGGTTTACCATTCTTGTGGTATTGTTAATTATACTGAGGGAACTCCGAAATCTTCTTCCTTCTTTAAGATCCTCAATCTATATACTCAATGGCTTTGTATACTTCTTCTGCGATGAATATCTTTGTGTTCTTAGATTAGTACTCTCAGAGATTAAGAGGTCTTGATGTATTTCGTTTTCCTCGTCTCAAGGCAATTCTTACCTAAGCTATCCACGTATTCCTTATCCTTTTTCCTTAATTTTGCATCCCAGATAGTGCTTGTTGTACATAGCAATAGTAGAAGACCGGCGATGGAGCTGAAAAAACGGTAAAAATAATTATTACAGGTTATTGATCGCTTCAAAACCATATAATATTAAAAGATAAAATTAGACATCCAAGATTACGAGTATTTTTATGCAAAAGTAAATAATCCGATACTGGAGATTAATTCTGACGATAAGTTATGAATTTGTATCGCATAGTTACTATTATATTTATGACATCGTTTTCGTCCTTCTCTGTTATCAATACGTTGATTTTGCGCACCAGGCAATTCGTTTTTTTCAACATATCCTTTGGATATCCCTTTGGATGGGCACCTAGGAGACCAGTCTACTCTTTCTCAAATGCCGCTTAAATTATTTTTCTAGCACCTAACACTTGATGAGAAATCTGAAATCTTACTGCACTAGCCTTTATATTTTATTCATACAAAATTTATATTTCCTTTTGAATACTAAAGTTTAAGGACTTCTGAATATTTAAGTTTAATTCTTTTTAGAAATTTATTTCTAAAGGTGAACCATAATCCGTTAACAGCCTTTCCATTTCCATACGCCACCGTTGGCTTGCATGGTAAATATGTGAATATATCAATTTTAATCTGTAATATCATTAAACGCATAATTACCAAAAGACGAAGTCGTATTCCGTCCACACCATCGGCTCATCCACAGTGCATAGCGAAGGCTCCACTGTCACTCCGGTTTTTATCTTCAAAGGTCGGCCAGCTGTCTCCAAGGTTTTCGCTAATGCTTCTTCCAATTCGCTGGCAGAGCAGGCAGAAGGAAAACAGATTCCCCATTTTAAATGGTCGCGCCTATGCTTTGATTTGTCTCCTTTGTACTGAAATGGAAACAAATGTGGATAATTAATATTTTATCAAAGGTAAACATTTTTCGAAATGAGAAATTGGTCTTCAGTCTGAAATACCCGCTTTTTCGATCGGAACTTCGGTCATTTAATATTTTTTGATGAAAACAATTCCAATCGTCTTTAGCTTCCTGTTATCTCAACCAGTAAGAACTAAAATAATATTAAATAATACAAATTTAGAGCAGGCAAAACATTTAATATATTTTGCCTATGGCCAAACCGATGATTCAAGTCCTGGTATAGAATTTAAATTTCACAATCTCAGGGTTATTGATGGAACGATTATAAGAACATTAAAGAATTATTAAAGAAACCGATCTAAAATTTTTATAGTCATAGCTGTACCGTCATCTACTTCCGGAGGCAAAGTTTAGACTACAACAAAAATAAATAAGAAATTGAATTACATGTCAATAGAATGAGATTATCAGAAACGAAGAAACTAGAACCAACCTAAAAGCAAAAAAATCTAACTTTGGGGACAAAAAATAATGGAAATTAGAAAGAACGGGTAAACAGAATGGACAGAGAGATATTCCCATTACAGATATTGAACGATAAATTTGAATAAACCAGAAGTATAAGGGGATTATGGAAGAAACACTACTCAGTATATTAATGAAGAAGAGAATAAATAATTCCGATCGTTTGCAATGCTTAGGCTGTCATAACACTTTATCTTAAGAGAAAGGCCGAGCCAGTTACCTCAAATTGCAACAAATCATTATTCACATTCAAAATGCTAATCTAACACTCTTGTTCCTGCTAACACGTCTTGAATGGTGATCTTGAAGCATACTATTCTTTTTTCTTTGGAAACAGATCATCTGATTTTGTGCTAGTCTTGTTCGTGGCTAGGATGATGTGAGAGCTGCTGAGGTATGAATGATGCTAATTAAATAATTCCTTATTAATGCTACGAGAAACGTTATTCGTATGATCATGGTGCTCCAATTACATGGAATTTTTCCTCTTATAGCATTCTGGACTAGTGAGGAAAGCAAGGGTATGGTACTTTACTCCTCATCTTGATATGAAGACGTCATTCCCTCTCCAGGACTTTTGCTAGCAAATGGTTGAGATTCAAACTGGCCTTCGATTCGAACTTTTCACATTCAGTTTAGGCGAAATGGAGGATGAGCCTGCTTTGATACGTTGGGCTGATTTGAGCAAGGTTTGGAAGATATAAAAATTAGATACCTCGACAACATCCCACGCGGAAGACATGGGGCTAAACTCCAGGGCAAATAAATCATCATTTGTTAGTTGTTCTCTGGAAATGCGATCTCTTCTGTAGTTCTCATCCTCCGTCACATGAACGTTTGCCACGCAGTATTTCCCTTTGATTTCTCTTCCGTTACTGCCGATTCCTGCAGTGGCCATGCATTCGTCGAAGTCTCCAAGCCGATAGTAGTTTCCGGATATGAAACCTCCTGGAAATTTCGCACCTGCATCGTACACTGTGAAAACGATGAAAGGGAATGAATTTAGAATCACTGTGGACGAAAAGTTATGCACTAGGAAAGACCCGAGGATTAAACGGATGTATAAAAAGGTGGCGGAGTATTCATAGCTGTCATAAGTTCACTGCAGAGTAGCACACATACGTTTTTAAACGGGAACATCGAGAGCGTCTGGTGCACGATTAGTCAGCCAAATAAGCCGAATACAAATGTGTGTGCTTTCTACCGGCCACCCAACTCTTCACGTGAGGTTCTGCGTAGTCTTAACGAAGAAATAAACTTTTATTCGCGTAAAAATAATAATAGCATAATTCTAATTGGAGGGGATTTCAATCTCCCTGACATCGACTGGCTTAATAACGTAGTTAAAGTACGAGCTAGGGATAGCGACTCA
This sequence comes from Ladona fulva, assembly GCA_000376725.2. NCBI lineage: Eukaryota > Metazoa > Arthropoda > Insecta > Odonata > Libellulidae > Ladona > Ladona fulva. The sequence goes on along the minus strand of KZ308330.1, from coordinate 1,667,725 downwards.
GTTGATTTCAGCTTTTCTACGACCGTTTTAATTTACTGAGATTTACCGAGGCATTTTTGCCTATCGTTACTATATGTTTAGATTCAAACTTATAGTAACAAGGTAAATAAGGTAAAATTATTTTACCTTATTTACTATTTTCTATGAAGTAAAGGAAATTATATCAATCAGAAGGGCTGTATGTCCTTTAATATTTATTTTCGGTAATTTAGGTATTTTCCAGTAATATATCGTTATTTTTTCGCTCAAAATTATTTGATCACAATTTCTGAAAATGATTCATACAAGTGGTTATATTATCAAACGTTACTTCTGCAGAAGGTTTGAGCGTACTGTATTTGCATGAATACTTAATACTTATTGCGGACGTGATAATTGATTGTCCGTTTGATTTCAAGATTAAGACGAACCAAATGAAGAGATGTCTTGAAAAACATGCAAAACTAATGAAGGCTCAATAACATCGTGGAATTTCTTAAACAACGTGTTATCCAGTTCGTTGAATTAAAAATCAATACGTTTTTCTGAATTTAGAACTCTTATTTTAGTTCTAAATGAAATCGCCTCCTGCTGAGATGCTTGATGCTAAATCCATCAATGTTGAATCTTAATATTTACTCTTATTTCTTCTTGAGAATATAAGGAACTCATAGAAGTTCAGTTACTTTTGTCTCAGTCTTATTGTGTGCGCTATTAATAGCCGTGATGCATTTAAAGCTGCTTAGTAATGAACGATGCTGAATAATGGCAAATGTACTGATCACTTCTTATTGAATGCTATGAAAAGAGCCATGTATATGGTGTGCCGCACTTACGTGGACGCTTTCCATTTACAGGGTTCTGGCTCAGTGAAGAAAGCGAGGGCAAACGATATCAGTTTTCACCTTGCCATGTGTTTCTCATTCTCCCTCAACGGATTTTGGTAGCTAATGTGTAGGAGTTAATTTTCAAGGTTGATACAAACATCTCAAATTCTTCCTGTCTTCACTAAAAATTTGGCCTACTTTTAATAATTCAGATTTCCATAAGTTGCATTTTATTTTCACTTCTAATTTTTCTTGCTAAAATTGTTGTTTTCCTGAGAGTAGGTTTAATAACAGGCCTCCTTCAGAAACTTGAATATCCTTTCCTGAATTAGTAATTTTATTGCTCTTTATAGTTCATGAAGCAATTGAGCAAATCTACGATGTTCTTTCGGCTCATTAACGGTATTTATTACCTATGAAACAGAATTATTAAACCATTAAGCTGCCTCCTGCTAGTGTAACAATTAAATTACATGCTGTCATGCACCAGCACGCTACTCTTGCATGAATACACTAATAATTAATAAGGTTCTAATCATAAGAGTATTGCGATGAAAGTTAAACATGTAGAGAACAAAAGATTAAATAAATTTAGATTTTAAAAAGTAAATCAAATTATACAAAGAAAGAAATTAAAAGGAACTCGGGTCAATAATAGTATCTCGCATATTATAAATAACTTCTGGCCGTACTTCGTGGAAAGCCATCTAGAGAATAAGGAAAGACTTCGTATTTTTCCACACAATATATTTGGACGACTAGTTTCGGCAGCAAGCCATCATCGGGTCAATGATACAGGAAATGCACACTCATTATATACCTTTACAAATTTTAGAGGGGAGGTTAAGGAGAGGGGAAGGGGACATGAACGTTATTTCATTTGTTAGATTTTTCGCACACATTATTTCTATTGCCTCCCACGCATCAAGCTTCTTCCCATTGGGCAAACATCGAAGGAGCTTCGGGAAGAAAGAGCTATGATGGTCCTGTCCTTGGAGATGTTCCGCAAAGGCTGAGTTCCCATTGTTTAGACGGTAGCTCCGTTGGTGTTCCGCGGCTCTCTTCTCTAAGCAGCGGGCAGTCCTCCCGATGTAGGTAGCAGGGCACGACTCACACGCTAGTTGGTATACCCCCGATTGAGACAATGGGTCCCTCTTGTCCTTAGCATGCGATAAGGCTTTCTGCAGGTTCCACGGAGTGTAGAAAGCAGCTCTCAAGTTTTTTGGAAGAAGATTCGCTAATTTGTAGGATACCTTTCCCAGAAAAGGTAGTCGAACCCATTTGTTCTCAGAATCATCAGGGGGGGGAGAGAAGGGAAAATGGACAAGGAAGCTATTTTCCTGGTCTTTCTTTTTAAAAGCTTGTCTACTAAATCCGAGGAATAACCATTATTGCAAGCTATTGATTTTATAATATTTAATTCTAACTGGAAGACCTCGGGGGACATAGGAATATTGAGGAGGCGGTGGATTAATGAGTGAAAAGCGGCAAGTTTTTGAGAGTAATGATGAGATGATGATGAAGGTATAACATGGTCGGTATAAGTTTTTTTGCGGAAAATTTTTAAATCTGCCTTATTATTTCTTAGGGAGATAGATAAATCCAAAAAATTTAAAGTTTTTTCTTTTTCTAGTTCCAACGTATCAGATGATGGCTTGCTGCCGAAACTAGTCGTCCAAATATATTGTGTGGAAAAATACGAAGTCTTTCCTTATTCTCTAGTATCTCGCATGTTTCCACCAACAGCCCAAGAATCGAGGATCAGATTTTTACAAGTGGTAGCTCAATTTGTAAGAACAACCGCCCGGTTATTTAAATAATGGATGAATTAAAACTCGATTCATTGGATACTGGAAGAATTTTTCAGAAAATCTTTGTCGGTAAAAAAATTATTTCATTACTTTACGTTTTCGTGCTTCAGATTTTTTTTTTTTTAACTTCACCATTAAATAAAATAATTAAGTTTTTTCTTAAAACTTATTTTAAAAGTTTAATTCGCGCGTTTACGCTTGAAGATAGCATCGAAACTTCAAAGAAAAGGTAATATAGTAAGTTTTTGCAGCACCCATTATTTATAGTTGATGGAAATTATTATTTTCTAGCAATATAAGAACATAGTTTCTTTTGTTTATTCATCTTCGTATCTAAATCGTGACGTTTAAATTTAAAATTCGCTTTTTCGTGTGGATATTCTTTATAAAGGAGGTCTCTTATGAAATTACAGCATCGGATATATTTTATGAAAGTTACGCATATATTTAAGCTTTTTGGTATTCATAACATTCTGAACGGTGGCCATAGAGAATTTTTTAGTGCTTCCTAAGGTGTCATTTCTTTGTAATATCTTATAGCTCTATTTGTTTATCTGAATTGCCTCATCTTTTTGCTTTTTAGAGAAACCCCAAATCAGCTTTCATGCATATAGGATAAAACGAATGTGATATGCGAATGTAAGTCCAAATGGTCCATTAGTTTTGAAGTTAAAGTAACTATAAAAATCTCATGCATGCATTGCATGATATGCAAGTCTGCTATAATGCCAAGAGTTCTTCGGAGGCAAGAGCTGAAAATGCTGACCGACACTTACTGGATCCTAGAATCACTGCTTAATGTGTTATGCTAGAAGTTGGTCTACTTTAGGAAAGGTAGTAACAGTGAAACTTGTGGTTTATTTATTATTAACTTGTGATTATTTGGTGCCGGTTTTATCACTCGGTGAACTTGGACTATCGCTGAGACTTAGAGGCGCTAGATAGCTTCATACTTCTGGAAACCAATGGCGTACTTAAGGAGAAGTGAGCTGAATTTTTTATATTTGACGAGGACGGCTTGAAACTCAACCCTTTTATGGTTAGCTACCTAGAGCCCTGAACAGGGAATGAGGTATTTCTCACTGAGCAAGAATGAAGTGGAAAACGTCAACATAAGCGCAGCATAGTAATCATATGAATAACCTCTCCCGTTGCATTCAATTAAGAGCGATCAAATGATTCCATCATCATCCCCCTTGTCTTAGGATCTTTATATTACCACATCCATGAACAACTCTAAGTTTACTTTCGAAAACGAAAGGTATATTTTCTCTATCGTGTATCAAAGCATGAAGTAAAAATATTTATATATATTAAGATATGGAAGCAGGAACATTTTTACAGATACCCTTTCATCCCATCAAAATTTAACGGAAAAAATGTTAAAATTAATGTGATCAAGCGTAACTTTGTGGAATTCCGCACACATTATTCAAAGAAAGAACACCGAGTATATTCCACTAAAGATTTATTTCCAAAACCGGTTTCGTTATCGAGATGATGACCAGAAGATGTTATCTCGGTGACGAAACCGGTCGTGGAAATAAGCCTTTGGTGGAATACTCAGTGGTCTTTTTTTTTGGAAAATGTGGACAAAAAGTTGTTAGTCTCTTGAAATTTGGCTATTACTGGTTATAGGAAAATTAAGGCAGTATACTTCCCACATTGGTTAATTCGTTACAAGATCGACTTCTTAAATATTGACGGTAGAACGTGTCATTCATTGGGATTATAAAAATTTAGAATCAGGAGAGTAACGTCAAGATCCGGGAGCCGAGAGAGGGACAAAATAATTATCAATCCGGGATTCTCCCGGCAAATTCGGAAAAGTTTACTTAGTTGCATAGATACATTGGCATGTTAGTCCAGCAAAGATCGTACATGAAGAATATGCACGGTTTCCCACTCTGCCATTAACACATATTTTGAGTGAGAAGCGAAAGATGAAGAGTTCGTCCAACTATTTATTGTTGGGCTCGTCTCAATGCCTCCCGCTCCTTCGGCAAACACGCTGTATTCATATCGGCCAGAGAGATTCTGAAAGGAAACACAAATCCTCTCCGAGAGATGCTAAACTGATACAGAAGGACTTTCTGCTGTTTACGGAGCTAAACCGGAAGTATACGCACGGAGATTTATCGAGTTCTATCTAAGGTTGAGGTCGGCCATTTTCAATATGAGCAGAAAAGAAAATGATGGACCTTGTATTAATTAGGATTTTGCGTTCATTAGGAATGGCAGAATGTGTTTCTGACGGCCGATGATTGTTTGGTTTAGGTTGTAGATTACCATTTCTAAATTCTTATCGTGATTTTCTTCTTATTCAAAGATTTATCCTCCAAATTGGAAGGTTTAACTTTGACTCCAGCTAAATGCCCCTTACCTCCCGAACTTACTTTTTACCAGCTGAAACGTGAATGGCCGACGAAGTGTTTTCGATAGGAAGGAAGGCGTTCGAGGTCGTTTCTCTCATTGTTGGTACTTGAATTTTTATCAGACGTAGGCTGAAAGTGAAATTTGTGCGGAAAATACGAAGTTTGCTGTCTCATTTATTAAAATGGCATTTCACCAAGTACGGTCAGATCATATTGGTTATATTCTGAAAGTATCCATTTATATCAATGGTTTAAGTGCATACGAGTAATATTACAGTTTTGGTTACATTTTAGACATAGAATTACCTGCGTACCATCCTATGATCAATTCAGGTTACTTACTGATGTAAACTGTGACTTATAATGCAATATGCAATTACAGTTACAATATTCGAGGCATATTAACCGCCGTTTTAATAGCGAGGTTTTATTTATTCGCTGTTTATTGCTGGTTTGTTTTATTCGCCGTTTTATTGAGATGTTTAAATTATTCATGATTGTTCCGAAAGTAGTTTTTGTTTAAATTTATTCTTTTGTCAATCTTATCGTGGTCACATATTTCATGTTGACTCATTTTGAATCTAAATACACCAACACTCAATTAATGCGATACTTTTAGAATAATAATTCGATAGAGGACTCGAATAATTTAAATGCTTTATAATGTTCACATCTTGATATTAAATAATATTCAATTTGTCTCCTGGATAAAGCTGCAAGCACTGATGATTTTCTCATATTTAATATGTTCGATAAATAAGGGAAATGTGTGATAGCCGAGTACAAAAAATAGGAATAATAATATTATATATCCTATCACCATATAGAATGTTTACGAAATAAAATACAACTTGTTTATCGAATGAAGCAAATTTAAACGATAGAACGAGTTTTAAAGTGATAAAATTTAGAAAATTACAATAAAGTAGAATTGAGTGTGTTAGCAAGGATATTATTATTAGCATTATTGGAGAAATTCCACAAGAGAAGACATAGTTTATTAGTACTCATGTTGTAAAACCACTTAGCGTTTTGTTATCACGCAAACATGTTGAGAAGCATACCGATGGCGTACTATGAAAGTACGTCCGCACTTACGAAGTCTCATGAGAGGGGAATGCTTTACGGCATGAACACTGCGATGTACTTTTCCGAACATAAAATAATCTGAATTGTGAAACACAGAAATACAAAGTATGAATAAATGCCTAAGTTTCAACACTCAAAAATCTTCATCTTTGTAATGCATTCGCTTAAAGATTCTTGTAATTTAATGATAATTATGTTAATTGTAGTAATAACGATAGACCTGATATCCAATACTGCTAGTGATTCTCAATTTTCATGATGCTGAGCCAAGATCATGTGAATTCCTTATCGGGAATCGAACTGGGGATCATTCTAAGGAGGCAAATGTACCACTTTATACACCGGGTCTGTTTGGTGTAGTTATTCGTGCAGCGAAACATGATATGAGTACCAATTGTTTTATGAATCGAAAATAGTAATAACTGCCTTTTATTATAAAATTATAAAGACTGGATTTTACTTAAATACTTACAAACTGTTGATATTGCAATAGTTACCGAATAAAGCGGTAGATTTGTTTTTACATAAATATTTTTCAAAACTAGAAGGTAGGTCTTCAATTTTCTTAGAAATTCTTCGTTCCCTGACTTATCAGAGGAAATTATTTGAGTAATATATGACTCATTCTCATAAAACAGTCCTCTAACATTAATAATTCTCCGTTTGAATGTCAAAGTTGAACATTTGCATACTTTATTTAGGAAGGCTCCAATCCTCAGTTTGGAACAAATATTTATTTCAAGCGAGGAAGCTAATGAAAAACAGTATTGAACGTCGAGAGCTGAATTGGACTACGAGATTCTTTGAAGCATTTTACGGAAAATCCGAAGTAAAACGTTGTGACTGTTTGCTACCCTGGGAAAAAGCTGACTTTCGACATCTTTACAAACGCCAAATCCAATCATCAGGTCCATCCTATCAGGCAGACTTCTAACTCGTGAAATTAACTTTTGCAGTGGCGTTTTTTGTAAATGTTGGTCCACTTTAACCCCATTAAGTGATATTGATGCGTGATAATTATCATAATTGGGATGCAGAATTTACCACGAATTCCCACGATAAGTTTCAAAATCCGGACCCAAAAACCATTTTTGTATTTTTTGCCAGCCAGCTGTATGCTGTGATTGACATGCCTATATAACTCCAAATGGGTGAAAGGATCACAATCTACATAGTATAAATCGGGAAAACACGACTCCAGTTTTTGGGAAATTACGCCAAATATCATTTCATAGAAATAATTCATTTGATGAAATGATTTTACAAAAATAATATTTCTGTTATATGGATTCCTTCACGATGAATGGCTAGCGGAGTAGCCGGCACGAATGTGCGGTTAAAATTCTTTCTAAGATTCACGTCTTTTTCCTTCTGGAGGGGACTCGGCCGCGTAGATTGCGCGTCTCTCTGTTTGTTCTTGTCGTCAAAACGGAGGAAAAGTCACGACTCCACGCATAATATCATTCCTGGAAAATTCGTCTGACGCAGACGAGATTTGAGCGTGTTTCACAAAGTTGGAATGGACGCACGGGGTGACGGGCAACCACCCTCTTTTTTTACGCTGGAAGTCAACCTTGAAGCTGCGATGAGTAGGTAGCTGGGCGATAATTATTTTGTCACACTTTATGCGTTCGAGCTCCATCTTGATCAATCTGTTGGCTTGCTTTGATTTTCTGGGTCCGCGAGCTAATTTACCTTTCACGAGTAACAACAAAAACTTTTATCTTTGGCGAGTGTTTAGGATGCAGCAGCATTCATACATATGCATTTGATTGGTGAGTTCTATTATCGTTATTTCGTTTTAGGATGAAGTATAGATTCTACATCTACATAAGTACCCTGCAAGCCGCCTTCCGGCGTGTGGCAGGGGGTGTAAACACCAAGAGTAGAATTACTTCTTTAATTCTCGTATTACTGTCGCGTATCGTTCGCGGAAAAAAAGTCTCTAAAACGACTTGTCCTCGCGTCTATTTCTCTTATTTTACGCTCACTGTCGGATCGGGCAAAGTAGCAGGGGGGTCGCATAATATCAATTACGTCATCCGAAAATGTATTTCCTCTGAATTTATCTAACAATCGCAGCCTAGCTTCTAATCTCCTTTCTCTCAAGGATTCCCAACCTGCGTCTGTGAGCATTTGCGTTACACTTGCTTCTCTATCGTAGCACTTTTTAACAAAACGTATCGCCTTACGCTGCACTTTCTCGAGTTCGCGAGAGTTCGTTTCATCCGCTGGGTCCCATATACTCGCCGCATATTCCAGATGGGGCCTAACTAACGTGAAATAGCATCGCTCTCTAACTTTTTCATCGCATCTACCTACAATACGCTTTATAAAACCGAGCTTTTTAGTTGCTTTACCGCATATTTTTCGAATGTGTGTGCTCCAGTTTAAGTTATTTGTTAGGGTGATTCCAAGATATTCTACTGAGTCGGCTACATTTAAATTCGTTCCACTAATTTTGTACGGGCGGTTCTGACTCAATTGTTTCCTTTCGAAGAAATTTACTACAGAGCATTTATCTACATTAAGATCTAATTGCCATTTTTCGCACCACATTTGTATATGAGCTAAGTCGTTTGAGAGTGAAGCACTATCTTCGTCACTTGATATTTCTCTATATATTACCGAATCATCCGCAAATATCCTCACATTGCTATCGATCTTGTCGCTTAGGTCATTGATATAAACGAGGAAGAGTAAAGGTCCGATTACGCTGCCTTGAGGTACGCCTGAAGTGACTCTGACTTTATCCAAACTAACGCCATCAGGTACCACTTGCTGTTCTCTCTCGTGTAGAAAATTCTTGATCCATTCAATTATTTCCTTGTTGATACCTGCTAATTTTAGTTTGTAAATTAATTTGTAGTGGGGGACCCTGTCGAAAGCTTTCTTGAAGTCAAGGAAAATAGCGTCCACTTGTTTTTTACTTTCGGCAGACTTTAAGATATCGTGAACGAATAGAGCTAGTTGAGTTTCGCATGATCGGTTCTTTCTAAATCCGTGTTGGTTCTTACTGAGGAAACGATTGCTATCTAAGAACTTCATAAGTGAGCTAACAACGACGTGCTCCATTACTTTTCCGGAGAGTGAAGTTAATGAGATAGGCCTATAATTTCCTGGGTTCTCCCTCAATCCACTTTTATAAACGGGCGTAACATTCGCTAACTTCCAATCTACTGGGACTCTACCTTTGCGCATGGACTTGGTAAATATAATTTTGAGATAAGGGGCGACGCTTTCTGCCATTTCTTTCAATACATTTGATGTCTTTGATGATTTGATTAATATGTCATGCCGTCATTTCGTGATAAAAAATTAAGATTGTCATCAAGTAACTGTGAACCGTCAATCTGAGTATATAACAGATACATTTTAATATTTTAACTCGGCCGTGCTGGCGATTAAAAATCTCAGCAATGTAACTCAAAATCCACATGTTTCGTTATGTTCTGGTACCCAATATTCATGCAGGAGAACATAAAAGTACAGTATACACGTACATAGAATATCTGACTGAAAATGATTTTCTCTTGTTGAGATCTACGCTATTCAACATATTTTTCGATGTTTCCGAATCTTGTTTTAACAATCTAAAACCGAGTAAAATTTATACTATCCCAGATAAAAAACATCAGAATTAAAGTATCAGTGTCTTGGTTTATCGACAACTATTTTACAAAACTCTCATCTATTTACCCCTCAAATTCTGAAAGAATATCTCTTGAATGATTTGTAAAACTAAATTTCGCATAAGATGCTGAAACTTTATGTAAATACTTGCCGAAAATGTAAATCAACTAAAACTAAAGAACTAAATCTTAATTAAAAAAACCCTGATTAAAAACTCAGAATAGTCAATAAAAATATTTACTTAAAGAGCTTCATGATTGCGTCATAATGATACTCATATACTGGAAAAAACAGGGAAACTGATTAAAAAAGTATTTGATCTGTAAATTATTAGCAATTTAGAATTATTTTATAAAAAATATTCGAAATACTTCATTAATTCGACTTTAAAAATTACAACTTGATGTTTATAGATTTATTTTTCTCAATATCCGAAGGAAAATTTTCGAAGATTTCTTTCCAATAATATTTCTGTAGTTTTATTTTTGTAAAATATTAAAAACCGAGGATGCAATGTTTCATTTTCATAGTTTTTTACAGGCTTATCTCTTTACTTCTTAATTCAATATTTTGCGTTGGTAAATGTTTCAATAACTAAATAAATTTATAATCTCATAAGGGGAAGAGGACATCTCTTCACAAGAATATGACTGTATGGAAAAGCCATTAATGAAACCATCTGAAACGAGAATAGGCGTGGATTAACGCGCGTACTCCCATTGCTTCTCCTTATTCATGCAGGTGGCCAATATTACGCCAGATAAACGTCGTGCAGAAATTATTGGTTAGCACTTTCGCTTTCGCGTGCTTTAGGTTCTTAGTGGCCCGAAACACTCTCAGAGCATATTTACGCTGAAGAAACTGTAATTCGAGTACCATTTCTATTTAAAGGTAAGAATTTGGATAAGGAAATTAAATTTGAAGCACCTGTTTTCTTGAAATATTTTTAAATACTTATTTTTATCGTATATTTTAAATCCAACCTCTTAAATATTAGCAGAATGACAGTTCTAACATTCATCTGTATCTGTATTAATAACTGTAATCTGCCAATCGACACATAAGTGTTGCAGAGGCCAACCGATTAACCTATTTATTTTGTTAATAACGGTATCATACTGATCGCAGAAAACGAGGTTTAGAAACGATTCTCACTTGAGACTGTCATCATCAGCTCCCGGATAGCCAAGTGGGTTGCGCGTTCACCTTTAGTGAAAGCTGTCCCGAGTTGGATTCCCGGTGGGTGCCTTAATGTACAAAGTGGCCTTAGCTGTCGAAGTACTCTTACGTAACTGCTACCTCTCAGTATACTCTGATTATCGGGCCAGCCGAGGTAATGAAAGAAGGATGTGTTGTAACTTTCTGGTCTTTCTGAAGTATTTCCGTTAAGTTATTCAACAGCCTATCTTTGGTTCATGTAGTACTCACCTTAAATACCCTTCCTTCCAACCTGCGCCGAAAAGTATTTTTGTAATGATCATCGTTTTAACTAAGCAGTTTTTGCATACTCTTGGACAAGTTGAATGGAATATATTGCTTACTTATATTTCAGTTTAGATCTTCAGCATATCGGAAAGCCATAAAAGTTCTCCTTCCAAAACTGCAAAGCTGTTTCCGAGAGAATACTTATCCCGCCTCAAAGTTGTCTTATTTTTATTCTCTTCAAGACATTAAGAGTTAATCGTCGATGCTTTTAAGAACTCAGTGTGAAATTCCTCTCGTCAATTAGAGTTTCTCAAATATGGAAAAATAGTCGGAAAACCTTCGAGAGAATGGGAAGAGGAGAGACAGTTTGATTTCTTTACAGTTTGTTATTTCACAAATATTTTCAGACTTTGGCTTTTCGTCCTTCTCCATTAACCGCCCGCTAAGAGAAAAAGGTCGCAGCTGTATTGGTCGACAAAGATAAACGATACATTTGGCGGCATCAGCAGTTAATTTCCAAGTCAGTTCGCTTTATCCAAGTACAGGCAATGAATCCCAAATTCAAAACCCTCCAACAGGAAATATTCCGAAATCCATAAACCGTAAAGACGACCAGAGAAGGATGAAATAACAATGGCAGCACACGAGATACAAGTCAGGCTTTGAAAAACCTTCAATAATGATCTGAATTGGGGTGTGTTTCAGTGCTTTCTTTATTCGGCGATGAGTAACATTTGATGCTTTTGTACAAGATTATCCCTCGCACAATGTTCCTTACTACATCGACTTCAAACTTTCTGAACTCCATACCTCAATCCAAATATCCTTTCATACTGTCGCATGTCAAACGAAAAGAAATTATTCTCAATTCTCTTCAAATCCACCACGAATTCCAATATGCCGAAAATGCCAATTCCGGTACAGTCCCAGTCACAATCATTTCGAATCAGGGATATTCAATGCGTGCACACAACTCGTAATCAAATAGACACTTATGAATGTGGTATGGAAGAGATAAGAGCTGCTGTAACTTTTTCTCAATTATTCTCTATTTTCTGTGAATATTCTCCATCCCTTTTAATCTACTCTCCATTAGTATTGTTTTCAGTTTTCAGTAGTTAACTTCTTCGAAAGAAAATCTATTATTAAAGATTACCCGTACAGTCTCCGTGGGATAAACTTATTAACAGTAGAGTCAGTGAAATATCTTGGAGTAACTCTCACGAATAACTTAACATGGAGTACTCACATCCATAATATATGCGGAAAAGCACTTTAAAAACTCGGCTTCGTAAAGAGAATAGTCGGTCGGAGCCACGAAAAAGTTCGCGAGCGATGTTATCTTGCGTTAGTCAGACCTCATCTCGAGTATGCGTGTAATGTATGGGACCCTGCCGATAAGTGTTGTATTAAAGAATTAGAAAAGGTGCAGCGAAAGGCGATACGTTTTGTGAAGAATTGCTACGATAAATCAGTGAGCGTCACTCAGATGCTCCAGGACGCAAAATGGGAATCTTTGGAAGTTAGAAGATTTCAACAAAGGACCAATTCACTGGATAAATTCAGAGAAAGCACGTTTAGAGATGATGTAGCAGATATAATGCGTTCACCATGCTACTACATAGGCCGTTCCGATAATGCGAGAAATATCAGAGAAATAGATGCCAGAACAAATAGATTCAAGAACTCATTTTTTCCGCGAAGGATACGCAGAAGTTATAGATTAAGGAAATAGAGTCATGGTGCATGCACCCCCTGCCACACGTCGAAAGGCGGCTTGCAGGGTACAAACATAGACATAGAGTATTGTATTGTATTCGCTCTAATGAAGATTTTTCCTATGGCAACCGTATATAAAAGGCAAAGAGCAAAGGAAGATATGGAAGTTTACAGTTTACAAATAAGCAGTTAAGGTTGTCCGTTGTGATCTCAAGAATAAAGAAAGATAAGTACAAAATATAAAGAGGTTAAGAATATATTGCTTAAATAATTATCACCAAATATTTTAGCCAGTGGCACCATGGAGTAATGAAATTATATTTTTAAGATGTAACAGTTACATACACATTAATTGAAGGTTACAAGGAATATTAAGGAGGTGCACCTTCATATATCTGCAACCCAACGAAAGTATTCCGCTATTTCGATAACTTCATTCGAAAACAAAACACGTTTCTTTTCTTATGAATTATTTTGTACATTTTCAGCATCATCGGTGAAGAAATTTTCCGTCTGCAACCTCAGGATAACTGAGAAAATCAAGCTTTTCCGCACCAAGATTTTCGTTTCAGTATTTAGAGATGAAACTCATTATGAGGCGGATGAATAGCTACTGTTATTTAAGAAAATAGGAGAGTTTTTCTATTATATTAGCGTCCGATTTACAGTCATCAGGTGCGAGATCTAACTTTCGTATTAGTAAGTATAATCTGTGCACAAGTGCGCGAGATTTATCTAATATTGATGAATTTCTTAAGTCATGCTTGACGGGGGCGTTTACCCAACCCGATTATTGATGGCGAGCTCAATTTATTATCCTATAGGAATACGCGTGAAATTGAAAAGGAGAATTAGAAATCAGAAGATGATGATATTTCTTTCTTTCTAATTTCATGGCTAAAAGTTATAAAATACAAAAGTTTTACGAATGTTAATTTCATAACAATACGTTTGATTGAGAGTAAATGTATGCAAAATGTATCCTATGACCATCTACCGGTCACAAACATATTAAATTATTACAGACTAGCAATTGGCACTTTCTTGCTTAGGAGAATCATATGTATACAATAACAGATATATTTCTGAAATGAGTTAAATAAAGTTCCATCATGCATGACGGGGCAGTTTACTTGTAGTTAATATCACTATTAAATATGTAAGAAGAATACAGAGGGTGTTTTCCTCAAGAGAAACAGCGTTAAGACAGTTAAATTAGTGTTTCTGAGCTTAGCTACATTACATTTCTAATACATGATCAAATACTTCTACGACATAAGAATTTACAGAAGTTACCTAACCAATCAGTTGATAATCTTTATTTATACATGCGATATGTCATACATTCTTAACATTAAGCCGCTTCAAGTCTTCTATAAACTTGAACAGTTGCGGTAATAACAAAATCCAAAACTAGGTCATGATGATATTAATCGTAATTAGATATTAAATATTAATAAAGTGACATCAGCGCCATCTTAAATCCTTTACTCACACATTTATATTTATAAAAGTGGCCAAATTACGGATGTGGAATCGTTCTGTATAGCGATTTAAACCTATGATTATATTTGATATTTATGTCTGATAGAATTAAGACATTTATAATTCCCGATAAATAAATCTAATATAAATAAGAAAAGAGTGCTTCCAATATATACACAGAGAATCGTCTTTAGGAACGGTAAAATGGTAGCTGAGGCTTTGTAAATAAAGAATTTAAATTCTCAGCACAAATTATACCATTTAAAAATTCCCTTAATAGATGTATGTACCTTATAGGAAAATCATTTGCAGTAGCATCTAAAATTTTCTTCATTTGTTAAAATATATTAGAGTTTTACAAAACATGCTGTTTCGGGGAAAAGTTTATTAAATGCCAATGGGAAAAAATAGGTATTTTCTGCGAAATCCTGCTTTCAGATCAAGATTATTAAAGTATATTATTCAATTTGCCATGAAATTGTAAACAAAGACAACATGCTTACAAAAAATAGAAAAGGTATGCACAAGAGAGAGTCAATAAACTTCTAAAACCGTAAAAAACTAAAGAGCCAGAACTACATTAGAAAATAAAAACTTGAAACCTTATTCATATTTGCCAGCAATGCTGTCATCATTAGACGTGGAATATGGCTGTCTACACTATTTTTAAACATTTAAACGAATCTATTATGAAATGTTTCCCGTTTAGGCTTCCGATAGAAAGGAGGTTCGACAGCTAAATCCTCGACTATAATGAAAATTGGAAAAATCTAGATATTTACGTTTATAAGAGTGACATATTTGTTTATTAAAATTACTTTGAGCTTATAAATTTATATCCACAAATAATAAATTCATTTTCATTAAAAATTATTCATTTAATCCCTTTATCTTCTTATCATTATTCCAGGAATTTACAAATTATGCAAATTTCTTAAACATATGCAATTATTTGCTATTTTCCTCTATATAAACAGAAATAGTTAATCAAATGTACTTTTTCGTGTTTTATTTTTCTAATAATCGATATTTATTATAAATAAAAAATATTAAAACATTAATTTATTTCTTTTACATAGCTCCAAAGGAATGAGGTCGTCCATAAATAGAATTGGGTTCGGCCTAGATTCTAGAAAATATTATAAATCTGGTCGATCTATAAACTGCATAAATATACTTGATTATTCATACTCGATATATGGAGGGATTTTACGTATAAACAAAATTATCTGCTAAATCTGGGGGCACTGAAAGCGAGGGAAGCAATCAAAAAAGCCCTACTTTGAAGTTGCCGCTACCGTCGTAACATTACAAAACATATTACTTTCTCCGCTCTAAACTCACGAGAAAGTAAAAGTATTTACCCACAGCATTCGGCGCATTTCGTTTGTGGTTTGTTATTGGAAATAGAGGGAGCGTCCAGACTTTGCTAAAAAGCTAAAACTTCACCTTTAGTTTGCAGGGCTCAAAATTTATTCTTAAGACGATTTTGCTGTTATTCATCGAATTTTCTTTATTGTAATCACAGGCAGCATGTTTGTTGAACATTTTTGAATGAGGCCGAATACACATTTGCAATGTCTTCAAAGTTTCCGAGTAATTTTTTCCCTTGCTACGCGTAATATGACCACGTAAACATGATATGGCACATTTAAAATATTTAAAACTTAACGAAACAATACATATCATTAAAGTAAAATGAAAGGAAATTATTAAAGTAAAAGTTATATATTCCAAATTCACCATTTTGAATGAGTTCGAACTTTTCGTTAGGTTACTCTGCTCAGAGTAAATATTTCCCGGTTAACATACAGTCGCATAGTACCAAACATTCTCCATATTAGATAGCATCACTTGAAATCTGTCTGATATCTGTCTTTTCTGCCATTATTTATCCATAACTTTAATCCGTTATTTCCTTCAAAACATCCTTTTAAAGAGAAGACATCTAAATCAAGAGATGTCTGTACAACTTTCGGCAATCATTTCCACAATATTTTGATAGTAGGAGACAAAATGTGGGCATTCTCAGTACTTTCCATGAAATTCTGCATATCGTTACAAACGGCCCGATAAACATTTCCCTAGAGAAAGTGGTGAGGCGTATGAACTTGACCGTGGTCAGTTCTGTTGACCTTCCGAGTGAATAATGCGTGTGACCTACTTAGAGGTGAAACCTGAACGGATAGGGAAGACGATCTGCTGATAGGAAGGAATGATGAGCTGACTTCAGCTATTATGTTAAAAACGAAGTTTAAAATTATGGAGTAATTTTCCTGGCAGATTAGGGCCTTGCAAAGTTTGGATTAAACATAGCTTGTATTCATTTGTATATTAAATCATTATTTCGAAATTTCACAATTTAATTGCTTAATTTGACGGATCGTGTGCTGGTTGAGTTTTAAGGTGAAGCCAATAACAGATTCAGAGTTGGTATTTTTGGCTTTTATTTTACTTATTAGATGCAATTCTCGCCAGGGAATATTGTTTATTGCCCGATGATTGTTCTTCCATCTTACCATAATATCCTCCTCCTACTCATTAGTGTAGATTGGTTATCGGGAGACCCGCGCACCAAACAGCAATCCATATCTGAGCCCAGAATGAGATTTTGGAGTTTCTTAAACGGGAGAACTACAGCAGATGTGAAAATTAATTTATCTTCTGTAGGAAGAATTTGAAAAATATGATCAGGTTCAATAATTCTACTGCATTATGAAATTTATTTACTTATGATACCTTTTTCGTTCCCTAGAGCGCGCTGCCTGCATAGCCTTGAGCTTATTTTATTTATTTATTTATTTATTTAAGCATGGCTGCAGTATGACGATAGGTAGCAGCCATAATCGTTACATTAGATCTTAAATATTTACACTATCTCCTATATGTAATATTGCATTATTACATTCAAATACCTTATTATTAATATTATTACATTATTATGAGATCTTTTTACACCTTTGTCTAAATTCCTTCCTTGTTTTCGGTAAGGGTTTCAAGGCCTCTTCAGGCAACGTATTCCTTTTATTTACCCCTCTGTTTAGAAACGATTATTTAACCACCTTCCTTTAAATTTTTACTCTATACTTCTCTTATCCTTGTTTTGTGATTCACGTATCCGCTCTTCAAGTCAAATTAGGTATGAGTACAGCTGGTTGACTAAACTCTCTCCCTTGATTGGAAAATATCTGCTCGAAGATAAAAGATCATTTGTCCGATGCTATAGAATGTTTCTGTATTCTATTAGTCTTTTTGGATTTAGATTATGAATTTTTAACTCTTATCCACTATCCTCCTTCTTCAATGTTTTGCATCTACTTTTTATATGAGAATTTTTTATTTCAGGTGAAATTTCATCAGAGATATAACAAAATCAGAACTCTCTAATCCTCCTGGTCCTGGTAGACTCATTTAGAGGACTCACGTATTACAGAAATGACAGTATTTGGTTTGAAAGAGATCAATGAAAAATTCAGTCAAACAATAAACTACTACATACGAAGATCGTTAGAATTCTAGGTACAAAGTGATCACAACAACACATGTCAATAAAATACTACATTCAAAGAAATCACAGCAACAAAGATAAAATCAAATAAAATGGCAAGATAACCAGGAGGTCATAACAATATTTTTTTTAGTATTTATAGTATTTTACACAACCATTAAATATGGCTAAACCCAGCTTAAAATATACATGAAGTGGAGTACGTAAAATTAATTATATTTTTGTTACACATATTTTAGGATATCTAGCGTAAAGTATTTCATTTGAAGAATTGCTTCTGTAGACTCATTTATGAACAAAGCTTTTGCTTCGAGATCAACAAATCTCCACCATCAGTAATTTCATGTCTTGCTTGAATAGGACTTCAAAGGAGTCAATCTCATTTGCATAATCCCTTTAAACCCAAATTTGCAATTTTTGATTGGCTCTTTCCGATGACTAACTAATATCTTCGGAAATGTTTCTGNTTTCTTAACATCTATGTGAACAATGCAGAAGGTAAATAGTTGAGTAAATAATACCCTTCTCTAAACATCGACGTGTAAACTAGGAGGTTGATTAGCCACAGACATAAATAAAAACTGCTACTCACTGCGAACCGCCCAAATGGTGAGATTTTTCAGGTTTACGAGGAAGTCCCTGGTCTGGTTTCGGCATACTGGTCCGCCCGTTTCCTCCAGAGCCATTAGAGAAGAGAGGTAAAGGTCTGCCATTAGGGTCCTACCCTTCGCAAGGGCTTCTGGTGGAGGGCAGACCGAAAGGATAAAGAGAATTCCAGCGAGAAAGCGGCCGGCCATGGCGGTCACACTAACACTGCCACGATTCCTCGTGCGAAATGGCCTTCTTAAGTCCCCTCCTCCCGACAAGAAACTGTCCTCACCTTCTCAGTGTTGGCTGAAGTTGGCTCTGCAAACTGAACGATGATGCACTTTAAACATTTGAGGGAAATTAGTCGTTTCGACGAATTTACGATTTCATGTGGGGAATCATCCCTTTCGATGAATCGTGTTTTTCCGTGGAGGAATACCTTTCCATGAGTTGACACACACCAAAATTAGAAAACGGTTGTTATTGATATAAGTTTGTCAACTGTGATAATCAAAATAGCAAAAATATTAGACTCTTGGTTGATATTATTGTCGCTGCTATGACTGTTCCTTATTTTAGTCATTCAATATTGTTGCTGCACCAGAAAAGTATCATCTACATTAAGTACCAAATAACTCAATTTTATGGCTCACAAGGGAATAATACAAAGAAAATACAGCGAATCCAAGTGTTTCAATGACTACTTTATAGAATTCACATATTTAGATAGCGTCATAAAGCAAAATCTTCGAATCAATTTCAAAGGCATCTTAGCGAAAGCTTATGATGGAATACACCCTGGCCACAAATCAGTACTGGTCACAAGTATAGTTAAAAACATTGGAATAATTTTCCCGATTGCATTGGCTGATGTTTGGTTTACCCTGCGTGATTTGCCCCAGTCTACTATTATTGATAAAAGTTGATGAGCTAATACGAAATTAGAACCGGCTTCATTTTGTTATTTATCTCAATTGCTGCCAATATGCCAGAAATAATAGTAGTAAATTATGGTCTCCTTTACTCCATTCTTAGATATGTTCTTACCATGGAATAAATCTACAGGATGGAAATCTTTATTTAAACTATAGGAGAGAATCTGAGGATTGTACTACTCAAAATATAGAGACCCACATAAGCCGTGTTTTAAAACTTTAAGATTATAATTTTCCCTTTATCGAAACATATGAATTAATTATCTCCGTGCGGATAGGATCTTATATAAAAATAGTCAGTCGTATAACCAGTATAATTTCGTTCTATTTTGTTATTCGTTCTTTTTTGTTTATTTCTATTGATTTGTCTTCGTGTCTTTTATAAATCTATTAATCTACTTTAATCATCAAGTTTAGTTTTCTATCTGTAGGTTTCGCAGGTTTTTCACACCCTCCTTCTTGAGGGTGTTTTCCTGCAGTGGAGATTTTTCCCTGAGCTCTTGGCTTAGGTTTTTTAATCCACAAAGTAGTTTTCTTCATTGTACTTTT